>CM054944.1:21418213-21464107 GCA_029168755.2 Tillandsia fasciculata | reverse complement strand
ATGACAATTATAACAACATAAAATTGAATAGTTTGGGTGTGCGGATAATTCACAAAATCGAAAACCAGGATCGAAGTTCCATTAAACTCAAATTCCAATAAATTTACGAGGTCTCATTAATTTGTACCAATATTTCAAAGTTGTCCAGATGCATTTTCTTAAAATTGCTACATACATGTACATCTTCGTAACCGTCCAAATAAATATAACTCGGCCACTAAAGCAAGTGCACATGTTGCATTCCATTGATCAAATAATAGATAAATTAAATTAACAACTATATAAAAAATAGTAAATTAGAACCTGTACTTTATTATTATTATTTTTTAATTCCTCTCTACCGTTCGTCCTAAGCTTATGTACTACACATTTATACATTTGCTCGAAATAAAATTCGTAACACAGATCTACACCTCCATATATATTTTATACCCAACAAGTAATATTTATTTATGATGGTACCGCGCTATAAATTTTACACCGCAAAATAAATACTTCACTTCCTCTGTGTTGTACCTAGCTAATTTATAAATTTTCAGAATAAATGAACATACTTTTTTTTATTTAAGTGATTCAAGTTCATTACTAGTAAAAATTGACCATCTAATGCATATTTGTATCGTATTATAAAATTAATTTAAACACATAACATTACTCTTTAAAATTATTTATTAGTTATTTAATTCGTTTAATTAACTATCTTTTTGAATAGCAAAAAGATATCAGATTTCTTCGGAGATTCCTAATTAAACAATGGAATTTTCCCAAACACTCGTAACGCGATATTCTGGCACGACTTTTAATGCTCGCATTTACTGGTTACGTTTCCCAATATAAAATAATAAATAAAATAAAATAATAAAATAATATTAAACTATAAGGAATCACTAACGGGAAGACACGTGTCAGCACACACTTTATACGAGCTCCCGATCTGGTCACCTCCGGTGAGAATAAGAAAAACATATGCACGGAGACCCCTCGCCTATAGCCGATGCCGAACAAGCGCCCTTTTAATTATAAAATTTTAAATATTAATTGTTCTTAAAAAGTGAATAAAATTACTCAATTGTAAAGAAAAATAAAAGTAAAAAAAATGAAATGGAGGAGTTCATTTAAGATGGTGTAGAGGTGAGGGGGTCTTCCGTGGATTTTCAGCATGGTAAAGAGTGCGGAAACCACCTATGCGGCAAAACGAAAAGCTAAAAACCGTACAATCGTCGTGTTGCTACGGTACACTTTGACCTGTGAATCTCAACGGCACAGATGAGAGAGGGCGAAGCTTGCAAAAGCTCCGTTGTCCGCAGAGGATTTTGGTGAGGGTTCTTAATGTCTATCATGAGTCGTGACTCGTGAGTTAATGAGCAAGAGCAATGCTACTTTGCCCAAAAGCCCCTGCGATGTTTTTATTTCGTTTGAAACCCTTGTTCTTTCTCTCTCTTCCCTAGGGTGCTCCGTACTCGTTACCACTGAGAGAGGGGGGTGGGGGCAGGGAGGGGGGAAAGAGAGAGAGAGAGAGAGAGAGAGAGAGAGAGCAATGTCGTGAGCTAGGGTTGTGCGATCCATCGTCTTCTCCCTTGTGCGTCGCTGTTTTGGATCTAGGAGGGAGAAGAGGAGATGGGGCTTTGCCATGGGAAACCATCGACGACGCCGGAGGCCTCAAACCCTACTTCTACAGCTTTGAAGAAGAAGAAGAAGAAGAAGGGAGAAGAAGAAGAAGGAGCGGTAGAGAAGAGAGAAGAGGAAGAAGAGAACGAGGAGGAGGCGGCGGTGGCGGAGGTCCAGAAGAGTACCACCAAGCCATGGGCCTCCCCCTTCTTCCCTTCTACAGCCCTAGCCCCGCTTACAGCCTCTTCTCAAAGAAATCTCCGTCCGCCGCCTCGGCCGGCGGCGGATCAGCTACGGCGACGCCGAGGAGGTTCTTTAAGCTGCCGTTCCCGCCGCCGTCGCCGGCGAAGCACATTAGGGCGGCGCTGGCGCGGCGCCACGGCTCGGTGAAGCCAAACGAGGCGGCGATCCCTGAGGAGGGGGGCCGCGAGGGGGCGAACGGGGCGGTGGCGGGGCTCGACAAGAGCTTCGGCTTCGCGAAGGGGTTCGAAGGGAAGTACGAGGTCGGGGAGGAAGTGGGGAGGGGCCACTTCGGGTACACATGCTCGGCACAGTTCAAGAAGGGGGAGCGGAAGGGGGAGCAAGTGGCCGTAAAGGTCATCCCTAAGGCTAAGGTGCAATAAAAAAACCCCTCCTTTATGATATATACTTTTGCTTTTTTACCCTTTTGTGGTTCCAATTTTGCTTCATTATATCATTTTCCTGTGGTTGAGAAGATGAAAGTGGAACTGTGAGGTTGATCTAATGGAATACACGAATCAGATGATCTAGGGTATTCTTTTCCAACTCAAAATTCTCAATGTGGCCTGATATGATATTAGTTAATGGAACATTGTTGTGCTTTAAGAAAAAAATATAACTTTTAGTTGCTGCCAAACTTAATATATATGTACTCTAGTTTAAAATGTAGGTGAATTATATAATTTATGCCATAGTTGGGTGCTTTTCCATTTGGCAGATGACGACGGCCATAGCTATAGAAGATGTCAGGAGAGAAGTGAAGATTTTGAGAGCTTTGACGGGACATAGCAACTTAGTCCAATTTTATGATGCATATGAAGACAATGACAATGTTTATATTATAATGGAGTAAGCTTCGATTACCTTAGCTACTAATTTGACTTTTTGTTATTCAGTATTGAGTTCTTGTTATTCTTCCCAACATTTTATCTCTTTCTTCTTCTATTTCATACTTTGTGTTATTTGACAGTACGATTGCGTTTGAGAAGTTTGCATGTTTTTCAATGTCAAAAATATCATTTGGCCTAGTAGTATTAGGAAATTTTGGGCCTACTCTGATGCATCTCTTGTATAGACTAGTTGGTTTGATGCTTGTGTATTTGAATCTGTTACATATTTTTATATGGCAGCACTTCACATAATTTAGTCAAATGTTTTGGATTTATGGTTTTAAAACCTGTTTGGCCTGACTTTTGGGAATGCTGCTCCACTCAAATAGTAGTTGCCAGGCTTTTTATCAAACAGAACATTTAGTAGATCTAATCATGCGAAACAGTCCCTGACAACCCTCTGTTTCTGTGCTTTCTCTTCGTTTGTACTTGAAAGGGTGTTTTCTTTCCTTGTCCTCTGATTTCAGTTAGTTATTTCTATGCTCTAGGTCATGCATGTTAGAAATGCTTTCCATTATTCTTTCTTCTTTTTCGTCTTTTATTTAGCAAATGTGTTCAGGAGATTTTCTTCTGTTCTTACTTGTTGTATTTGTCTCGAGAATGTAGTATGTAAAGCAATGATATATTTAACTCTTAACTAATTTTTGACATTAAAGATTTTAAATTTGAACTTTTCTGAGGCATGCTTTTGCAGTTTAATTCGCATTTCATATTGATACAGCATCAGTTGATGCAGTAAAAGTTATATGATATTAAGTTTAATCACTTATCTACTACCTGATTTAGGTTTTGTGAAGGAGGAGAGCTTCTGGACAGAATTCTTTCAAGGTATCTTATCCTCTAGTTGTTTCATTACTATGAATTCCTATTCTATATTCAACTTTGTAGTTCAGCACCAAGTACTAATCTTTATTGTGAGTCCGAAGAGTGTAGATCGTTCATATGCATATCTTGTTGCTCGAGCAGGGGTGGAAAGTACTCAGAAGATGATGCAAAAGCTGTCATGGTGCAAATATTAAACGTTGTTGCATTTTGCCATCTTCAAGGGGTGGTACATCGGGATCTTAAACCAGAGGTAATGAATTTTTAACTATTTACTTCAATTCATAGACATCACATTTTTTTAATTGATTTTGCTTTTTAGTCGTGTATTTTTTTAATGCAATCAAGTGAGTTGTTCTAAGGCAAAAACTACTTTGTGTAGGATGCTTGCCGAGTCTAACGGTGTCGAGCTTTTCCCTTTGTGTATTGTAGCTAGTTTGAAATGAATTGATGGGAAAGGTCTTAGACGTAAGATACATTATTAAGTAAATCCTGACCTATCTAGGTCTAGTGAGATTTTGGTTTCAAATGATTTTAATTCCTTTTTAAATTTGTTAGTATCATCCTTTAGTGAGAAAATTTAGGAAAGTGAAAAATGAGCCGAATATTTTGATGTTGCTTTGGGATTATACAATTTAAGTTTGAAAGTCTGCCAAAGTTTACAAATCATAAGAACTTCTGCTTTTTTGCTTGCAATAAAGCTTCTGGCAATCTCAATTTTTCTTTCTCTAAACTGTGGTATTTGCTTGGTCAGAATTTTCTTTTTACATCAAAGGATGAGAATTCTCAGCTAAAGGCTATAGACTTCGGCTTATCAGACTTTGTAAAACCAGGTTTGCTTTATCGATCATTATAAACATCATCTATAATCTAATGCTTTATATCTTACGGTGTTGAATCTAGCTTCCTCTTAGTGTTTGACATAAGAATAGTTCTCAGTAGTTGTTCTTTTACACTCTGCACAGATGAAAAGCTAAATGACATTGTAGGAAGTGCATACTATGTCGCACCTGAAGTTCTACATAGGTGTTACAGTACTGAAGCTGATGTATGGAGTATTGGTGTGATTGCATACATTCTCCTATGTGGCAGTCGCCCATTTTGGGCACGAACAGAGTCTGGTATCTTTCGAGCTGTCTTGAAAGCTGATCCAAATTTCACTGAACCGCCTTGGCCCTCTCTTTCAATTGAAGCAAAAGATTTTGTAAAGAGGCTGCTCATTAAGGACCCACGGAGAAGGATGACTGCTGCACAAGCATTGAGTGAGTACTCTTTTTGTTTTGTTTTTGTTTTTTGTTTTTATTCTTTGCTATTTGTTTTTATCATTTTGATAACTTCTTATTTTGTTTGAAGGCCATCCATGGATTAGGAACTTTAATGACGTTAAAGTGCCCCTAGATGTCCTTATATTTCGGCTTATTAAAGTATATTTACGTTCATCATCACTGCGCAAGGCTGCTTTAAGGGTGAGTACCTGATTAAACTGTACAGTTTTCTTAATCAATGTCTACATGTTCCCTTTGTTCTCTCTTTCTTTCTTTTTGTTGGTTCTTTTGATTTATGTAGTAACATTTTTGCATGTGTTGCAGGCTCTATCAAAAACATTGACAGTGGATGAACTCTTTTATCTGAAGGTGCAGTTTTCTCTCTTGGAACCAAATAAAGATGGGTACATAACTCTAGAAAATATCAAAATGGTAAGTATATATGGAGGAATGTGTAGAATAAGAGTACAGAATAATTCCAATATTCGAGAGACCTTGGATTTTAATTCATACTTGATACTCTGGTCAGGCATTGACAAAAAATGCTACTGATGCCATGAAGGAGTCACGAGTTCAGGAGCTTCTTATCTCGGTATGTTTATGTTGGTTTCAGATATTGAAGTCTCATTCTTCGAAGGTATATATGGCCAATTTAACAATTCTGCTGTTACCTTTTCCAGCTTAGTGCTCTTCAATACAGAAGAATGAATTTTGACGAGTTCTGTGCCGCCGCATTGAGTGTGCATCAGCTTGAAGCATTAGATAGATGGGAGCAACATGCTCGTT
The DNA here is from genome assembly GCA_029168755.2 of Tillandsia fasciculata. NCBI lineage: Eukaryota > Viridiplantae > Streptophyta > Magnoliopsida > Poales > Bromeliaceae > Tillandsia > Tillandsia fasciculata. The sequence continues at coordinate 21,458,496 of CM054944.1, read as the reverse complement.
GTGCTTATGAACTTTTCGAGAAGGATGGTAACCGGGCTATTGTCATAGACGAACTTGCTTCGGTACGCCTTTTTTTCCCTTTTCATGAGTAATTTGATGTTCTGCATTGTCATATGAAATCATGACATTGCAACTTATGCGAATGTGCAATAACTTTCATATAAAAAAATTTGGTACCTGTGCTGATGAAAATTTTGCCTGATTAGTCCTTGCCAAATGCCAATTTGCATATCACTAGAGGAATTGTTCAAAATAGCTAGTTCAGGTGCCCAACAGAGTGATACATTCATTAATCAATGAAAGTGGGGGTAAAGGTCTCAAGAAAGATTCAATCAGATGACTTGATTTTTTTAACCCCACCGCCCCCCCCCCCCCCCCCCCCCCCCCCCCCCCCCCCCCCAATATACAATTGTTGTTATTCTTTTCTTCATTTTCTGTATGCTTCTCTGACTTGCCTGGTGTTCCTTTTTGTTTCTTTTCAATTTTAGGAACTGGGCCTCAGCCCCTCAGTACCTGTACACGCAGTTCTCCACGACTGGATCCGCCACACCGATGGCAAGCTGAGCGTCCTCGGGTTTGTCAAGTTGTTGCACGGCGTATCGAGCCGGTCCTTCGCAAAGCCGCGCTAATTTAATTGCCTTTCAAATCCTAATCCTAATACTCGGGTCGCTCTACCTGCCATTAAACTCAGTGTGGATGCACAATTAACATTCTTCCATGGTATATAGAACGTTATACTACAGTTCACCGAAAAAGATACCTATTAGGGAATGTTCCAAATGAGACTAACGCTCGCAGATGTCTCTGATGTTCGATGTTCTTCTCCAATGCATGAAATCAATTGGGGATGTAAGTTAACTTTTAAAACATGTACTCTTAGTTTTCTTTCTCTTTTTCTTTTATAGTTTTCGGAATTGTGAGTGAGCTTTGTTGTGGCCTTTAGTGAGAGATTAAAGAAGCGTAGCTAACGTAAGTTGTATCAGTTCTGTAGTTACTAGTTACCATTGATACCCACTGATGTCTCTCACCTGCGGAGGGAGAAAAGAGGAACTATATAGCTTGTAATGTTAGCACAAGTTGGTGAAGCGAAAAAGGGTTATGCTTTATTGTATCTTATCATTTGTTATGGTTTAGCTTCCAAGTATGATTTTCCCAGGACCTTTCACTTTTCTGATGCAGTAGTAGTGATTTGTTGCAGTTACAGAGAATAACGTAAAGAGAAAGAAGTATGTGTCATTCCATTTTCTGCTGTAATATATATGACAACCTAGTATGTAATGTAAAAAAAAATTATTCTAAGTAAACTAAATTATTTTTCAAAATGTCAAATTTCTTTGGGCAATATACTCTTATTTTAGTTTGTAATGTCATTATGTGGTGCTTAGATCTGTCCGTACAACACTAAGTACCAAATAATCATGCAATTTACCACCTCGAATCGATCAATTGTTACTCACACAAAGAATAGAAGAAATTTCATTATAAAAATTATGTTAGCCCAATATAATTATTTGACATAACTAATTAAAATTCCAACTTCTCACACTATTCCCACGCTTGATTCAATAGTTCCTCCTTCAACACAACCGTCTCTTTAGATTCTATCAAATCCAATTTTAGATGTCATCTGGCCCATAAGAAACTATGACACTGATTTTAAGAAAAAACTAAAAATTCATAGGGAGGGAAAAAAAAAAAAAAAAAAAAAAGAGAGAAAGTAAGTGTTAAATCGAAATAGCGAAAAATAAATCCAAGAAAAATAATATAAGAAAAGAAAAAAAAAATGCACACCAAGTTTTACGTGGTTCGGCCACTAGCCTATATCCACGGGCGAAGACAGACTTTTATTAAAGTCAGAAATAAAATACAAAGATTATATCTCTCAAAAAAATCGAAACTCCAAATAGATTGGAAATATCAAAATTTACGTCCATTCTAACGATTTCGAAGAATCCAATCGTATGAACGCCCTCACCTTAGAGCTTCAATTTCTTAATTAATTGTCGGCTTCATTAGCAACATATGGCTCGTCCAATACGACCTCTCTCCTCTTATATTGCTAAATTAATTAGAGCATAGCCTCTAATTAAAATTCCGGCTTCATTAATATGGCCGTATGTACCAACACCAACCACACTTATCTTTTTTTTATTGGCCTAAATTAATTAGCGCTTCGGCTAATTAAAAGTTGTGGCTTCATTAAAATGGCTGGATATGCTATATATAATATATGCCTCCAAACTAGAATCTAATTAGGATTTGTAGTCTAATTAAATTCCTAATTAAATTCTAGTTATACCCAATAATCTAAATCTCATATTATCCTAATTAGATTAGGATTTAACTTCAATTTAGATAAATACAAATCTAAACGAAATTATAACAGTAAGAATTTTATTTTATTTTTTTTTTCCCAAAAGACTCATAATTTGTCATTCCAGGCACAAAACACAACCTACACTTATATTAGATTAGTGCAGTCGAATGCGCACGACACAGATCAATGCAACCTGAAGAACATGGCAGATACTTCATATACCCGCATAGCAAGAAATTTGAAGGCTACATTAATCAACTTTTATGCATTTTAACATCTGTAACACCTAAGAGGAGTAGAGTGATCAGTATTTGCTTCACTTGAGCTTCTTTCCTGTAATAGTCTATCATTTACCAAGGCTTCCATATATGCTAGCTTATCCAATGCAGTGGAAACCCTTGCTTCCGATATATGAACCTGTTTGCGATAATTGGACAAACAGTTACCTAGGCCTTCGATGCAACTGGGAATGAAACTAAAGTCCAAGTATGAGATCTGAAATGAGTTGTTCCGATTCAAGAAGATTATAAGGAAAACCTGTCTGTGGGCCACCCTGAGTTCTTCTTGCAGTCCGGCAAGTTCTTTCTTCATGGTTCCGATCGACTTGAACTCGCGAGCTAAAGGGTTGAGGACTTCCACTACCTGTAACAAGAAAATGTTTAAATAACATGTCTCGAGCTGCTAACAGCTAACGACGATCAAATTCACTCTCTATCTCCTCCGATGATCGTTCTTCTAAATTTAGAGAGAGAGGGAGAGGGAGAGAGACTGAGAGTTGGTAGCCCTCATCCTTCCGAGCACGGGCGAGGTCGGAAGGGGGATTCCGGTGCTCACGGGCGAACGGAGAAGAGTAGACCTTGCGCTCACGGGTGGGTGGAGAAGGATAGCTTCTGTGATCACGGGCGCGCGAAGAGGGGCAAAATCTATGTAGAAGGGTGCAAAATCTGCGGCAACGGAGGGGCAAAGAAGGGTGTTGGCTTTGAACCGGTGGGTGCGAAGAAGCTTTGGAGGCTTGTGGAGAGTTCGGTTAGGGCCCAGGGTGGACAGGGGACGGGACGGGTCACTGACGCTTCCCCTTCGACGGACGTACCGCTTACCTGGAAGGGGAAGGCGAAAAGGGGAGATGCGTCTCGAATAGGACGACTGGGGAGACTTGGAATAGGGTTGCCTGTACGAGATTCCGCAAGGACCCCTAAGGATGCGGCGGGGAGAGGCATCAGGGTGGGGTGGGCGGACGATGTGGGTAGGCCCCTTGACTCGTGCTGTCCCATCGCAGGTACTAAGCTCCCCGAGAAGGAACCTGTGGGGCGTGAGAAGGAATCTGTGGTTGGTTTGGTCCAGCATGGGCTCGGGGTGGGGGGGGGTGGGACGTCGTATAAAGAGGTCCTGCTGAGGGCGAGGAAGGTGGAACCCAGTGGGAGTGTCGCGGTGCGGAGTGTGAAGGGCGAGGGTCTGGTGGGGAGACAAGGGGCCAACGGGCGTCGGCGGTGGGGGTCCCTCTGCTTCAGATGTCTTGCATCTGATCACTGGGCCCGTGATTGCAGGGATCCTGGGAGGTGTCTGAGGTGTAGGCGGACCGGACACTACGCCAGAGCGTGTCCTAAGGCGGGGAGGTCCAAGATGTTCGGGAGATATCGGGGTCGTCCGCATTCGATGAGAGCATTCATCCCCTTGTCGGAGGGGTTCTACCTCCGTCAACAGCAAAGGTGCAGGGCAGTCCTTGCGACGCCGCTGGGCGACGCCAATTTCGGCCATTACCCTCAGGGGTTCATCGCCAACGACCTGGCGGAGCGGTTCGGCGGCTTTTCCAACGATTTCATGGTCGCTAAGTACCGGGAGAGGGAATTCGTCATTTTCCTTCCTCAGTGGGTGCCACCGGAGAGTCTCATTCGGAGAGATGGCCTCCGGTTGGGGCACTGCCGACTGCGCTGCTCCGTGTGGGATCCGAACAGGGAGGCTGTTAGGGATCGCCTCACGTACAAGGTCTGGATCAAGCTGATGAACCTACCGTTCGAATGCTGGACGGAGTGCCGGGTCTCGGCGATTGTAGCTAGTTTCGGCAGATACCTGCGTTGCGACGACACTAGCCGTAACATATTGGAGTTCAATTTTTTCAAATGCCAGATCGCCGTGGAAGATCCGACCGATATACCGGAGAACATCATCATCACCATGGGCGACCGGATGCTGGGGGTTCGAGGGGTCATCGTCAGCACGGCTCCCTTCGGAGGAGACGACAGGGGTATCCCGTTCGCGGGGGGTGATCCTAACGAAGGTGGCGACCAAACTGATCCGGAGGGGCGTCTTTTGGCGAGGCGGGTGGACCGGGCGGAGCAAGCGGCGGAAGCAAGTGTGGCCGGAGCGGGTGCGAGCTCCGACCTCAGCGACTCGTGGGACTCGTCGGAAATTCGGGATAGGAGAAGGCGGGGAGCGTGCGGGAGGACGGCGTCGACCGGTGTGCCGGTGGAGGTTCGGACGTCGATTCCCGTGGGCGGGGGCCGCTCTGTTCGCTCTCGATGGGGCGTACGGACGGGCGGCCCTGCCTCGGGCCCCCCGCGACGACTAAGGTAGGGGGCACCCTACCCCAGGCGGTTGTTGGCTCGGATCGGTTGTCGTCGGAGGCGCTGCAGGTCGGCCTCGAAGTGTGCAGGGGGCTCGTTTCGGGAAATTTTTCAAACGAGAGGGGTTGGTGTGGCAGCGGAGAGACGTTGGAGGGTGGATGGGGGGGTGCGGGGAGGGGTCTTTCGTGCTTTGGGGAAGTGGATCATGTCTTTTTGGGGATTGGGCAGTCCTTGGTCTTGAGGGGTGGTGGAGGGGTTACTGTGATGGTCAGCGGGGTGGAAGGGGCGGGGTGTCAGAGAAGGAAGCTGGATTTGGTGTTTGAGGGCGCTGTAGAGAAGGGGGCTGGCCCGAGGCTGTCTTGTGGCTGGGGGGAGGGTGGTTTTGGGGCTGGATCGGCGATGCTGAGGGCCGGTGGGCCTTGGGCCCTTGGGTTTGGGCGTGTGGGGTGTGGCGGACTTCGGGGTTGGGGCGGAGGCCTGTCGGGTGGATCTGTGGACTTGCTGTTTGGGGGCCCGTGGGTGGTGTTCGGGGACCAGGTTAGGAGCTTTAGGCTTTGTCTGTTCGGGCCTTGGGGGGATGGACCGCGGGTGTTCGGGCTGTCGGGCTCGCTTTTAGCTTGTGGGGGGCCTTCACCCGGGGCCTTGGCTTCTGCTGGAGGGGCCTTGCTGGTGGGGCCAAGTCACCCGCGGCGCTCCTGTGACGCGGTAACGGCGGAGAATGTGCTGGGAGGGGCACTGCTGGGGCCGGTCGTAGAGACCGGTGATGGCGATGATAGGATGGTCTCCAGCGACGGCGAGCGGGTGTGGACCGTTTCGGAAGTTTGGGGTTCTGGGTCGGCGGTTAGCCCGGTCGATTCTGGTGGCGGCGGCCCCTCCCCGACGAGGAAGAGTGCGCGACTGGCTGGCTGTCCGGCGGCAGGCTTGCTCAAGAGGGCGATGGAGCGGAAGTGTGTGCAAAAGGAGGGGGAGGGGGCGACGTTGAGGGGGACGCAATCTCGGGCCGTGGTGGGATCGCGTAGGCCGGGTCGGGGTGGTGAAGTCAGGCTCCAATCGCTGGACCAGGAGCTGGCTCGGATCCATCGGCTGGGGTCGGAGTGCGGGGTGGGTCTCTCTGATGGCGACGCTCGGAGCTTCCGCGGCTTCCTGGGGGTGTAGGTCGGCCACTGTGTGGTGGTGTCGTGTGGGTGGTCTCTTTGTGTTTTATGTTGCGTGTTTGTAGTTGGAATGTTCGGGGCCTTAATAACCCCGGTAAAAGATGTTTGGTTAGAAGTGTGGTGTCTGGTTTTAAGAGGGCAATTCTTTGCCTTCAAGAGTCCAAGTTGGAGTCTATTTCCAGGGCTTTCCTCCGCTCGTTTGCTGGGGCAGCCTTCGATAGGTGCCATTTTGTCAAGTCGACGGGTGCGTCTGGGGGAATTGTTTCGTGTTGGAATTCTAAGGATTTCCTTTGTTCTGGGGTTCTTGTTCGGCATTTCTCGCTTACGCTGTGCCTTAAGAGTACTCGTGATGGTACTTGTTTTTCTCTGACTAACGTGTACGGTCCGCCCACCTGGGATGGGAAGGAGGAGTTCTGTCAGGAGCTGAAGGCCCTCAAAAGAGATTGTGCTGGGATATGGGTGATTTGTGGGGATTTTAATCTCACCAGGAATTGCGCAGAAAGAAGGGGTAGGGCGGGGAGTGGGCGGTTGATGGATCTGTTTTCGGAGCTCATCTTCGAGCTAGAGCTGATAGATCTGCCTATGGGGAACCAGAAGTTCACGTGGTCGAACTTGCAGAGTGCCCCCTCGATGGCAAGGCTTGACAGATTTCTAGTCTCCACCGAATGGGATCAGCAGTTCCCGCTGTCAAAGGTGTCTGCCTTGCCAAGAATAACGTCGGATCATGTGCCTATCCTTCTCAACACAGGGGAAAGGGTACGCAACCGGTTGTTCCGATTTGAGGGGATGTGGCTTACTCGTTCGGATTTCTGTGACCTGATACCGGTCTGGTGGAATGAAATACCTGGTTCGGAGAATGGGGCTGTTTCCTTTAATGCGAAGCTCAAGCACTGTCGCAAGAGAATTAAAGAGTGGTCTTTTTCTTGCTACTTTGGTGTCACGTCTGCGAAGAAGGTGTGCGGGGAGGAAATCCAAAAGCTTGATACCTTGGAGGAGGAGGCGGACCTGACCCCTCAACAGTTAGAGAAAAGGAGTATGCTAAAGACGAGATGGAGAGAGATCGTTCTTGCGGAGGAGATCATGTGGAAAGCGAGGTCCAGACAGACGTGGGCCAAACTGGGGGATGGAAATACCAAGTTCTTCCATGCGACGGCGAACGCGAGAAAGCGTGTTAATACCATCGATGGGGTCACGGAGAATGGTGTGACGGTGTACAGAGAAGAAGATAAGAGAGATCATTTCTGTAGATATTTTACTGAGCTCTTTACACGGTGTCGACCAGATAACGATCGGACCGGTGACTGGAGTACCCTGTATGGCAGTAAGCCTTTCCCCAACCCGGCTCAGTTGTCCGAGCCCTTTAACGAAGCGGAGGTCAGGGCGGCGACTTTCCAGCTAGGTAGTGATAAAGCTCCTTGTAGGACCCCTGATCCCTCTGCAGCTTTTTCCCGTGAATCCACTATTTAAACACCTGTTGATGGTGTACCTGGCCCATAGTGCATCAAGGGGATGCCACAGATGGACCCTGTGAGCTTTGATTGACTGTATTGGCCATCGGCTGCTTTTGCCGAATTTTAGAAAAAGGAATTTGGCCAAACAGATGGTGGATTTGGATTCAGTGAGGAAAAACGCTTGAGATTGGCTTTTGGTTTGCTTAATTCGGAGTCCGGATGTCCAAAAGCGGACTCCCGGAAGTTTTGGCAGTTTTCGGCGCTTGCGGGAGCCTCCGGCAAATTTTGGAGGCGGAATTTGGCAAAACGGACCTCGTTTTTGGAATCAGCGCGCGAAAACGGTCAAGATAGGCTATTTACTTGTTGATTTTGAGCTCGCGGGTACTGTTCAAGCCGGAACAGTGTCGCCGGCGATCACCGGCGCCGGCGGCGGCGGCGGGCGGCGGCGGCGGGCGGCGGCGCTGCCTCGGACAGGCGCGCGGTCCACCGCGAGGGTCGTGCACCGGGGCGGGCCACGCGGCGCTTTCTGGTTGGCCGGCGCAGCGGGCGCGGTCCACCGAAATTGGGCCCGGGTGCACGGTGGACCGGGGGTACACGTGGCGAGGTTTGGTTGGTCCGGTGTTGTGCACCCGGTCCACGCAACAGTGGACTGATTGACTGGGGCAGGTGCCGTACGCCCGGGTCAGCCGGCGACGTGCGCGGTGCACGGCCCGCCGTGCGCGGTGCACGGCTTGTCGGGGACACGTGGCACGCCACCAGTGGCTGGCTCAGGTGCACCGGGATCAGCGGGGCTCGGGGGCTTAGTGGACTGGGCTGTGTCGTGGGCCGGGCCGCACTGTGCGCGCCCGGAAACCCTGGGCCGGCCCGTTACTGTAGCCGCCCGAATTCTGGGGTGCGCCCGAAACCAGGGACATGGTGGGAATTAATTGAATTGTTTTCAGCCTATATAAATAGTGCCAATCCGAGCCTCCTTCTTCCTCTGTTTTCTCCCAAACCGAGCCCCTTCAGCCCAAGCCTATTTCTAGCAAAAATCTTCATCTTTTAGTCCTTGATCTCCCTGCCAACTTTCAAGATTTTAGGAGGCACGAATCCCGAGGTTCCCCATTTTACGGCGCGGCGCGACGTTGCTTCCTAGTGTTCTTCTTCGGCGCAGCGATCGTGTTTTTGCTCCCCTGGGCTACCCCGACATCATTCTCCTGCGATTCTTGGACCAGTGGACTCCTAAGAGGTAGGACTTCATCTTTCGTTTTGGTCGCGCTTTCCCGTTTCGAGGTTTTGGCACGGATTTCGAGGCAACAAGTGACCCCATTTTCTGTATGGAATTCCTTGACAGCAGCGGAGTGTTTCGGCTATATCTTTGCGCACGAGCGTCGACGGAAACGAGCCTATACAACTTTTTCATCTACGGATCGCAAGGAACGCGCTCGTATTTTTAGTGGATTTTTGTGAATTTTCTTTCGAGGTGATAATTAAGGATTTCTCTGTGAACAGTAATCAGCCCTTAATCCTGATTAGTGTATGAGAGTGCCCTCTTGCTGAATTTTTATCTTGGTGTACAGAACTCGGATTTGGGCGTGCAAGGTACCGTTGCGAAGCTATCGACGCGAGGATCGCCGTGATATTTTTATTGGAATTTTCTGGACATTTTCTGCAGGTGATAATTTGACAGTTTGGTACTTGTGTTTGTATGTGGTAATTAGTGCTATAATTGAGACTCTAGTGTAATTAGTGGATTCCTTGATGTACCAGGAGTATTGCGGGTGTGCTAAAATTGTGGGAGCGAGAATTTGGAATTTTGGTATTTTCTGACTGTACGAGTTTGGACAGTTGCGCTTCAGGTGGGTGGTTGTTGTACTCCTTTCTTTGGTATGCCCACTAGGAATATTAGAGTGCCCTTGAATTGAAGATGCATATTATGTGATTGGTAGACTTGCATGCTTTAGGGAATTAATTATTAGTAATCAGATCCCTGATCAACTGTTGTTAGAATGGTCACCTGTTTTTAATCGCTTAATTAATCTGGACTGTATGCTTAGAGACAAAGTATTAATATTTGAGGACTGCAAAACTGATGTTGTTCATGTGAGACGGTCACCCTAGCTTATTTATTCTAAACTGTTTATACTTGGGAATTGGACAAAGTGTTGGAACCATGCATGATTAAATTGGTCACATAATTATTGTCATCTTTTACTGCTACACTATTTTGGGACTTGACTTAGGAGAAACCATGCTTTTCTCTTTCTTCTTTCATTGTTGGCACTAGCGGCTTAATCGCTCAGGTTCGAGCGTATGTTGGACAGTGTAGGCAGGTATTGGGGATTTGGGACAGGTTGAGTTTGTCAGGGTGTTGCGGCGACCACGGATCTTGGGTGGTTGACCGGATTGTTACTATTGCATCAGATTGGGTGTTTCGGGGATCGGGCTTTCTTTAGTGGAGGGTTTTTCCCACTTCCTTGAGTCTCGATCCAGTCCTGCTATTATGAGACAGTGGTTACAGTGATACTTGATACAGTGGTTACTTACTTTCCTCGTGTGGGTCGCTCCCCACGAGTGCCACTCCGGAGTGCGCGGCAGGCAGGCTTTGAGTCCTAGGGACTCCTTTTACTTCGGTGTTATGCATAGGCTGGCATACCCGTTGCAGCAGAGCAGGCAGTGCCAGTGTTCACTGGCCGTCAGATTGGGTCATTATGACAGGCTACTTGATTCTGATGCATCACTTTTCCCATCCTTATTGGTTGGTCATATAGAGGCATATTAGGGATAGCACTTTATCAGTTGCTTTGGTTATCTGCATCCCCTTTCTTCTCCTTTCCTTTTTCGCCTCTGATCACCTGGTGGGCATATCTGAGCTGAGGCTTTACCCACTAGGGGAGGCTACTGTTTATAGTAGTACTTACCCCCATTGTCTTTCTTGTCTCTTTTCCCCTTTGTTTTGCAGAGTCCTCTGTGGGAGTTGCTGGGCCGTCAGCAGCTGATCGAGGTAAGAGGATCGCGGACTAGTTAGCGAGCCACCGAGAGATGTAGCTGGATATTTTGGTCACCCGGACTTCTCAGACAGTTTTATTTTACTTCCTTTTGGGTCTGGCTTCTGCCAGCTGGTTGTATTTGTTGTGAGCTGGGAGAGACATCTGTATTTATTTTTACAGTTGTACTTTTTACTTCCGCATCTGTCTGAGATACAGTAGTTTTATTTCAGCTCTGATTATTATGCTCTTTTATTATCTCTTCTTATATCTGAGCAGGTTACCGACGCTTCGTGTATGTGGGAAATACCGCATGCACGGCGGATCTGTAGACGGGCCCGGGTTCTGGTTTACACCCGGGGCGTGACAGATTAAGTTGGTATCAGAGCTTAGGGATAGGTCAGTTGGGACTTAGGAAACCCTAGGCTTTTGGACAGACCCTAGGATTATAGGGCGTGAGTGGCGTGACTTGTTGCGAAAGTCGGTGATTTTTATTGTTAACTCTTCCTGTGAGTGAAGAGTGATCGACATAGTCTATTTCTGTTGAACCATTATGTTGGCTGCAGACAACATAAGGTTACAGAAATAGGGGGATGTCTTTGACTTTCGCCAGATTGGGTCGTGTGGAGTTTTGTTACTGATGTTTGGTTTCTTGTGGCAGGATGCCTCCACGACGTCGGATTCCCACCCGGGGTGTCCCTTCGCCCCCTGTTGAGCCAGAGCAGTCTACACCACCCGAGCTTGCTGAGTTGAGGGCCTTGGTGGCCCAGTTGGCGGAGGGTCAGCGCCGCCAGGAGCAGAGGATTGAGCAGCTGCTTGCTCAGAGGGAGGCACCACCCCCAGCTGTTCCTGAGGTCCCTGTGCCTCTTGTTGCACCTTTTGTGCCGTCAGCGCCATCTTCGAGTAGTGGGGCTCCTGGAGCTTTTCAGCCTTTGACTGCGGAGGAGGAGCGGGATTTTGCTGACAAACTCGCTGTGTTTGTCAAGCGGGGACCACCTAGATTTTCGGGGCGGGATGCTCAGCCCCGGGCGGTTGGGATTTGGCTTTCTGCGATGGAGAAGCTTTTTCGGGACTTCTTCATCGACCCGAAGTATCGAGTGCACATGGCGGTGCACTGTTTGGACGGAGATGCTGATTGTTGGTGGCAGCGAGTTGAGCCACTGGAGTTCCGGATCACCAGGCAGTTACCTTGGGAGGAGTTCAGACGGATGGTGTTGGACACCTATTTTTCTACCAGTGTGAAGAAGAAGTTGGAGGATGATTTGAAGAATCTGCAGCAGGGCGAACGATCGGCCCAAGCCTATTTCCAGGACTTCAGGGAGTTGCTGAACTGTGTGCCTTACGTCGCTCGTGACGGTCCGCACCAGGTCGAGTTGTTCGAGGGAGGCCTTCGTTCAGAGGTTTACACACTTGTGCATGCTCAGAGATTCCAGACCCTGGAGGCAGCCGCAGAGCATGCACAGTGGGTGGAGAGAGGTGATCAGGAGGTGGCCAGACGGAGGGCCGCGGTCGCGCAGAGTTCCGACAGGAAGCGACCAGCCCCAGAGGACGGGGGACAGGCCAGCTCTTGGAGACCGCCACGGCCGCCGCAGTCCCAGTCTTATGGCCGTGGGCGATCTGAGAGGAGAGGGCCTGGTGGACCCCAGAGACAGCAGCAGCAGCACCAGCAGCAGCACCAGCAGCAGAGATCGCAGCCGAGACAGCAGAGATCTCAGCAGCAGTCCTCTAGACAGCAGCAGCAGCAGCAGCCGAGACAGCCTCGATCTTCTGACCGATGTATCTTTTGCAGGGGTCAGCATCCGGCGGATACTTGCGACTTGCGTTGGGGGCGATGTTACCGGTGCGGACAGCCGGGACATGTGCGAGCTACCTGCCCCCTTATTACTTCCTCGGCACCTTCCTCGGCATCGGCTTCATATTCCCCTCAGCAGCAACGGCCTTCTGCTCCAGCGAGCAGGCCGTCCACCTCTCATCCTGCAGACTCTCGACCTCCAGCATCGAGCGGGCGGGTGTATGCCGCCCAGATAGCGGATTTCCCTACGGCAGACCGGGTGGTGGCAGGTATTACTTTGCTTTTTGGTATTCGGGCTCGTACTTTATTCGACACTGGAGCATCTCATTCTTTCATTAGTCGAGCATTTGCATCCCTGCATGGTCTAGAGGTAGAGTCCTTATCTTGTGCATTGGAGGTGCGGATTCCTGATCATACTTTGCATGTTGAGGAGCGTTGTGTGGCTTGCCCAGTGCAGTTGGGGCCTTGGATTTTGCCTGCAGACTTGCTTGTCTTGCAGCAGCTCCATGATTTTGACTTGGTGTTGGGGATGGATTGGCTGTCACGGTATTCCGCCACTATCGACTGCAGAGAGAGGACGGTGACTCTTCGCGAGCCAGGACAGGAGGAGTTCGTCTTCAGAGGCTGCCAGAGCACGCTGTTTGCAGCGACCATTTCCTCGGCGAGAGCTAGGAGGATGATGAGCAGAGGTTGCACTGCCTTTTTGGCCACTGTGGTGGAGGTGCCTACGGCGGCATTGGGACTCGAGGATATTCCTATTGTCCGCGAGTTCCCAGATGTATTTCCCCCTGAGTTGACGACGATGCCGCCGGAGAGGGAGATTGAGTTTGTGATTGATGTAGTTCCTGGAACTGCACCAATCTCAAAGGCACCCTATAGGATGGCGCCAGCTGAGTTGAGGGAGTTGAAAGCCCAGCTTCAGGATCTTTTGGATAGGGGCTTCATCAGACCCAGTGTCTCTCCGTGGGGAGCGCCTGTGTTGTTTGTGAAGAAGAAGGATGGGTCACTGCGGTTGTGTGTGGATTATAGGGAGTTGAACAAAGTGACCATCCGGAACAAGTATCCCCTCCCCCGGATTGATGATTTGTTTGATCAGTTACAGGGAGCATCGGTGTTCTCGAAGATTGATCTGCAGTCCGGTTACCACCAGCTGAGGGTGAGGGCCGAGGACATCTCCAAGACGGCTTTCAGATCGCGGTACGGGCATTATGAGTTCACTGTGATGCCTTTCGGGTTGACAAATGCCCCTGCCGCATTCATGGACTTGATGAACAGGATTTTTCAGCCGTTTTTGGACCGGTTTGTGGTGGTGTTCATAGATGATATTTTGATCTACTCCCGCAGTGATTTGGAGCACGAGGAGCACTTGAGGACCGTGCTACAGCTTCTGCGAGAGAAGAAGCTGTATGCTAAGTTCAAAAAGTGCGAGTTTTGGCTCCGGGAGGTCGCCTTTCTGGGTCATGTGGTTTCAGCGGCTGGAGTGTCGGTGGATCCGGCCAAGGTGGACGCTATTCGTGATTGGCCGAGGCCGACGACTATCACTGAGGTGCGGAGCTTTCTTGGTTTGGCGGGCTACTATCGGCGTTTTGTGGAAGGCTTTGCGAAGCTTTCCTCTCCCCTCACTCGTCTGACCAGGAAAGGGGTTAAGTTTGTTTGGAGTGAGACTTGCCAGAGCTGTTTTGAGGAGCTGAAGCAGCGATTGATGACCGCACCGATCCTTGCCCTCCCAGTTATGGGGGAAGGATTTGTGATTTATAGTGATGCCTCACTTAGTGGTCTGGGGTGTGTGTTGATGCAGCAGGGTAAAGTGATTGCTTATGCTTCGCGGCAATTGAAGGACTATGAGAAAAATTACCCTACTCATGATCTGGAGTTGGCAGCGGTGGTGTTTGCTCTGAAGCTGTGGCGGCATTACTTGTATGGTGAACATTGCGAGATATATACTGATCACAAGAGCTTGAAGTATCTGTTCACCCAAAAGGAGCTGAATTTGAGGCAACGCCGGTGGTTGGAGCTGTTAAAGGATTATGATCTGAGTATCCTTTATCACCCCGGCAAGGCCAATGTCGTAGCAGATGCTTTGAGTCGGAGGATGAGTCTGAGCTTATTGATCTCGCAGCAGGCGCCGTTGGTCGAGCAGATGAGGCGGTTACAGCTGGAGGTAGTATCCCCTGGGGTCTCTGCTAGACTCATGTCTATGGTCTTGCAGCCCACTCTGTTGGAGAGGATCAGGGACACTCAGAGTGAGGACCCCCACTTGACGAGGATCAGGACGCAGCTTCAGGCGGATCTGATAGGGGATTTTTCAGTGGATAACTCGGGAGTACTGCGGTACAGGGACCGAGTGTGTGTGCCTATGGATCAGGAGATTAGAGATCAGATTTTGAGGGAGGCCCACTATACACCTTATACCGTCCACCCTGGAGGTACTAAGATGTATAAGGACCTCAAGGCACAGTTTTGGTGGCCCGGGATGAAGCGGGACATTGGGAGATTCGTAGCTCACTGTCTAACTTGTCAGCAAGTGAAAGCAGAGCATCGCGTTCCTGCTGGCAAGTTGCAGAGTCTTCCAATTCCCGAGTGGAAATGGGACCACGTCACTATGGATTTCGTCACTGGATTACCGAGGGCGCAGAGCGGGGCAGATGCGATCTGGGTCGTTGTTGACAGACTCACCAAGTCGGCGCACTTCTTACCGGTTCAGATGACTTGGTCATTGGAGTATTTGGCACAGTTATATATGGATGAGATAGTGAGACTTCACGGCATACCTGCTTCGATTGTGTCAGATCGAGACCCGAGATTCGTATCACGCTTTTGGGGGAGTTTGCATTCTGCTTTGGGGACTCAGCTCAGGTTTAGCACCGCTTTCCACCCACAGACCGATGGGCAGTCAGAGCGCACCATACAGACCCTTGAGGATATGCTTAGAGCGTGCGTTATGGATTTTGGAGGAGGGTGGTACCGGCACTTATCTTTGGTTGAGTTCGCGTACAACAACAGCTATCAGGCGAGCATCCGGATGGCTCCGTTTGAAGCGTTGTATGGACGCAAGTGTCGGTCTCCCTTATACTGGAGTGACGTGGGTGAGAGGAGGACTTTGGGACCGGAGTTATTGTTGGAGGCAGAGGAAAAAGTCCGGATTATTCGCCGGCATCTTGAGACAGCCCAGAGTCGTCAGAAGAGCTACGCAGATACTCGACGGCGAGACCTGGAGTTTCAGGTTGGTGATCATGTCTTCTTGAAGGTCTCGCCCTCGAAAGGGGTCCGGAGATTTGGAGTACGGGGAAAGCTCAGTCCCCGCTTTATTGGACCCTTTGAGGTACTTGACAGAGTTGGTCCTGTGGCTTACAGAGTTGCCTTACCCCCGCGCCTGGCCGGAGTTCATGATGTCTTCCACGTCTCAGCTCTGAGGAGATATGTTTTTGACCCATCGCACGTGATTGACTACACTCCGTTGGAGGTCGGCGAGGACTTGGTCTACGAGGAGCGCCCATTGCGGATTCTTGCTCGTGAGGTGAGGGAATTGCGCAATCGGGCCATTCCATATGTGAAGATCCTGTGGAGCAATCATGAGGAGCGAGAGGCTACATGGGAGCTGGAGACAGAGATGAGAGATGCCTACCCCTTCTTATTCGAGACTTCTGACTGAGGTACGTCAGTTCTGCTTTTCTTTGTTTCGGGGACGAAACTTTTTTAGTGGGGGAGGGTGTAGGACCCCTGATCCCTCTGCAGCTTTTTCCCGTGAATCCACTATTTAAACACCTGTTGATGGTGTACCTGGCCCATAGTGCATCAAGGGGATGCCACAGATGGACCCTGTGAGCTTTGATTGACTGTATTGGCCATCGGCTGCTTTTGCCGAATTTTAGAAAAGGAATTTGGCCAAACAGATGGTGGATTTGGATTCAGTGCGGAAAAACGCTTGAGATTGGCTTTTGGTTTGCTTAATTCGGAGTCCGGATGTCCAAAAGCGGACTCCCGGAAGTTTTGGCAGTTTTCGGCGCTTGCGGGAGCCTCCGGCAAATTTTGGAGGCGGAATTTGGCAAAACGGACCTCGTTTTTGGAATCAGCGCGCGAAAACGGTCAAGATAGGCTATTTACTTGTTGATTTTGAGCTCGCGGGTACTGTTCACGCCGGAACAGTGTCGCCGGCGATCACCGGCGCCGGCGGCGGCGGCGGGCGGCGGCGGCGGGCGGCGGCGCGGCCTCGGACAGGCGCGCGGTCCACCGCGAGGGTCGTGCACCGGGGCGGGCCACGCGGCGCTTTCTGGTTGGCCGGCGCAGCGGGCGCGGTCCACCGAAATTGGGCCCGGGTGCACGGTGGACCGGGGGTACACGTGGCGAGGTTTGGTTGGTCCGGTGTTGTGCACCCGGTCCACGCAACAGTGGACTGATTGACTGGGGCAGGTGCCGTACGCCCGGGTCAGCCGGCGACGTGCGCGGTGCACGGCCCGCCGTGCGCGGTGCACGGCTTGTCGGGGACACGTGGCACGCCACCAGTGGCTGGCTCAGGTGCACCGGGATCAGCGGGGCTCGGGGGCTTAGTGGACTGGGCTGTGTCGTGGGCCGGGCCGCACTGTGCGCGCCCGGAAACCCTGGGCCGGCCCGTTACTGTAGCCGCCCGAATTCTGGGGTGCGCCCGAAACCAGGGACATGGTGGGAATTAATTGAATTGTTTTCAGCCTATATAAATAGTGCCAATCCGAGCCTCCTTCTTCCTCTGTTTTCTCCCAAACCGAGCCCCTTCAGCCCAAGCCTATTTCTAGCAAAAATCTTCATCTTTTAGTCCTTGATCTCCCTGCCAACTTTCAAGATTTTAGGAGGCACGAATCCCGAGGTTCCCCATTTTACGGTGCGGCGCGACGTTGCTTCCTAGTGTTCTTCTTCGGCGCAGCGATCGTGTTTTTGCTCCCCTGGGCTACCCCGACATCATTTTCCTGCGATTCTTGGACCAGTGGACTCCTAAGAGGTAGGACTTCATCTTTCGTTTTGGTCGCGCTTTCCCGTTTCGAGGTTTTGGCACGGATTTCGAGGCAACAAGTGACCCCATTTTCTGTATGGAATTCCTTGACAGCAGCGGAGTGTTTCGGCTATATCTTTGCGCACGAGCGTCGCACGGAAACGAGCCTATACAACTTTTTCATCTACGGATCGCAAGGAACGCGCTCGTATTTTTAGTGGATTTTTGTGAATTTTCTTTCGAGGTGATAATTAAGGATTTCTCTGTGAACAGTAATCAGCCCTTAATCCTGATTAGTGTATGAGAGTGCCCTCTTGCTGAATTTTTATCTTGGTGTACAGAACTCGGATTTGGGCGTGCAAGGTACCGTTGCGAAGCTATCGACGCGAGGATCGCCGTGATATTTTTATTGGAATTTTCTGGACATTTTCTGCAGGTGATAATTTGACAGTTTGGTACTTGTGTTTGTATGTGGTAATTAGTGCTATAATTGAGACTCTAGTGTAATTAGTGGATTCCTTGATGTACCAGGAGTATTGCGGGTGTGCTAAAATTGTGGGAGCGAGAATTTGGAATTTTGGTATTTTCTGACTGTACGAGTTTGGACAGTTGCGCTTCAGGTGGGTGGTTGTTGTACTCCTTTCTTTGGTATGCCCACTAGGAATATTAGAGTGCCCTTGAATTGAAGATGCATATTATGTGATTGGTAGACTTGCATGCTTTAGGGAATTAATTATTAGTAATCAGATCCCTGATCAACTGTTGTTAGAATGGTCACCTGTTTTTAATCGCTTAATTAATCTGGACTGTATGCTTAGAGACAAAGTATTAATATTTGAGGACTGCAAAACTGATGTTGTTCATGTGAGACGGTCACCCTAGCTTATTTATTCTAAACTGTTTATACTTGGGAATTGGACAAAGTGTTGGAACCATGCATGATTAAATTGGTCACATAATTATTGTCATCTTTTACTGCAACACTATTTTGGGACTTGACTTAGGAGAAACCATGCTTTTCTCTTTCTTCTTTCATTGTTGGCACTAGCGGCTTAATCGCTCAGGTTCGAGCGTATGTTGGACAGTGTAGGCAGGTATTGGGGATTTGGGGACAGGTTGAGTTTGTCAGGGTGTTGCGGCGACCACGGATCTTGGGTGGTTGACCGGATTGTTACTATTGCATCAGATTGGGTGTTTCGGGGATCGGGCTTTCTTTAGTGGAGGGTTTTTCCCACTTCCTTGAGTCTCGATCCAGTCCTGCTATTATGAGACAGTGGTTACAGTGATACTTGATACAGTGGTTACTTACTTTCCTCGTGTGGGTCGCTCCCCACGAGTGCCACTCCGGAGTGCGCGGCAGGCAGGCTTTGAGTCCTAGGGACTCCTTTTACTTCGGTGTTATGCATAGGCTGGCATACCCGTTGCAGCAGAGCAGGCAGTGCCAGTGTTCACTGGCCGTCAGATTGGGTCATTATGACAGGCTACTTGATTCTGATGCATCACTTTTCCCATCCTTATTGGTTGGTCATATAGAGGCATATTAGGGATAGCACTTTATCAGTTGCTTTGGTTATCTGCATCCCCTTTCTTCTCCTTTCCTTTTTCGCCTCTGATCACCTGGTGGGCATATCTGAGCTGAGGCTTTACCCACTAGGGGAGGCTACTGTTTATAGTAGTACTTACCCCCATTGTCTTTCTTGTCTCTTTTCCCCTTTGTTTTGCAGAGTCCTCTGTGGGAGCTGCGGGACCGTCGGCAGCTGAGCGAGGTAAGAGGATCGCGGACTAGTTAGCGATGCCACCGAGAGATGTAGCTGGATATTTTGGTCACCCGGTCTTCTCAGACAGTTTTATTTTACTTCCTTTTGGGTCTGGCTTCTGCCAGCTGGTTGTATTTTGTTGTGAGCTGGGAGAGTTTCTGTATTTATTTTTACAGTTGTACTTTACTTACCTTCCGCATCTGTCTGAGATACAGTAGTTTCATTTCAGCTCTGTTTATTATGCTCTTTTATTATCTCTTCTTATATCTGAGCAGGTTACCGACGCTTCGTGTATGTGGGAAATACCGCATGCACGGCGGATCTGTAGACGGGCCCGGGTTCTGGTTTACACCCGGGGCGTGACACTCCTGGTCCGGACGGTTTCAATCTGCTCTTCTTTCAGAAGTTCTGGGGGACGATCAAGGGAGATCTTATGGCCATTTTTCACGAACTCTATGTGGGTAAACTTAAGTACGGAGCGTTGGATTACTCGTACATCTGCCTCATACCAAAAAAGGAGGGAGCTGTGGAGGCGAAAGATTTTAGACCGATTAGTCTTATGAATGGGGTGCCGAAGATTATCTCTAAGGTGCTGGCTAATAGGTTGGGGAAGGTTATGGATGAGGTTATCTCGCCCGGACAAGCGGCCTTTCTTAAGGGAAGGTCGATTCTGGACTCCTTTGTTACGGTGAGTGAGACCGTTTGCAGGTGTTTTAAGGAAGAAGCAAATTGTGTTGGGGTTAAAGCGGATTTCGAGAAAGCTTACGACAGGGTTAGTTGGGCCTTCCTTAGGAAAGTACTAAGCTGGTTAGGTGCGGACCAGCGGTGGTGTGGGTGGATTGACCAATGTATTGGTAACGCCAAGGTAGCTGCTTTGGTCAACGGGGTGCCTACCAAGTGGATCAAAACGCGGAGAGGCCTTCGGCAGGGCGATCCTTTATCACCGTACCTTTTCCTGCTAGTGGCGGAAGGCCTGGCGAGAATGACGGCAAAGGGAGTCGCGAGCGGCTGGTTTGTTGGAGTTGGACCGAATGCAGCGGCAAAGATAAACCTGGTTCAGTACGCCGATGATACGTTCTTCTTCTGCGAAGCAAAGACTAGGCAGGTTAGGAATCTCAGAGTGATTTGGCAATTCTTTGAATGGGCATCTGGGTTGAAGATCAATAGGGAGAAGACTGAGGTATTTTACACGGGGAACCGGGAAGGGAGAGGGGAGAGGCTCGCAGGAATTCTGGGCTGTAAGGTGGGCTCACTGCCTATCAGATACCTAGGCCTCCCACTTACGGTAGGTCAACCCCGGAAGGACGACTGGCGGTGTGTGGTGAGCAGGATCGAACAACGTATTGAGGGGTGGCAAGCGAAACTCCTGTCGCAGGGCGGGAGGTTAACCCTCGTCAACTCAGTGCTGAATAATCTACCTTTGTACTACCTTTCAGTGTTCAAGGCCCCTAAGTGGGTTATCCGACGCATCGACTCCTTGAGGCGGGCTTTTTTCTGGAAAGGGTCGAAGGAGGTCAGGGGGGGTCAATGTAAAGTTAACTGGAAGACCGTGTGCAAAAGTAAAAAAGAGGGTGGGGTGGGTATTCTTAATTTGGATAGCATGAACATAGCCCTATTAGCCAAGTGGTGGTGGATCCTGCTGTCTAACCAGAAATGTCTTTGGAGAGAGATCATCCTTGGGACGTACTACGTACGGAGAAGACTGCTCAGAGAAGGGGTGTCCTTCCGGCCGGCGTCGGCGTGGTGGAGATCTGTCATTAAGACAAAGAACGTCTTTAAGTGCGGACTATACTTTCAGGTGGGTAATGGGACACTAGTGGATCTCTGGAATGACATCTGGCTTGGCCAAACATCTCTTAGAGTTGCCTATTCGGACATCTATGATAAAGTAACGCACAAAAACTGGAAGGTCTCTGAGTGTTGGGGAAGGAGGGGATGGAGGTGGCAAAAGATCTTGACAGGGTTAATGTCTATGGATGAGGGAATTAGGAGTCAAATTGCCAATTTTAGGGAAGGGTTGGGGTGTATTCAACTACAGGAGGGCTCCGACGAGGTGAGGTGGCGGTGGGATTCAAACGAGAGGTTCACTGTAAAGTCGTTGTACATCTTTCTGGAAGATCGGGGGGTGCCAGACAGGCGGTTCTGTAAACTGTGGAGGATCAAGGTGCCGCTCAAGGTCAGGATCTTTGGATGGCTATTACTCAGGAACAGAGTTCTTACGGCAGAGATCCTTATCAAGAGGGGGTGGAGTGGGGACGGCAGATGCAGGTACTGTCTACAGGAGACTGAAACTGTGGAACACCTGTTTGTGAGGTGCCGTTTCGCTTCGGACATCCTGGCAGATGTCCTTTCCAACAAAATGTTGGTGCGTTCACGGTTAGCACCGGTGGAGCTCTGGGAGGTGTTAGCACAAAACCGGAGCCCTACTGGGAGTTCGGATCTCTCGCTTCTGCTCATCGCCTGGTGGGTCCTTTGGTTGGAAAGGAACCAGCGTATTTTTGAAGATAAAAAACAACCGCCGGGACAGCTCAAGTATCAGATACAGGAGTTGGGGACTCTTTGGGAATTCTGCTGCTCCCCCTAGTTTTATTTTGGCTCCGGCGCTCGTGTTCTTAGTGCCGGTTTCGTTGTGTTGCGGTGTCGGTGTCGTGCACCGTTTGTTCTATTTGCTCTCTTTATTTTGTTTCCTTTTTCCTTTTGATCGAGACCCTGCTGTCTCCCGTTGTTGCTAAGTTCATTGTTCATTGAATGAAGCGGTAGCATGCTACCTTATCCTCAAAAAAAAAAAAAAAAAAACATCTGTAACACCTGTTAGCACAAAAATAGGAGACTCAAAAAAGTATTTCTTACTGCACCACATAAGATAAAACCTACAAATGCGAAAGACTTATCATAATTGATAATTTGGAGTGCGTGCCCAACTCTGTCAAAACAAAAATGCCACAGTGCTACACGGTATGTTCATAGCATCAGCAAACAAGGTTTTGAGCAGTAATCACTTAAACGAGATGCGATTTAGCAACTCATTAGATTTAAAATCAAGATTGCACTCTATTGATAGGGACCTTCTCTGTTTATTTAGGTTTTTGATGCCATGCAAAAAAATCTAAATAAAAATTTGGAAGAAATAAAAACTGTCCATAATAAACTACATTATCCCAAGCAAGATGCAAACGGCCTGGTTCTAATTTGGTTCTGTGAGTAAGATAGAGAAGCTATATAAACTAACTGATTACAAATAGGTTGAAACAAATTTCAAAAGTATGATATAAATACTTTAGAAAATTTTATTGATATGATAAAATCGTAGAAAGATCAAATCGGAATACTAGTAAGGGATGGTGAGATCAAAGAAAATATGTTGTAGACATCAAACTTGAAAAACAAGCAGACATATCATGATGGTACCGATATGTATACCAAAAAATAACTCAATAATTGAAAGTTATGATTCTAAAAGTATAGTAATACAACTCTATAAAAAATAGAATATGAATTGCTACAAATAGTTTAGAAAATCAGAATGTAACAAATTAGATATTGTCATCCCTGCTGCAGGGGCGCAGCGTGCATTCGCGTAAGGGATCAGTGCCGAATACGGCGAGGTGACACTGCCGAGCTTCTTCAGCTGCCGGCTGCTCAAGCAGTAACTGTAAAGCTGGCAGCACACGGTGATGAAGACCAACAAGTCGCAGTTTATCAGCGTGAACGACGCGACCTGCAGCTCATGTCCCGCAACCGCCTGAAGTCCTGTTTCACAAATTTTCTTCCACGCCGCGGCATCCATCTCGTTTGTCTTGAACAACCACAGCGCAAAAACAGAGGTGACCTTCCGGTACTGGATCAAGCATAGTAGCCCGCTCCGAGGCCACCGCGCGATCCTGATCTCGTACTCATCCGGCGAACCAGTGACCACCGCCTCGACCGGCAGAGGCATTATCCGAGAGCGCGACGCAGCAGCAGCCACGTCGACGTTGACCGCCACCACGTAAGGGTCGACCCCGGACTTGTAGGCCCCGCAGCTCGACGCCCAGAACACGGTGCTCCCGCACACGACCGGCTGGTCGAGCCGCATGTTCCGACTCCCGCCGTCGATCAGCTCGTCGACCTTCCACTCGTCATCCCGAGAGTCGTAAATCTTACAGTGCATATCGTTGTTCCACTCGGGCCCAGGTTTTACCTACACTATTTTGTAGTCAAAATCCTTGGATAGTACCGCGCCGATTCCGACGTAGTAATTGTGGGCGAGCTCCGTGTCTGGAGGCCGCGGGATGGAGAGGGATGTCCTGCGGACAGGACTGTAAACCGCAATATCGGAAATTTTTAAATTTCTATCGAAATAAAAAATAAGGCCATTGACGGAGGAGAGGATTGTGGCGGTGAAGCGCAGAAATTTGAAAGCATCATCGGAAATACCGGCCCACTGGTCGATGAAGCAGATGTTTGCTCTATATTTGTACGCCGCGAGGAAGCCCGAGTCGGCAGTTTCCGCGTGGCGGGCTTGTAATATGACGAAAAATTCCTCAGAGATGAGGTGGTAAATACGTCGGCAAAGAATTTTAATCTTTACCACTGATTTTGCAGGTAAAAATGATAGAATATTAGTAAGGATGTGGTCATTCAAAGTATATACCCCTACGCAACGACGACCGAGAAAAGTTTTCCATATAGTATTCCGTATTCCATATAGTTTTCACGTTCGTTTCGTACGTTGTTTTTCTTTACAGGTATGAGTTCTATTTATTAATTATTAATTAAAAAATTCTAGTCAAATTCGGATTTTATATATTAATTAAGAAGGTAAATCTAATTTAATTAAAAATTAAGTATTTATCTTATTTGAAATATATAGTTATTTTATTTTATTTCTATTTTAATATAATTTTGTAATTTTTTATTTTAGTTTAATTTGATCAATTAGAATAATGATTATTTAGAATAGAATATGATCATTCAAAATCTAACCTAATTATAACTTAAATAAAATATTAAAATATATCTAATTTATAAATTTTTTAAAGAAATTCTTAAAAAAAGGTGCTTCCATGCACGACTTTGTACGGTTATTAATAATTTTTTTAAAAAAAAATTCTTTTTAAAAAGTGCTTCCATGCATGCCTTTGTACGGTTATTAATATAATAAAATATTTAAATAGTAAAACATAGACCATATATAATTAAATACTTAAAATTTATTAGAGAAAATTATATAATATTGAATCCTAAATATGAAAACTGACTAAATAATATTATTAAAGTAAACTCTACATAATAATCAAATAATTAAATATATTTTAAATTATAATAATATTGAATGATTTTGAAAATTTTGATATAGTCAAAATTCTTAATAGATAAAAATTTGAATAAACTGCAAAATAATAAATAAAATAATTAGACAGGTAATTATGATTTATTTTTTAAATTTATATATAATTTTTTTTTTTTTTGCATGTTTCTTTTACAAATTCATATTATTTTTTTATCAATTTTGATCGGTTAGAAAATATTAATCTGTTATATATATATAAAAAAAATATTCTAATTATTTTTTAAAAAAAATTTAGCCAATATTATATATATATATATATATATATATATATATATATATATATACTATTTCTAAAAAAAAATAATTATATAAAAACTTTAGAAACTTCAGATTTTTTTTTTTTTTTTTTGTAAATAAGTATTTGAACTTGAAATATTTTCTCCCCAAATAAATTTACTAATTATATAGTTATTTTGATTAAATATTTTTCACATAATCTCAAAATAAAACTATTTTTTTCAATATTAATTAATAATTAAGTATGATTGGGAATTGAAAAAAAAAATTAAGCGAGAAGAAAATAAGTTATACATTTATTGTTTTTAAGGTAAGAATTGAAAAAAAAAAAAAAAAAAAGTTGAGCAATAAAATATAATAATACAAAAGTGAAAATTCAGCAAATTTTTGGATAAAAGTGGTTGAATTTTTTTTTTTCTTTTTTTTTTTAATAGAAGTTTTAAACAAAGTTGCGTTAAAGAGTCGTCTGAATTTGTGCTTACTTGTAATTCATTATTTGAATTTTAAAAAGTATAAATTATTATTTAAATAATTAGTTTGTTGCAATTATTTTAATAAAAATTCGAAAGTTTGAAATTTTATTTGCTGTACCTTTTTTATTCGGTCGCCCCGCGCGGCCTGCGTCCTTTTGCCTTCGTTTCTGCGGCGATAGGTCGAACAATTTGAAGGCGATTCCGGATCGAATCCAATCCAACTACTAATAAAGAAATTGGTGAATGAATACCATCACCATTTCCGATTCCCCTACGATGCCCATCGCCGCTGCTTCGCGGAGGAAGAAGGGGAAGCAAATCTCGCTTCCCCCCATCTCCATCTCCTCCTCTTCCGAGGAAGAAGATGAAGAGGAATCCGAGGAAGAAGAGGAGGATGACGACGACGAAGACGACTCGGATGATGAAGATTATGATGGAGAAGATGACGATCCCGATGAAGAAGAAGAAGAAGAAGAAGATAGTGGCGGTGATGATGATGAAGTCGATAACGACGACGACGACGACGACGACGGAGAATCCAGAGATGGAAAGCCTCTCGACGAAGAGGTCTACGAAAAAGTCGTCGATCTCCTCCGCAGTATGTTTCTCTCTTTCCCTATCAAATTATCAAAGTTTGATACGGTAAATAAAAAAAATAAAAAAATAAAAAAAAGTTGATATTTGAAACTAAATTAAGCTCCATTCTCTCTTCTATGCTGTATCAAACAAATTTTCACTTGCTCTGCAGATTTCATATTAACGTTCCTCTTAGTCTCAGCAAAAACCAAGTAAAATTTAGTTTTTAGGTTTATCACAGATAAAATGGCTAGAAATTTGAATGCATTACTGTGTAAACAGCTATCTTTATTCGAAAATCATCCTAACTGTAACATTAGTGTTGTATTCAACATGTTCTGATCTCCTCGCGAGAATTGAAATCGTTGTGTAAACGAAGTCCTCAAAAATTGCATTAGGCGTGTAGAATACTTGATGATCTTATTGCCGTGTAGGGCGGAAAAGTCTAGATCAACTGAAATTGGAAGAGTGCAAGGCCTATTTGAGGAAGCACAGGCTAAGACTGGGTGGGACGAAAAGTACATGCATAGAAAGAATTCTGGAGCACTGGAGGTCAGTTCATCATTTTCCTTTCAAGATATGATTGTATTCCGATTTCGCGCTTTTGCTTTGGTTCTTTTTGCACTAAGTGGGAGGGATGCGTAAGTGCTGTGGTTATCGTCTTATTAGTATGAAGAACGCTATTTATGAACCAGCACATCTTTTTTAACTAGCTAGATCCAGTGGCAATCTTACTGTTTTTTATTTAATTTGTTAATCAGGATTAAAGACGGAAATGGTGAAAAACTCTATCCAAAATCATCCTTTTCTATGAACTGTACAGGTAGAATGGTTACCGAACAATAGATTCAGGAGGGACGGTAATTTTTCTGGAAATCAAACTTAAGGGATTTTTTTTTCCCCTTTTTTCCTCGGTGCAGGTGACGTATGTAAAGGTGATGTCGTCTTATTCAAGCAGAGAGTTTATCAGAAGTATGTTGTTCAATTATTTCAAAATGTCTTCTATCCTCTTCTTTTTCTGAATTTCCATCTATATCAGTAACGCCTTTTAAGAATTTATGATAATGTGACGGCTGGTTCTTCACCAGATTTGGTCTAGCTAGGAGGGGTGCAGATATTATAGGAAAAAGGGTAGTTGCAGGAAGAGTTGTGAAGGAAAGTTACGGTGCAGATAAGCAGCAACATACTTTTACTGTAAGGGCAGAGGTCAATGCTTCGATATAACTTCGATCGAGTACGTCTTTTAGTTGTTAATTTCTGTGATTTAAAAGGTTGAAGTCCTGTGGAGCAAGGGTGTGAAACCGTTGCCGCCGTTATTTCCTTTACTCGTGAAGGGGCGTAACCTCTACAGATTGAAGACTTTTCGCCAGGTAAGAAGCTTTCTTGTCGGAAGGGCTGAACTTTCTTCAACAGTGGAAGATAATCTTCAGTCTTGCAGCTTCTTTCATTGACGGCTGCTAATCTAAGTCGTAGTAAACAGGCTACTGTTAGTGCTGGCAATAGATGGTTAATGAAGTATCTTTTTATATGCAATGAATTTTTATAGTAAGGTCAGCATAAAGCTGTTTATTTTTATGCATCTGTTAGTGCTGGCGAAATGAAGCAGAGAGATTGGAAGTTCTGGCAGAGAAGCATAAAAGGGGAGCAGCAGCAAGACAAGTGCGAGCTATTGCGAAAGCTAGGACTGCACTGAGGGGTATCATCTCTCCTTCTGAATAGAAATTGGCCTTTTCACTTATGTGTTGAATTGTTGATGCAATTCATAGAGAATTCAATTATCATTTGTATATACACGTACGCAAATAAAAGCTCTTCCAATCAGATAATATTTATAATTTATATTGGATTCTTGAACTGGAATTTGCAGTATGTCCACTGAAAAAGAACTTTGTGAATATTTTGTTCACCAAAGGCATCTTCATTGTATTGAAATTTAATCAACTAGCATCACCTAATATTTTGTTGAAAAATTAAATCTTAATAGCATTGGTGTAGTTAGTTCTTGCTTACGGCTAACATACTGGTCTTGAATAGAATGATTGTGATTATTTTCTATTCTTAATTTTGTGAACCAGGTTCAAAACGCGCAAGAAAATCGCCGGACAAGGATCTACCTCCTAAGAAACACAGGAGGAAAGAGCATGAAGTTTCCTCTGGAGAACAGAAACTGAATGCTTTTGGTGGCAAGGCTCAATATGATGGCTGGAGAGAAGCTAACCAAGTCGCCAAGGGAAAACACCTGAATTTATCAGGCCAGCATACGAAACAACCCAATTATCAAAATACAATTCATATACAGCAACAATTCCACCAAAGAAATCCTATCTACATCGATCATCAACGTAGCAGGACCTGGCAATCAAATCAAGATAATAACATGGTGCAATCCCATGCAAATACATGGAACATTCATGGTCTCACGGGCAATGTTGGTTTTCCCTCGAATGCCTCAGGGGAATTTCATCGAATAATTAGCAGGGAAAACTGCGCGAGCCATCCTTACGGTGATCCAATGTACTACTCTGGTCAGCCGATCTCAGGCCCCTTGATGAGGACTCCAGAATTTGTTAGGGGGCCTTTTATGTTGCCTCCAAGAGGTCAGTTCAATTGGCGGAGATGACATCTCACATGGCCTTGCTATCCATTAATGACGCACCGTCGTCGAACACAGTTTCTTTCTTCTATTCAGCCTAAGGCTGTTGCTTACTAACTGAAACAGCCTCTCCTTGCTCAAAGCCCTTACATCAAGATATGATGAATTTTGATATTTTAGGGCATGCATTTGATTGGAAGTTTTTGGGGGTGTGACGAATGTCGACTCGTATTTCTGTTCATAGTAAGGATTTGTAGAAATGATGCACACAATATTATGAAAGAATCAAGCACTTTCCCTTGTGTGTGTGCTAACAAGAATTTTTTGTTGGAGATATTTACCGCCCTTTTCTATGCAAGATGATGCTAGCTAAATAACTGATTGATGCGCTAAGTGTCTTTTATCATGATTCATGATTAAACCTTTTGCCCCTTAGATGGGGGGATGCAGCAATCAGGTTGGAAACAAGATTTTAGTTCTTTACTGTGCAGAACACCTTTTATAGCTAGCTATATTTCTTCTGGGATTCTTTCTGGAACAAGATAGATTCCAGTTAAACATCACTGCTCTTCCAAAATCTAATATGAGAGCTTAGTATACATGCTCTGTATCTCCTGATCACTATAGTCAACAAATGGCAGAAAAAAAAAAAGAAAGGTGGGTAGTGATTTTAATGGAGTAGCTCTTCCAGTGCAACACTCTCACCTCAAGTAACTGCTACCAACCAGCTCCTGTGATAATCTGATGCTATTTGATTCCAGAGACAGGAGAAGATTAAAGTTAAAAGATGGTGATAGCAAGAGGGCAAACTTTACTACTGACCAGGAGGAGCAATAAAATCTGGTTATCATTCACTCATTGAATTCAATTATATTTAATGCATCTAATAAAAGCAACTATAGTATTATTATTATCCTAAAGAGTAAACTACCCAGAACACGCTCTTATTTGAATCACATAGATATCAGAAGACCACTATTAAATAGAGGGGTAAAGACCTGTAGCATATTTACTCAGTAGTTGCACGGCTCGACGAACAAATTGCACACACATTGGTTTGTGTAAAGTTCGAGTTCTCTGGTGTTTGATTAGTTTCTTTGGTTGTTGTGTTGTTGAAAATGATGAGGACAAGTTAGCTCTCTAAGTTAACAGTGAAAGTGTCCAGAAGTGTTAGTTCTATTTCCTTTTTTTGTCCTATCTTAAGACTAGGGAGAGAAGATTGAGATTTAGAAGAAAACCAAATAAAACACAGGGCACATATTAAAACTTTCTGATTTTTTCTAATTCATTTGATGATAGAGGCATGTCACATCATACGGGGCCATTTCATGACTGGGAGTAGAAGTTACAAGCTGTGGTGATGGCATCGTCATTAGGGACTGGGGCTCTCTCGCGAAGAAGCTCTGAGAATCACCTTCCGACGCATCAACAGCCTCCCGCAACACCTCCTTTGGCTTACCCAGTAAATGGCCAGTGAAATGATCTCCCCAGATATCATAATGGACAAACTTCTTCTCCGCAACATCATTCTCTGGTGCGTTTGCGGCATTTTCCTTCATGAGCTTTGATCCAGGGGCGCGAGCATGAGGTGCGATCGGAGAAGATGGGGCCAAGATAGTGGGAGAAGGCAACATAGGAGCTTTCCCTGCTGATTTTGTAGTAGTAGAAGGCTGCCCTCTACGGCACGGTGTATGCTTATTCTCAAAGTGCTTCTGAGCTGCTGCAACTTTCGCTTCACCAGTGTTTTCAGAACTATCCTTCTTCTGATACTTCGGTTCTTCAGGTTCTCTCGCAAACGGAGACTCTACAGTAGTTTCAGGGGATAAAGGCCATACTTGTTTAGGAGTAGAAGAGCTCGGAGACAAAGGCGAAGATGGAGTCGAATTCCCGCTATGACTACTTGAAACTTCTAATTTTGCAGCCAATCCTACCCCATAGGCCTTTCTCTTCCTCCGTCGCCCTTTATCTTTAATAACCTTAATAGTGAGATTATTGGTTTGTGGTGCTTCAATCAGTCCAGGGCCTTCAATAGTCTTATCTGGTGATGTTGTTGGTGAGAGTGTGGTACTTTTCTTTTGATGATCATAGCCGTGCATTTCCTCTGTTCTCTTAGGGCCATCAAGAACGCCGTGTTGAGTCGCAGGATATCTGTTGATAAAACCTGCCCCGGGTTTCTTCTGTGCTCTTGGTGACCTGTGAATTCCATTATTGTTAGTGGAAAGAAATTCTCAAACAAAATAGAGATATTAACATACATATACTCTTGTCGAATTATCTATAACCGCAGTGTAAACACAAAAATTCTGAATTTTTACATACGCCCTTAGAAAACTTAATGTGCGACAAATAAAACCAATGCACTTAGAAAAGTGCCCATCATTAAAATAAGCTTTCCTACTTAAAACCAACATTCCCCCTTGTATTGGATGCTTCCCATCATAAAGTCTTTTTGTAAGGAACTGCACATTCGAGGGGTTATATGGAAAATTCAAATTTTGCATGGTATATATGTAAATAAACAGATGATTTTGCACGGATATATGCAGAGCAGAACAAAATAATGTAGGAGGATTCAAAAAGGGCAGTCACCTGGTAGTTTTGGTGCTATGGGAAAGAAAAGAAGGTTTCTCACTCTTGTTCAAGGGATTTCCAGTGGTTTCAACCTTTAGATAACAGTCGTTAGTACCCACCAGAAAATAGTGGGGTATAATGCGAATGAAGACCAATATAAGTGTAGAAGCAGCGACAAAGAAAAGGACGGACACACCCCAATTCACTGTTCGGAGGAATGATTTCCCACACAGAGTAAGCATATTAACTGAGACACTGGCCCTCATGGGGATCACAAAAATGCCACTAGCCATAGCCAACTCAAGATCCCTGTGAACAAGAGCTGCGGAGAAGTCCGTTTGATAAGATAATAAGAGTTGTGCTGATTCTCCTGGTGCTAAAGCAAAACCCTTGCACAATTGTACCATAAACCCGTCTGAACCACAATCGGTCCCTGAAACTTTCACTTTTTTAATCTCAAGAGGAAGCTCACCCGTATTTTTTGCATATATCTCCTTCATTACCTGCTTATTACAGGAAAGCTTAACATTCTCTGCTAGGGGTGAAGACGATAAATTGCGATTGATCGGCAAGTCGAGGTTGAATTCGAGCTTCCAAACTGGTTCAGGTCCGTCAAGAAGGACAAGAGAATGGGAGCCACCAAATGCTCGAGGAGGGAGCCACTCCAAGCCTGATAAATTGTTTCTGATCAAAGCTGAGCTAGACCACATGCACCAATTAGAAGGGCGAAAGACTACAGGACCTAATGAAGCATTCCCAAAAGGGTGTACAAAGGCCTCTGTTATTGCTGAATCGGCTAATGAGAATCCGAATCTGGTTTCAATGGAATCAATCTCAGGAGATCGACTTGAGAATGTAAGGTCAGATATGTCCTTAGCAGATTTGCACTCGCTTATGATTTCTTCTGAATTCAGCACGAGTTGCATTAGAGCAGGTTTTTCGCTCGGGTTATGCACAGTGATCCATTTGGAAAATCGGGACCCAATTTGAACAACAGGAAATGATACTTCCTGATCCTTGAGAACAGATATCACAGCCATCGTACCATGAGATCTCCAGTTTCCAAGTATTAGATCATCCGCTTCAGCTGCTTTCAGGAGTTTTGGCTGCAAAAATTCTCAGAATCTTAAGCACTGCTTACAGTTCAAAAAATAAAAAATAAAAAATAAAAAAACATTGACAAACAGCACTACAGTTAAAACCAGATTATAATCAAGTATAACTCGTATAACATAATTATACAATATGTTTCTATTGCCCTTCTGGTTAACTGTCCAATGTGTGTAAACAATACATCTCATATATGTGAGTCTAGAAACTCGTTATTTGTTGCTTGCGGCTAGATTGTTCCAGGAAGCATAAGAAGTCTGTAAATACTCATCAAAGAAGAAATCTACAACAACAACAACAACAACAACAAAAACTGAAAGTAATTAGCTGTGCAACATCCATACGCTAGAAACCAAAAACTGATAAAATAGTAACAGAAGGGTGGAAAATAATACACGCGTGCATACCTACAACAATACCAAACACGTAATTGGACCAACTTATGTCTGTGTTAATCCCTACCACACAAAATGTATTCACGTATGTATGAAACAGGCAGAGATATAAAATTTGTAAGTACCAACAGATATATACACACATACTGACTAACTTTTTTCTGTTGCAACTAAAATATGCCGAATCGCATTTCTTAGAACTTAGAAGTGTAAGTCTATCTGCATTGAATTGACATTCAAGTCTAGATTGTTAGCAGGCTGTCAACAATCTGACCACTGGGCTAAATTACACAATTTCATGAAAGGCAGAAGTAACAAATATACCAACTCAAATTGATTGGACACTAGGAGCTGCAAGCATGTATATTTAAGCAGTAAAACTTGAAAGAGATTATATGGATCCACCACAATATCACTGATTGACAAGCTAGATACAAAGAAGGAAAGAAGAAAGGTTATTTGACCTAATCTTCTGAGTAAAGCTGACCGAAACAATGATCACTTAAGTAATTGTTTAAACTATATGAGTATTTCCCTCCTATGTATATACGAGTCTTTCCCTCCTATGTATGGCATTCTTTTGTCTCATAATATCCTACATTTAGCTCCCTTAGTTTGACTAGCTACACATCGATATAGCGTAAATGTGGAGTGGAGATTTTCCGAGTTCAATGGCAAATTAAAAGAAGATTTAACCATATCAGAATTATCAAGTGATTAAGGTGATAGAGCCTTGAACGAAAGGATTGCTTAAAAAGAAGACTAGATGGGAAAACTTTAAAACAAAGACAAACAAGGTACATCCAACTAGGAGCAAAGAAGCGAATTCTCAAAAACAAAAATCAATTTGAACAGAAAAAAGAAAAGAAACTCAAATACCTTCATCTTAAGCGAATCTTCCATGATGCTTCCCAAAGATCCTGTTCTTGAATTTGCAGACATTTCTTCCTTTTGTATCAACGTCAATCCAACATACGACCCCTCAGATTCAACAACAACTGTGCTAGCTTGATACTTTAAACAGGCATGAAATAGATCTTGGCAGGGAATCTTAATGATTGGACTGACAGAACTATTTGTCTCTACTACTAGGTTGCAATTCACGTTTGTGGTGTCATGAATAATGCTCTGTGCACTTGTTGGAAAAGAATATCCTATCAGAGCTATTTGTGTCACACTCCTAGGAAAAAGTATCAACCCTTTACTGTATTTAATCTGGAAAACCTTCAAACTTTCTGTAACTTCTTCAATGTTTAAGATGCTTACTAACTGTGATGCATCATTTCTTAAAAAGAGGGAAAAAATTGATCCTTTTTCCTCACACGCAGCATGGGACTCGAAAGAAACCAAAAGAGACCCAGTTAAATCACTGTACGCTGTCCTTCCGCGCACTTCGAGCTCAAGAGGAATAACAATTGAATTTATCCTATCAGTTGTTAAATTGCGCAATTTCAAGCAGATAGCTCCGAAAACATTTCCTTCCAGATAAGGCAACAAGTTAATCTCCGCAATGGCTTTCGTGTTCTGAGGGGGAACTTCCCATTGCCTATGCGGCCTAATATCCACCCTTGGCAATCTAAAGTCATCACTACTCATTCTATACCACTCTTTTTTATCAATATAAGAACCCAATTCACCTTCCTGGTTAAATCCATCTAAACCACAAACAATTTGAGCAGATTGGTTAGCACTTTCAGAAGCAGACATCCACAAAGTCACTTCCTCTACAGAGAGGGCGTCATCAAAAGGGTTAAATATAGACAAATTCTTGCTTATACCTTCATTAACAGAGATGTCCAACCCAACTAAAGGCTCTATCTTGTAAGGGGACTCAGAGGCTATTCCTTTAGCCTGAATAACGAATCCCCCAAAGTTCGTTTGCAACACAATATGGGCAGATGATGAGCCTAACCATCTCGGCAGGAAAACAAACACAATAGAAGCAGATTCTCCAGGAGTTAATGACAATTCCTCAGCACTCAATGCGTAAAACTGTGGGTCGGTACTGAACGGCTCATACACTAGCAAAACACTATCATTGTTCTTGTTCGCCACAGTTAGGAATGCCAAAGAAGCGGAATACAAACTATTAGCTCCCCAGTCCAATAAAGGTGGACTAATCCCCACATTTAGCGAAGAAGAACCACTGAGTTGAGCATGATCGCCGTTTTCATTAAAATCGGAGGTCGCCCCGCTTGACGTCCTCATCCAATTATCGGGAACGAGCGGTGCTTGACACAAGCCCACACTATCCTCGCCGACGTTCTCCCCGTTCAAACTCAAACTATTGGGCAAACTTCTCACAGGACCAATGGAAGAGCACATAACAATGCCTCCGTCGGACATCTCGAAGGCCGTCGAACGGCTCGGGAGCCGTTCCGCAATGATCTCCCCTGTTCGAGATGATTCGTCGGAAACTTGTGAATTGGGTTTTGGGTCAACAACATCCTCCTGGGCAAGAAAACCCAATTGGGTGGAGGGGAAGCAAAAGGAAAGACGGTCGGCGCACGCATCCCTGAGCCCGAAACATTGCGGCGAGCCGCGACCGCCGGCATCACCGCGAGAGCAATCCTTCCCCTCACAAGGCAAAAGGAGATAGAAACTCAGCACAACAAAACACAGCACCAAAACACCCCGAATCTGGCGAATCCGGCTCCGCCGCCACAAGCATCCCCTGGAAATAATAATCACAAAAGCCCCGCCACCATCAGATTATTACAAGAAAAAAAAAAAAAAAAGGTACACAACACGAAAACGATGGGCTGAATACATAACCGAAGAAGCTACCAAAAATGGGCAAAACCCATTTCCCAAAATCCAATTTTGTTTCCTATTTTCTCGCCACATAAACCCCCATCAAACACTTACTTCGATCGTTCCTAAAAATACCCAACAACCACTCGGTCCTAATCCAACCAGAAAAGCAACATATTCCTATCAATATTTCCATATCGGGACCAAATACCGACTTCAAAAAACAAGGTTTCGGGAGCTAAAAATCGCATTAAATTCCCCAAACTCCCAATCCATGAAAGGAAACAAGATAGGGTGAAGCTTCAGAGAGGCGGAAAGGGAAAGGGAAGGGGATGAGTGTACCGAGCGAAGGAGGAGGAGGAGGAAGACGAAGAGAGCGCCGTCGATGGTTGCTTCATCTCTAAGAGAGGACCATGTGGGCTACGGTGCGTGCGTGGGAGGGGGGGTTTATGGGGGAACGTTGCTGGGGCCGCAGAGGAGGAGGGTTTGGGGGAGAAGAAGAAGAGGAGGAGGAGGAGGAGGAGGAGGAGGAGGAAGAAGAAGAAGAGTTAAGAGAAGGGGGAAGCTGGGCGACAATGGAAGGAGACTTCAGTGGTTGCCGAGCGAATTGGAATCCCCACACACCAAATTATTTTATTATTACATTACATCTCGAAATGACGCTTTTGCCCCTCAAGTTGGTGGCCCCTCACGTGACTCGCACGAGCGTTGGGGTACGACACCTACAAATATTAGTAAAAGATAATTAAAACTCTTGTTCTTTTGTAAGTTCTTCTATTCTCTTTTCAATTCCCCCACCCCCTTTTTTTTTTTTTTTTTTTTTTTTTTTTTTTTTCCTTTCTTTTTGGAGATAGGAGAGGAGTGTCTCTTATAAATAATTTTTTAAAAAAAAAATTATTACTATACAAGTGTTATATTCTAGCCTTTTTTTTTTTTTTTTTTTTTTTTGTGCCTTAAAGAGTTTTTTTTTTTTCTTCTTGAAATAAAATCGCTGCGAGTCCTAATAGTTCATCTTTTTATGGAATAATAAATATATAATTTTTATATATTTTTTTAATTATATATTGATAGTATAATAATATTTTAGAATACGGTTAACGTATTACTTAATTATTATGTTTTGAAAAATATATAGAGTCATTTTAAGTACTTAAGGAGGTTTAATAATTTATGGAATAATAAATATATAATTTTCATATATTTTTTTAATTATATATTGATAGTATAGTAATATTTTAGAATACAGTTAAAGTATTACTTAATTATTATGTTTTAAAAAATATATAGAGTCATTTTAAGTACTTAAGGAGGTTTAATAGTTTATAAAAACTATTAAGAGTATTTAGAGAAACAAAGAGAGGCGTTCGAACAATTCAGATAATACGTTACAAGCCATGCGTTCGAATTTTGTAGCCACGTTGCAAGCTATTGTGTCGGTGGCCTCCTCGTGTAGCCCTCGTATAGCTATTGATACATTGATTATACTCTATGAATCAATTAGTGCACATCATGTATGCATGCCAGCACATTAACAATTTTTTCAAAAAATTTTATAGTTATAGATATTTCTATTGAAAGTTATGATATATATTTTAACGCTAAGCAATGAGACTAATAAGGAAAAAAATAAAAACTCCTTCAACCAGCACGGCTCTCCTGCTGTTTGAGTTGAGTTAAACTGTTTTTCATTATAGACAATTGCATATTAAGTAACGGATGTTTTGATCTTTATTTTTTTATCAAAAGTTGTCTAAATAAGGTTGGAGAGAACTTGGACGGTAACTTGTGTTAAAAAGGTGATTATTTGATTGTCACATTAAGTTGCCTCTTGTAATATGTAGATGTTTTACTTGTTGATTTATTAACCAATTCAAGTATATATCCACTGAAAACAAGAGAATTAATTTAATTTTTTTTTCTAAATGAGAATGTCTAACTAGTCATACAATTTTGTGAAAGATACAATAATTTATATCATCCAAGAAATCTAACTAAAAAAGGTTAGCTCATAAAATGTTGCAAGATGAAGCACATCAACAGAAGTTGCTAATTGAGGTAAAGTGATGCATGTAGAACACTTTTTACAGCAACTAATGCTTCTACATATTTGTGAGGATGTTGGGAAAGGAACTTGATAATTACCATGATAGGGTCTCTACACTCATCAAAGGGTAAATTTGGCATCTAAACACTTGTTTTTATTTGACTTGGGAGCAATTTTTATATTCTTTTTAAATTTCCTTTTTCAGTTTCTTTCAAGAGGCCTTGTTGAGCAAGTTATTCTCAAAAAAGAGAAAGTATTTATATTAGGTCAGCTCAGAATCTCTGCACGTGCAAAAGACCATTCTAGCCCTCAATTCAAATAGGGAAACTCTAAGTGTACACCCGTAAGAGGTGTACATCTCACACCCCCACCCATCTAAGCACTTGATGTGACCCATAAAAAACATCGACATCATTAAAGGGGTGGAGATGTAGGATGTACACCCCTTCGGGGTGTACATGTAGCAATTCTCATTCAAATATCACCAAGAACACATTTCCCAACATAGCATGCCCATTTACTTTGCTCATTTCTTTTCTCTCCAAAACACCAAATTAAAAAGAGACTTTTCACAAGTGCAACATTCCATTATCCATAATAATAATAATAATAATAATAATTCTAAACTTATTTGTTGACAAATCTCAATGTATAAATCTCTATTTTTCAAAAAAAATTTATCAAGAATTATAATACTGGAGGATAACCAATCTATTAATAAACTAGACTAGATCTAGATATTATTTTTGACTAATTTATAGTAGGTCATATCACAAAAATATATATACATTTGCTGAGCATAAGGTATTGTCTAATTATTGTTATTCTAACATATGATTTATTCTATTTTATTCATTTTTATTGTATAATGACAATTAATTAAGGATGTAGAC
Source organism: Tillandsia fasciculata (assembly GCA_029168755.2). Taxonomy (NCBI): domain Eukaryota; kingdom Viridiplantae; phylum Streptophyta; class Magnoliopsida; order Poales; family Bromeliaceae; genus Tillandsia; species Tillandsia fasciculata. The sequence continues at coordinate 21,420,557 of CM054944.1, read as the reverse complement.
TTATCCTTATACGGCATATATATATATATATATATATATATATATATATATATATATATATATATATATATAGAGAGAGAGAGAGAGTAACTTATTTTAATTAAATTCATCAATATATAATCTATCTAGATTCCTTATAGAAATTAGATCATTAGGGTGGAAATATGTAGATTCCATTATCATATATTAGCTTGAAAAATAAAAGGATAAAGCCGGCATTTCACGTCGAAGAGAATCTTTTCAAATTATATTATCCTAGAGAAAACTCTTCCTTAGGAATTAGTCAATTATATATTTGGATCGAATGCACGTAATTGAATTGGATTATATGATGAACTAGCTTAAAAAATAGAAAGAATACTAAAAAATAATATTTTATGTAAAAGAAGATCCCATCAAACTCAAATACATATATATTGGTTTGTTGTTCTAATATATATATATATCCATTAATGATCAATTTATATTCCTTCCAAATTAGGCAACTATTTTGGATGAAAATTTTTTTAATTAAAATCAGATTGTTTGGCTCCATATAATCCGTGATTATGGACATAGATTCTTCAAACTAAATTAGTTAGATAAAATATAATTTTTGTGATCTCATTATTTTTTTCTTTTTTTTTTTTTTTGAGAGAAAAGTAGCATGTTACCCGTTTCGTTTATTTTTTAAATAAACTTAGCTAGAAATATGAAGCAACTAGGCTTCGAACTCGGGTCTCAGATATCAATCACCAAATCTTTTGCCACTTGTATTAGGGATGGTTGATTTTGTGATCTCATTGTTGCCACCAAATGAGATCCTTATAAAAACTCCAAAAGGATTAAAATGTCATTTTACAGAGAATTTAAAAATATGTATGTTCTCTTTCATTTATAAGAGGAGGAAAAATGTTGCAACCCCAAGTGGGCATTAAAATGGGACCCAGGGACCCACCGCTTTATTAGGAAATGGTAAGCGAAGGGGAATAGCACCTCCCAAAAGCTTGAAGAAACTAATCAATGCGCGCCACGTGTGATTAACGGTCAATCTAACGGCAGAATCCGCCGCTCCGTCAACGCCAGCGGCACGTTGGCGGCGCCGTCGCGATCCCGAGATTCCACGCTGCATCTAGCGCGGATGTCGTTAGTCACCTGGGAGAAAGATACGTGCACCCGGTGTACTTGCTGTTCGTCTCATGCACCGTATTTAATAAGTGGTCGTTAGCATCTTAAAATCAAATTTTAATTGATAACCACCCGTTATAAGTACAGTAGTTTTTGTTCCTAGAGATATTTTAAATATTGGAGATCGAATTTTGTGTGTGTATATTTGCAAAATTTATGGCTCATTGGCCTAAATTCTAAAAAATTAATTTTTTTAGAATTAATTTTGGTTTGAAAAATTAATTTTGATCAAAAGTTGAACGTTTGGCTGAGCTTAGATAAAAAGTAATTTTTCTGATATAATTTTTTAAAGCTATTGGGTACAAATTTTTTATTATTTGTAAAAAAAATAAATTTTTTTTCTAAATTTTATTTTAAAATATTTTAAAATTTGAATTTAAATTTAAATTTTAAATTTTAAAATTCAAAAAATAATTTAAAATTTGATGTTTTAATTTAAAATATAAATTTGAAATTTAAAGTTTTAAAATTTTAAATTTTAAATCAAAATTTAAATTTTTAATTTGAAATTTAAAATTCAAAATTTAAATTTAATAATTAAATTTGGAATTTAATCATAAATTTGAAATTGAAATTAAATTTAAATTTAAAATTTAAAATTTTAAAAATCAAATTTAAAATTTAAAATTTAAAAAATTAAATTTAAAATTTAAAATTTAAAATTAAAAATTAAATTAAATTTTAAAATTTAAATCTAAAATAAAAATCAAATTTAAAATTTGGATTATTGAAAGGAGCAAAAAGATCCTCAGCCGAATCAGCAATGTGAGAAAGGTCTTTTCAAAAATCAAACTAAATAAAGGCAAAATAGGAAGCTAGACGTGATTTGATGTTCAAAATAGCATAGAAGGTCACATTAGTTTTGTAATTTATGGTGCACGGTGCACGGTGCACGTGGTGCACGCAGTGGATTCCTCCCTCCTGCAACGGGTGTAAGGACTAACGAGAGAGGTGGGTCTTTTAATGGTGTCGCTTCTCGGGTGCGCGTAGCGTTGCCCATGCCGCCATCGACGGTCACAGGCTCGTGGGTGGGGCCCGCGGAATCCCCGGGTGGGGCCCTCTGTCCCCCACGTACGGGTCCCACCGTGTAGCGGTGGGTGCGGTGCCGTGTCTTTATCTCCAGGGCGGAGCCCCCACCGTGGGAATGGGACCCACTTTACGAACAGTACCACGTGGC
>CM054944.1:21303213-21413213 GCA_029168755.2 Tillandsia fasciculata | reverse complement strand
AATTCCGCGGAGAATTAAGGTGAAATGTACGTAGTACTAACAAAAAGGGTAAGTGTAGTAAGTAGAAAAATTACTGTGAGTGGAACAGTTACACTTGTTTCTAATTTTGTAAAGTGATCATGCGACTTATACACTCTATAATTCCGCCGTAGTACTAACAAAAAGGGTAAGTGTAGTAAGTAGAAAAATTACTGTGAGTGGAACAGTTACACTTGTTTCTAATTTTGTAAAGTGATCATATTAGCCATGTTGATGGATGCTAATATTACTAAATGGTATGCTTTTGTTAGTGACAACATTGTCCAACTATTGTAGGAAACCATTTTCTTTAACTGTTTCTACAAAACAAGGAAACATGATTATGTCACACTGCTTTAATTTCCTTGGACACTTTAGATAAGAGGATAGGAAAAGTATGAAACCCAATTTTTTATTTTTTAATCTAATTAGTTTTTGGTTTGATTGGTTTTGAAGCTATGGAAACTCGTGCTTTTATTTCTAACTTTTGTCTTTAATCTGGGGCTTTAATTGGCGTTGAAACAACGCGAGATGAATTTCTTGTATATTATTACTTTAGAATTTTTTTTACGAATTTTATGTTTATAATTGTTCATTGGCGGTAAACTTTCAATTTTTTGTAGTTGTTTTGTAGGAACATTTAATTTGCAAACAAGTAATATATCATAAAACTAGAAGGGTTAATTTTATACAATATATATATATATATATATATATATATATATATATATATATATATATATATATATATATATATATTCTTAAAAAGTTTAATTTTTTATATTTATCTCTTCAAAAATTCTAAATTATTTATATATATCCTTCTAATTTATCACCGTTAATTTATTATTTAATTTTTAATATAATATAAGTAAAATATTAATTTTATTTTTACAAATATTTTTTTAAAAAAATCTCAACTATTAAAAAAATATATCTATAGTTAAATATAATATCTAAAAGAATAAAATATAAATTTATCTCACTTACTAATTAAGATTAAATATTTAAATTATAATTAATTATATTTTTCTAACCGATATTAACAGTCGGAATATATATAAACAACTTAAAATTTTTAAAACGATAAATATAAAATGTTAAATTTTATAGAAATATTTTTATTATTTAATATATTTACAGAGGACTATAGAAAAGTAACTTAAACTAAAAATATATGGCTCGATGCTTTTTAACTTTTTTTTTTTTTTTTTTTTTTTTTTTTTTTTTTTTTTTTTAAGAAAAAAGAAAACTTTAGGAATTAAAATAGAGACACAAAAAGCAAAACCAGCACCTAGATAGTCTACTCTAGGGCTAGGGTTTGGTTGAGTTGCTAAACCTAATTTATAAATGAGATGAATTAATATGGATTAGACTAAATGGATCATGGTGGTATATATTAATTAATAAACTATTAACAACTATCACAGCTGTTATAATCAATCTAGGTTTACAACATAAAATCTCTTTTCATATGCACTTGTTTGTTCTATACAAATGGTTATAAAATTGAATTTTAAAACATATAAATACATTACAGGACTTGTTCGGAGAAGCTCTATCCGCTTAGGACATTCTTCAAAAACGTGGAATTGTTCTGTTATTTGTCAAACCGCATGCAGGACCGCACATTCCAAATGGATCGCTGCGGTTGTGCGTCGCATATATTGCACTACAATCAAATTATGCTATAGTGACTTTTTAAGTGTCTTTAAAATTTTTAAAAAATATTACTGATAAAAATACTGATATTTATTATTAGTGTCGTTATATGTGCCGTCGCTAGGGTGTATAGCAACATATTATTGTAATGTGTCCCAAAAATATATCTCTATAATCTAATTTTGAATATAGATGAAATATTTACATAAAAATAACGTAACAATATATCTATAAGTTAATTTTGATGTAGTGTTGCGTGGCGGCCTTATATGAACCTTTTCACATTATTTGTAGAGCTACAGTTCCAGAATTATTTTCTGAGACACAATAATGAGCCGGGTTGGAGAAAACAGTTATGGGCCGGATTATATCGGGTCGGACTCAAGAATTAGCTTATGATTTTTAATCGGGCTTTATGGGCTAAGTTTAGGTGTTATGGGCCCAAAGCTCGGTTTGGGCCGTATTTTGTGTCAAGTTAGGGAGAGGGCCAAACTTTTCTGGGCCAGATTTGGGCCCAATGGATCTAACTTATATTTGGCCCTAACATATATAATTGGGCCACGAAGAATTTAATTTTTTTTTGAAATAGGTGCCTAAGATTTAAAATAATTTGAAAATAGGCTTACTATAAATCTACACTAAGCCATTAGTCTCACACAAAGGAAGCATTTGGATTGATGTAGTTATATAGTTCAGTTAAAATTAAGTTTGGTAAGAATAAAAATATTTATCTTATCTTCAACTAGTATAACACCAAAAAAAAATTCACCAAATAGCAGTAAGCTAAATTTTACGTCTTTCCACAAAAGTTTGAAAGAAATTTATTTTCAAGAATTTTTGCGCATGACTCCCTATCGAATCATCTCGATGTATATATATATATATATATATATATATATATATATATCTTTATATTGGATGGAGATCTAGAGTAATGTTTATATTCTTAATAAACTTGATTTACATAGGTGGTTATGCATGTTCATAGGCACCGTTCTTGTGAAATTACATAGGGACTCAAACTCCTGATTAAGGACCATAATCTTGGAATACCCCAAAGCTAAGATCATTGTTGTATGTAATTCCCTCAAAAATAAAATTTGAATCCACTTTCCATTAATACAAGTGTTTTACTTTTTTTTTAGTTAAGTTGTCTTGATTCTTTAATCAAATTCAAACTCCTCGACAATTTGGTATGCTTTCAAAAGAACCAATAAGGAATTTTTTTTTTTTTTTTTTTTTTTTTTTTTTTTTTTAAAGGACTAGTAGAGGCTATGATTCCTAGTTTTAGGCCAATTAAATTAATTCAAAAAAGTTAACCCATAACACACGCATGCACAGCACAAAATATCAAACTTTGTATTTTAATCCATCATCTTTGGAGTTTCTCTGAATTGTGATTTCGTACCACACGACAAATGTTATTTTTTTTTTATTTTTTAAATTATGCTAATTAAGTGCTTACAAAAGAAATGGTTGAAAATTAAGATTGCTTTGGAACTACCTTTTGTTGTACTCTCCAATTGAATTGCGTGGACCCTCTCACACATTTTCTATACCAAACAGTTTACTCATGCAATCAAAAGTACAATAGCTGCTCTATATTTCGTACTACGAGTATTTAGACTTTTATTCTTTCGAAAGCATGAAAATTTTTGTATCTATAAGTTATTTTTGATAAAAGGATATTCAATTTAATGTCGATTTTGTTAGTCATGATAAAAAATATTGGAACTATCTAGAAATCAAATATCATAATTTTTTTTTTTTTTTTTTTTTTTTTCTCTGGTGAATGAGTAGTCTCACAGTAAACAGTATACGTTGAAAATAATTTTTTTATAAAAAATAGTGATAAAAGAGTTGAATTTTAAATCAAATTGTTAGATATGTCTCAAATTCTGATATCATAAAATTTTCTAATTCTATTCTATTTTGGTTATATATATTATTAAGTTAAATTTAAATTATACCTAATCTTATTTAGATTATTAATCTTAATGAATTTGTATTAGGATTTAGTCACTATTATAAATATACCCTTATTCCATTAATCTGGTGTTGTGGATAAGAAAATATATGAGTGTATTTTTGAAAGTAAAGTTTTATGAGAGAGGCATATTTGTCTTCGTTTGATTATAATGAAAGTTTTCGTTCCATCTTCAACCGTGGGTATAAATCAGTGGCCGAACCATGTAAATATTTGTGTGCTTTAATTTTTTTTCTCTCTTTCTCGATTCTCTTTTGATATTTTTGCGCTTAACGAATTAGATCTTTTTATTTTTGTCATAACATAGGTGTATTGATCTTACTCATGATTGTAAATAAATTTTTCTACTAAAATTTTATTTAATTTGGATTGTTTTATACTGTTGAATTTACAAACGTACCATATCGACCATAAAAATAGTCATATTTGATATTCTTTGATCACTTAATAAATAATATCGAAAAATATTGAAATTAATTTCTAAATAATTATAATAGCGTAAATCATATTTAACGAAACCGATCGTCGAATCGGATATTTCATCATTGAAAAAGATTTACAAGTACGGAGGACTCCGTGCTTTCGAAAGTACAGAAGACGTACTATTATAATATTGTATCATGTAAATTAATTTAAAAAATTAACCTCCTAATGACATCAGGATTTGGTCATTAATATCCCCATGAACAAAAATATTAAATAATATTATATGATTCTATTATATTCTTAAATAATTTCTTTTATTAGTATTCTCTAAGAATAATTTATAAACGATAATTTCAACTGTACTTAGCTAAAGGATTAATATTTGATGTCCGAGGTCCAAAATACGAAATATAATTGCATTACATTTCTAATTGAATTTGTTTTTTACTTTCTAAAAAAAAAAAAGATATAGAGTAAAAATATTAACAATCTAAATATTGAGAGAGTTAAAACTAGATTTTATTTTGTATCTCCAAAGATTCTATAGAGTACAACTATAACTTTACAATTAATTGATCCAAATTATTAATTATGTATAACATGCAATGTCTTCATTGCTTTTAAGTATCCTAGATTCCATCGCCTTAAATTTTAAGTGTTTCTAAAATCTAAAAAAAAAAAATATTGCTGACAAAAATACCGACACTTATTGTTAGTATTGTTATATGTGCCGTCGTTAGGTGTAACGACATATTTTTATAATGTTTTCCAAAAATGTGTTCTTATAATCTAATTTTGGATATAGATAGAATATAAATAAAACATTTATACAGAAGTGTCATAAATATGTGTTCCTATAATTTAATTTTATTTGTTCTGGGCTTTGTTAGATTCCATTAGAGTTGTTCAGTGCTTTGAATGTTTTAAAATTACGTAAAAAAAAAATAAAGAGAAAAAGCTAAAGTTGAATGAAAGCCCAAGCAAATGGATTCCAACAATATATTTATGTATGTATCTATTGGTTTCATTCTATATAATTTATGTTTTTAATTCTTTGTGGTTAGGACAATAATGGAAAAAAATAATATATACTTTCCTTTTGATAACTAATATTAAATTAATTAGCAACCACTGTACTCCAAGATTCATTTTAACAAAAACTAAATTATATGGTAAGAAATGATTTGAAAAACTATTATGTAAATATATAGTAAAAAGACAAGAAGTTGTACAACATTTAAGCAACTCTCTTATAAAAGAAAACTAAAACAAATACATAATGTATATACTTTTTCTCTTGTTAATTGGCACGTATGTAAATTAAGTTGAGCTATGATGTTTTTAGAAGTAGACGCAATTTTTCATGCATAATAGTGCACCACGATTTGCATTCGCTTGGAACTTATCATTCTCATGCTCATAAATTATAATGTGTACACGTCCATCAATCATATTGTGCATCTTACATGCCAAAAAAGTTAAGGAAAAGAAAAAACAAAGACCATAATAAAACATTGAAGGTTGTTTAATAAGATCCTCCCCATTTTTTTTTTCTTTTAATATATATATATATATATATATATATATATATATATATATAGAGAGAGAGAGAGAGAGAGAGAGAGAGAGAGCGTAGAACTACTATACTCTTATGAGTATAAATTCCTTTGTACTTATAGTTTTATCGTCATTGGATGAAGAAATGTGCGGTTAGAATGATAGTGGTCCCCCTAGGGTTTACTAGGTTGTTGGTGAAATAATATAAATCCTAGGAACTATTATAATCCTAACCTCATATTTTTTCATCCAAGAGATAAAAATTTATGAGTACAAAAAAATTTTACTCATAAGAGTATAGTAGCCGAACTCTCTCTCTCTCTCTCTCTCTCTCTCTCTCTCTCTCTCTCTCTCTCTCTCTCTATATATATATATATATATATATATATATATATATAATAGTATTAGGGTCTTATTATTATAGTCTCATTTTTTTATTTTAGAATATTTAAATCAACGATTCACACTGTTAAATATGATTTAGGATATATGAAGTTTTTAGAAAAAGAAAATTTATAACTTTTTGATATCATTTACTTAGTAAGTATATCATATCAAAATAAACAGTAAAGATTGAACAAGCTTTAATTAAAATTTAAGATCAGCACTTTTGAATTCAAGATCAAGATTGTTGATCTTGATTTAAATGGGTTAAAATATTTTCTATCAAAATTTGAATAAATTTATATTCATCTGCATCGTTAAACTACAAACTCGTCATAATAGTCATTGAAAATTAATAATTTTGAAATAGTTTGATCATAAAGTAAATTATGTCGAAAAATTATATTTTTTTTTTCTAAAAACTTTATATATTCTATATCAGACTTGAACACCCTAAAATAAAAAAATATGACTATAATAGTAAGATGCTAATATATATATATATATATATATATATATATATATATATATATATATATATATATATATATATATATATATACTATCAAAAACACTAAGACATTGGTGCTATTAAATTTTTAGCTCTGAAATTAAAAGATGTATGGTTAGAATGATAATGAATTTCTAAAGTTTAGTGAGTGATTGGTAAAATCGTATGATCTAACGGATGGAAATGATTAAAAAAATAGATCTAACGATAAAAAACTTAATAGCACCCACTACTTGATTTGTGAATAGCATAATAGCAGCAATATATATATATATATATATATATATATATATATATATATATATATATATATATATTGCAGCATTTGCTACGATGCACCTTAAAGAACGAAACAAAACACCTACTCCACTAGCTTGCAAACTATTGGTGGGTCTACAGGAGCAAATTAACTTAAAAATTAAGGGAAAGCAAAAAACAATGCGAGCATGCAATGATAAGTTCGATCGTGACTTGATGGAAAGGTCCCAAGAGATTCTTTGAGAAAATTATTTTCTTCATCTGGTGCGTCGGTACATCTAGTACCATTACAATAAAATTAAATTATAGAAATACATGTTTGTGACACTTTTGTATAATTGTTCTATCTATATTTCATCTATATTCAAAATTAGGTTATAGGGACACATTACAAAAATGTGTCACTATACATCCTAGCGACGGCACGTATAGCAGCACTTACAATAACTGTTGGTATTTTTGTCAGCGACACTTTTTTTAGATTTTAGAAACACTTAAAAGTGTCGCTATAGCCTAATTTTGTTGTAGTGTACGTGCCACAACTTGTTATTTTTAATTTAATTAACTATATAACTTCGAATTAGAAAAATCAATGTAGCTCATGCATACACAGTGAGAGAGACTGAAAAGTGAAATAAAGGGAGATGTGGTGCATGAATATATATATGAATGAACCAAGTGTATATATAGGGTAACAATTAATTTATGGAGATAAATTAGCGCGATGGGGGTTGTTGGTTCCTCAGGTTCAGGAACTTAATTTCCTACTCCTTTCTAATTTTCATATAAAAAAATAGGAAAGGAGATTGCTGCGCGCGCCAGGGTGTATTGAAAAGCAATGCATGCCTTTATCTTTTGTTTGATTTAAATGAAGAGTCGTAGCTAGAGAAGGCCATATGAAATAGCGTAAATTTTTTTTTCCTACTGATAAAAATTTATAAATTTTTGATCAATTCTTTGGTAAAAAGAATTAATGCAACAAAATTTCATTTTGATGTCGAGATTTATGCATGAAATTGCATAACAAAAGGAAAAGAGATTAATGAAAGAGAAGAGATCATTAATGGAAGAGAAATATGTGTAGATTTTTTTAACCCAAAATAAAGATGGGTGTGTGCTATATATATATATTTCTCGTACATAGATTGTGAAATTAAGAAGCCCTAGCACATTATATATATATATAGCTAGCTAGTATTTGATTTGAGATGTTAACTGATGGATGATGATGGATTGAGAACAATCAGGAAAAAAAAGCTTGTAATAGAATGCTGAATTATAAAAACCTCATCTATATATATTCCTGAAATGACCTAATTATATACTGTGTCAAGTAAGATGGAGAAAAATTCTATCAGAAGTAATATGATAATTGGACATTAAAATTATGCATTATTTTTTTTTTGTTTTGCACTGTTATATAATGCAGAGTTATTTGCTTGAATGTTGTAAAATTCTATGCGAAAAAACTGTGACAGTAGACTCTTGAGAGAGAGAGAGAGAGAGAGAGAGAGAGAGAGGCGTTATATATGCCTTGACAGAGAGTAATATATATTATGCTCATCAAGAGTACTATACAAGTTAGTGAGCAGATGGGCTGTTGAATATTGTAATATTAAAAATATTATTCTTTGGTTGTTTTAGTTTTTATTAGAGTATAAATTAATTACATATTATTTAATATGGTATTAAAAAAAGGGTTTTGAAAAGTTTAATTTCAAATAATTTTTCTAAATAATTAAACTTTTTTTTTTTATTTGAGAAAAAGGTAGCGAGCTACTCGCTTCATTCATTGCGAGTATGAATTTGCCAACAATAGTGAGACTACAAGGTCTCTAGAGAGAAAAAACAACACGAGAAAAAAAAAAAAAAATTCCGAACAGAGGCGTAGGAAATTCGAACAGATGCGCGTCACTAGTGCAAGTGGTAAAGGATTTGATGATTGATATCTGAGACTCGAGTTCGAAGCTTAGTTGCTTCACATTTTCAGCTAAGTTTATTTAAAAAATAAACGAAACAGATAGCAGGCTATCTTTCTCTTAAAAAAAAAAAAAAAAAATTAGTACAATTAATAATTTAAGGTGGAAAAAGATAAATGGTGGGTCTTGGTCTCCCACTGTCATTTACTAAAAGGAAGCACCAATCATTTTACAAGCCTATATATTCACGTTATAAGCGAACTGATCACAAATTAAGTGTAATACGAAATTTTACAAGCCTATATATTCACGTTATAAGCGAACTGATCACAAATTAAGTGTAATACGAAAAATACCCACCATCAAATTATAAACAATTTACGGTGCAAACTTACAACTTAGGATAGTTAAACTGAAAACTTAGGATAGTTTAATAAGTGTTGTACATATAACTTATGAGTGGCCTAGTGATCACATCTAGCGCAGTTCATTAAAGGCTTGATAATTGGTATATGAAGTTTTAAATTGAAAATCTAGTTACTTTATATTGCTAGCTAAGTTCATTTCAAAAAAAGTTAATAAAGTGAACAGTTTGCCACCTTTTTCTAAAAAAAAAAAAATGTATGACCAACCTGCCATCTTCATTTTCACAAATATTGGAAGCATCAATATGTCTAGAAGTTCGTCTATACTTTGTAAACTTAGCATTATTCCATGACTAGGAGTACGAACAATTTAATTACTAGTTCATAAAACAAAATGGTGTGATTTAACATATAGTATATATAGTTTAAGAGTTGGATGAGATTCATGATGGTCCACCGCTAGAATTAATTAATTGCTGAACATTTTACAAATTTGCGCAGAGATATCAAGGATAGTATAGTTTGAGAATAAGTAATAATGTACTAATTAATAAGTTTAATTAGTTATCATAATTGTTCCATGACTAAAGAGTAACGCTATACCGTTGAACAGTTCACGAGTTTGCGAAACAGATATTGGACAGTGCCTTTCTTGGTTAGCACAATTACAATGTAAGGGTCAGATGAGAATCCCATGGCGCCAACGACCATATTTTCACCAATGAAAGCGATGATCCTTTTACGAGCTCCACGTGCGCTGGCTAGTAAGCTCGATGGCATTATATATATATATAGTCCGAATTTTATATTATCAATAGCACCAAATATTCGGTGTTATTAAATTTTTCAACGTTAGATCTATTTTTTTTGATCATTTTTTTTTTTAGATTATACTATTTTACCAACAATCCACTAAATCCTAAAAAATCATTATCATACTGATCGCACATCCTTTAATCCAAATATATATATATATATATATATATATATATATATATATATATATATATATAACGAATTGAGGGTCCAATATTTAAGTATTAGTACAGTTTAAGCATCTGACTCGATTCATGATGGATCCTGCGCTTTCACCAACGGAAGCGAGCGTTGCTCTTTCTATAATCTCATGGAGTACGTGAAAGCTTAGCATTATTTCATGGCTAATTAAGATAATGTCAAACAATGGAATAGTTTACGAGTTTGTAATATATGGACAATGTGGATTAAGGATTATTATACATATAATATAGTTTAAGGTATATAATTTAGATGAGATCCGATAATGTGCTCTCGCAAGCATAAAGAAGTGTATCATACACTTACTAGTTAGTAAATTATGTGGTATATATTAATTAGTCAGTGTGCGTGCATGTGCATGCGCATGCGCGCTATATATTTTTTTGATAATTCCCAGTGCGATTTATATATATATATATATATGACCATTAAATTGCATGTAAGTAAAATTAACTCATGCAAGCATTTTGTACGTACAAACAACTTCGACTAATTAAATAGAAGATTTTTTATACATGCACACTTGGATCAAACACATGGAAATGATCAACCGTAGTCAACGAAATCAAATACATCAACGAAACCTGCTAAACTTGATCAAATACTATATATGATACGAAGGGACGATATTGAGAAAGCGGCACATTCCATGCAATATTACAATACAATCGGAAAGAACACATAGATTAACCAATTGGTGGATCAATACGGATCCACACATTCTTTCCATTGATGCTCCTTCTCATGGCTAATGGCCAACGCCGGGACTGTGCCCGGGTGTTGTTGGTCGGACGTCGTCAAGAATGACCATGTGGGCATGCTCCTCATGCATTTGTGGAGAGGCTACCATGGGAGCTTGCACCATCCCTTCAGCAACAGTTTCACTTTCTAATATACAATTTCTACATGCCTTACTCTTTGCTTTGATCAAAGGCCTTCCTTCGAGTGCGAGCAATTGCGACGCGAGAATAAGAATAATGAGAAAAGCACTAGTTTTAGCCATTTTCGCGGCCATCGCATGCAATGGAGAGAGAGAGAGAGAGAGAGAGAGAGAGAGAGAGAGAGAGAGAGAGAGAGAGAGAGAGAGAGAGAGGGAGGGAGAGAGGTACAAGAAGAATATATGAGATGGCGAAGGAAGCTATACTCATTCCCTCTATCATCTTGGCTATTTATAATAGTAGCTGGAGAGGAAGGAGCTAGGAGCTCCCATACATGAGCAATTAATGCTTCCATGCTTCCCATACTTTATTATTATCTAGAAGAAGGAAATCACATCTGACCTTTAAACCCCCGAGGATAAAATAGATATTTTACCATGTAATTAGGTCATATTGCCACAATGGAAAGCTTAATTTTTTTTTTTTTTTTTTTTTTTTTTTTTTCGGCCCAGGCTATGGTACTAAAATGTACATTTAATTAATCTAGTCACTTCAAAATCACTACTAAAAAAAAAAAAATCACCTTATAATAATAAGGGCTAGGCTATATATACACTCCGAATAGGTGTATATTCTATATCTAGTCCATTCTAGAATGGATATTTATTCATTCGTCACTTTAAAATGACGAGTGAAAGTCACTCCATACTAAAATAGACGGGGTGTAAAATGTACATCCTATTTGGAATGTACATTTAGTATTTTTCTAATAATAAATAGAATGTAAAATATATCAAAAAGTATTTTCTCTTGTTTTTTATTTCATTATTCATATGTAAAAATGTATGGAGACCCCTCAACTATACATAATTTTGAAATCACCTCCTTTCCTTAAATTACCTTTTATGAATACTTTCTTAACTTTTATACTTTTAGATTTAAGTAAATTTAATTAAATAATTAACTTAGATATTTTTCTAACTTAGATTTAAGTAATTTTATCTATTTTGACTTCCAATCCCACCAGACTCATAAGAAAAGAAAATTATTAATATTTAAAATTTTTCAACTTGTTAGATAAACATAAATCTGTTGATCAAAAGTTAATCAGTTGGATATAGTTTATAATATTTAATGGCCTATGTGTGAAATTAAACTATAAATTTTGTATGTCTATATTTTTAAAATCAAATAATTAATATGTTTATCTGTACCGGTATTCTTTTGAATTATTTAACAGGTAGCTAGTTAATAAATTTTTAAGTTTGTGATTCTTTATACAAAAAGTTTTAAATTTTTTATCTATCAAATTAAATTTTATTTCAAAATATTTAGCGTAAAATATTGAGCTGACTAGTATAGAACCCGCCCTTCACTGCAGATAAATAAATTTTAATTAATATATATTAATATTTGCATCAAAATAAAATTTAAAATATTTATATTCAAACAATATATAGTATTAGAATTAATACAATTTTATCAATTTTTTTCTTTTCATCTTTATCTTCTTTTTTTTTCTCTACATTTCATGGCGCAACTTCGCCAATTTTACGAATTAATTAAAATAATTAAATATATTTTAAATATATATATATAAACACACACATATATTTACACTCTAACTTGTAACAATTATAAAGTTCAGATATTAGGCTAAATTAACACATTCTCTTTTTAATTAAATATGATTGCTTTTCAGTTAAATTTAAATTCTGAACTTTAAAATCGATATTTATTTTATCCAACAATAATTTTGTCCACTTAACATTTTTTTTTTGATAATAATAATAATAAGTCACGATATTATAAAAATTTAGCTATTTCTAATTTAAAGAGAAGCAAGCAAATATATATATAAAATAATTTTCAACACTCAATTATTTGTATTTTTTTAAAAAAAAACAGATAAATAAACCATATTTATATGAGTTGCTTCAAATTAATTTTAATATAATTAATTTTGTTTAAGAAAAGCAATATATATATTAAATATAAATACATACGATAATTTTATTAATAAAAATATTTTATAAAGTATATTTTAGAATGTACATATTAAGAAAGTAGTACTTTTTTTCCTGAGGTGTTTTTTCTTGATCAGCGAGATGGGTTGGTAACGGGGCTGATAAGTTTCAGCTTCGTCTTGGGGATTGGGCGACAACAGCTATGGCTTGGGCAGTGACAATGGGTTGAGGCTTTCCGAAGTCGTGGTTCCCTTTCGAATCTCATTCGTTTCCTATTTATAGAGCTCAAGGACTAAATTTTCTAAATCCCAAGCTCTTGATGGTGATAAAGCGCAAATTTTTTTTCAAATCGGATGAAAATTTTAAAAATTATGATCTCAATTTTTTTGAAATTATATTGAAAGGAATGGATTTGCTAGGAAGGGAGGAAGGGAGGGAGGGGTGAGAGAGAGAATGGGCCACCTAAAAAGAGAAAGAGAGAAAGAGAGAGAGAAGGAGGAGGGAAAGACCGGGGCATAGGGCATGCATTTTAAAATAGTAACAAAAAAAAAATTATAAAAATTTATTTAATAAAAAAAAATTATAATGGTTTTCTAAAAAAATTATAGAATATTGAGAATATTTTATGAGATTTTATAAGATTTTATTAAGAAAGAAAAAAAAAAATATTCTGTGAAATTTTATTAAGAGAGAAAAAGAGTAATAAAAATATTTTATAAAATAAATATAAAATATTTGTAGAGAGATTTTATAAAATTTTAAAATTTTTTAAGAGAAATTATGTAAAATATTTGTCTAATTTTTTTTTTAAAAAATAAATCTTTGTTTTTATTAAGAGATATAAATTTATGAGATTTTATTATGTGAGAGATTCTGTAACATTTTATTAAAAAATAGATTATATAAAATTTTATTTAGAGAGAGAGAGAGAGAGAAAGAATGCTAGAAGGGATGATTGACTAATCTAGAGAGAGAGGATAGGACGTTAGGACAGAAGGATAAAAATTTAATATATAATAATTAAATTATAAATTTTTAGAAAATATATATTACGTTATATAAATAATAAAATAATTAAATTATTAAAAAAAATATTTTATAAAATAAATATAGAAACAAATCTAGTAATTAAAAACTATAAAAATGAGGAAAAATGATAATTAAATTTTTTAAAAATACTTTAAAAAAATAAATGTAGAAAAAATATTTTAGAAAAAATTAAAAAGAAAAAATCTTATTTGATGTGACTGGAATATATTAGGTGTGACTATAATATCTTCTCAAATGTTACCTATCCTTAATATATAAATAAATTTATTAATATATACTTAATATATTTATAATATTATTTACTTTCTAAAATTGTGTCTAAAATGAGACAACTCAAAAAAATTAAATTGGAGCCATTAGTTATTCAGACCAAAAGCACCCCTAAAATAAAATAATAATAATAACACTAATAATAATTAAAACAAAAATAAAATTGTCTCTTCTTACTTTTTCTACCGAATCCAAATGACCCACAACATATTCGAAAAAACTTGAAATTATTTTGAGTCTAATTTTTTTTAATAAAAATTTAAAAAACTTTAAATTGAGTTCAAATTTTTTTATATTTTAAAATAAATTATATTAAAATTTCTTTTAATTATAGGCTATATTTATTCATCCGAGTTCATATTTTTAAACTATTAAAACTGAGTTCAAATCTATTGAAATTAATTATCTTTTTTTTTTTATGTTGAGTTTAGATTTTTGTAAAGTGAGTTTAATTTTTTTTAATATTATAAAAAAAAATTTAATACTCAACTTTTCTTACAAATAAAAGTTTAAATAATTAATAAAAAATTTATCGTAGGTAGTTAAAAATCTAATACATAATAAATAAATTATAAATTTTCAGAGACTATATATTATACTACACAAATAGTAAAATAATTAAATTTTTAAAAAATATTTTGTAAAATAAATACAAACAATTTTAGAAAAAATTTTAAAAATAGCAAAAAAAAATTGCTAGTTAAATTTTTTTAAAAAGTATTTTGCAAACTAACTATATAAAAAAATTAAGTTATTAATTAAAATCTTAGAAGATACTTTGCAAAGTAGATAAAAATTAAAAAAAAATCAAAAAAAAGACTCTTATAAAATATTTTTCAAAATAAATATTTAAAAATATTAAATTATTAATTAAATTTTAGAAATTATTTTACAAAGTAAATATATAAAATAAAATTTAGAAAACATTAAGAAAAAATAAGTTTTTTCTATTTTTTTTTGTTATTTCTTCTATTGCTTGCTCTTCTTGAGTCGTGGCCGCCGTTCAAGTTTCGTCGGCGTCGTAACCGCCGCCCAAGCCGCCGAGACAGTAAAATTTATAAAATAAATAAATAAAAATAAATATTATTGAGAGTGAGATGTGAATCCATATAGTTTCAGACTATAATCTTAATTTATCGTCGCCGCTGTAACCACCTCCCAACTTGTCGTCGTCGTTGTGACCGCAGTTGATGCCGCCCAAGCTGTCGCCGCCGTCGCCCGCCCAAATCGGCTTCTAATTCTCTCAGAAAAAAAAAAATTTGATGAAAGAAAAAGAAAGAAAAGGAAGTTGGAGCATGGTAAAGAGAAAGAGAGAGAGAGAGAGTATGTGAGTGTGGAATAGAACCATAGAGAGAAAAGAGAGAAGGACCAACTGTAGAGGGGAAGAGAGAGAGAGTGGAGAAGAGTGGGGAGAGAGAGAGTACGGTAGAGAGGAGTGGGAAAAAAGATGTGTAACGTACGTGACATATTAAACATATTTCACGTAGCATATCAAAATTCTTAAATAATAACAGTATAGAAAATAAAAAAATCAATACTGGATGCATCTGATACATATTCGCACCACCTTCAATATATTTATCAATCCTTCATTACAAATTACATTTCAATATTAATTCTAAGCCGTTTAGATAACTGTATAAATTTATTTATTTAATTTTTGATGATTGCATCAAAGAATATAATAGAATAAAGTGTTCATATATAGAAAAGCAATAAGTTATAAAATGCACCTAGTGTAGGCTATAAGTTTTTTTCTTAAATTTTTTTGGCACCAGCCAACTAAAAGATGCCCCACTACTGCCTGTCGTTGTAGTTGCTTGGCAAAGAAATCTTGACCGTCGATGCTAAATATTTGGACAGTTAAAAAAATAAACAACTATAAAAGCATTAGTCATATCTCTCTCTCTCTCTCTCTCTCTCTCTCTCTCTCTCTCTCTCTCTCTCTCTCTCTCTCTCTATATATATATATATATATATATATATATATATATATATAGAGAGAGAGAGAGAGAGAGAGAGCTTATATATTTTTGAAAGTACAAATTTAATTATATTTGTGAATTTTTTATTCTTAAATTTGTATTAAGATTTGTATTATTTATTTTATCTTTTTTTTTTTTAGTTGACTTTAGAAAAATACAAATCCCAATATAAATATAATAATAAAACATTCACAAATGTATTTAGACTTATACTTTTAAGCATATATAAATTCTACTATATATATATATATATATATATATATATATATATATATATATATATATATATATCTCTTTGTTGCATGGCCCATGCATGAAGCCACTCTCCCAGCGTTTCTCTCAATTTACAGAGAAATTATGCGTGCGCGTAGTGTATCAGCATATTGTGCACCATCAATTAATTCATTCGTACACTATCTGATATCATATTTTAATCAAACCACACTAAATGAGCTACAGCTTTTCCTTTATTTATCGAGTGGCCAGCACTGAACTATTGCACGGAAGCATTGGGTGCAGGCAAAATAATTCTCAGACCGATCGAGTATTATATATGCAATGACATTAATGTTTTTGAGAACATTTTGATATTCCATGCATCTGTTCTGATATCATGTAATAGTAGGCTTTTTTGGCTACTAAATCTAAATAGATATTTAAATTTTTTATTTATAAAATTGGGACTAAACAGTGAATAATTTATTATTTTTAAAAATCGATCGTAAATTATTTACCGTAAAAATATATATATATATATATAGTATTAAATTTTAAAAATAATTTTAACATTTTAAAAAATTTAGTAGTTTTGTAGATAAAATTTTTGTCAAATTTTTTTTTATAATTATAATATATTTTAAGTCTATTAAAAAAAAAAAAAAATCACTGCCTGAATGCTATAGGTTTTAGGGCTATAAACTGTTTTATTTGGACACTTCTTGTAACAGCTAGCTTAGCATGTTTACAGTCGACAAAAGTGCTTTACAACTAAATCCCCTCTGGTAGTAAACCCAAACTTAATTTATACTTTGGTGGCTTACAAGGAAGGGGAATAAAAAAAAAAAAAAAAAAAAAAAAAAAAAAAAAAAAAAAAAAAAAAAAATTGTACATATAGGCCTAATTTTGTAGTGTTGCCATTTTTTAATTTTTTTTAAATATTAATTTCATATAATTTAAAAAATAAAAATAATTAAAAAAATAAATCTAATTAATGGCAGAAAATTTAGTAGCATAAAGTGTCCTGTGCTATCGATAACATAGTAATCGAACTCTGTATATAGAACTAGGCTGCTATACTATTAATAGTATCAAGTCATTGATGCGGTCAAGTTTTCAACCCTTGAATAAAATGATGTACAGTTACGATGATAGTGGTATTTTAAAATTTAGTGAATGATTGATAAAATAGTATAATTTAAAAAGTAAAAATGATCAAAGAGAAATTTTTTTTTTTGAGAGAAAGGTAGCAAGCTACCCGCTTCATTCAACAAAAGACTGAACTCGGCTTACAAAGGTGAGACATCTCAGGTCTCTGAAAAAAAAAAAAAAAAAAAAAAAAAAAAAAAAAAAAAAAAAAAAAAAAAAAAAAAAAAAAAAAACTAGGATCCTAAACTGGACCAGAGCGCCAACACGTCACTGACCCACCGCACAGCCGGAGGGGGTCGGTGTTAGTCTGCTTGAAGATATTGCGAATATTCCACAGGACCCACCAGTGCGCCGCCAGCGAAGTTAAAGTCCTGATCGAGTCAGAGGCGGTCTCACGACCCACCTGACTCTTCCACACTCCTCGTACGCGATCAAAGAGAAATTTAATGGTAGAAAATTTGATAGCACAAAGTGCCTTATTCTATTAATAGCATAGTAAACAGGCTAGAGAGAGAGAGAGAGAGAGAGAGAGAGAGAGAAAGAAAGAGCTTATATGCATTTAAACGCACAAGTCCATCCATTTTTTCGAATTTTTTATCATTAAATTTATATTAGAATTTGTATTTTTATGAAGTCAACTAAAAAAAGAGAAAGATAAAGTAAAAAAACAAATTCTAATATAAATTTAATAATAAAAAATTCATAACCACGAATGTATTTATACTTTTAAAAATATATAAACTCTACCTCTCTCTCTCTCTCTCTCTCTCTCTCTCTCTCTCTCTCTATATATATATATATATATATAGTTAGCTTATAATGCATCCTGATAAATAATAGATGATAATTTGTCAAAAAAAATTTGAAAGAAAAAAAAATTATTTTAAAATTTTTATTAAATTATAAAAATCTAAGATGAAAGGATTGCAAAAAAAATAAAAAAAAAAATAAATAAAAACAAAAATCCGTTGTCCACTAGTACGCTTTTTGATATACACAATTTTATTTATTTATTTTTTTAAAAAAACAAGCACGATACTGGCCATAAGGAGCAGCTATATGTCATTAAAAAGTAGGTCTAGTAATTTTTTATGTTTTATTTGAGTCCTCCCATTAATATTTAAATTGATTAAAGATATCTCTGTTAGAACCTAACTAAGAGGAGGCTAAAATACATAAAATTTCATTATAAATATCCACTTTTCACTTCTTTACTAAACTCCCTCCAACAGGTTTTTTATAATTTATATCAAAAATATTTAAAAAAATACTAGAATATGTTAAAAATAACATATTTTCTAAAGTCAAGAGAATATATATATATATATATATAGAGAGAGAGAGAGAGAGAGAGAGAGAGAGAGAGAGAGAGAGAGAGAGAGAGAGAGAGAATTTTTTTTTTTTGTATTTTGGCCATAAGAATACGGTAAACTTGTGAAAGTTAAGTTAATACAAATTTGATGCAATATTTTGCAACCTCATAAAATTATTATTATTATTATCATTCTTTCTGAATTTAAAGATATTATATTATCTATATTTCTCCAAATTTTTGCCACATGTCAATATTTTTTTTATGGTTTAATTTTTCTTTTTCTTCACTTTTTTTTTCATTCCTCTTTCCAATTAAATGCTCAATTAATAATTAATGAATGAAAAAAAATTATCCCAATTAATTAGCTCTAATTAATTATTCCATATATATTTTTTATTTTTGAGATTTTTTTTTCCTTTTGTTCTTATTTGCCGTCTCTTTCTTTTCTGACTCGACATCTCCTCATCTTTTTTCCACTCTCTTTAATTTCTCACCGGACATCCCCTCATCTTCTCCCCAATTCTTTCTTTCTCAAACCCCGCTTTTATCGCTCTCTCATCCACATATCCTCTATACCACGTTTTCGAGGTTTAATCTCTTAAAGAAGTCGATAAATTCAAATTCTTGAGGTATAGGCGGTGGCGGTGGCGACCACCACGGCGGCAAAGGCTACGACCATCAGCACCGGAAGTGGGGAGGCCCCGGAGGGCGGCTTCGGGCAAACCGTGGCGGAAATCGTGCGCACGGCGGTGTTTTTGTATTTCGTCTCAAAATTTTTCACCTCCAAGAGGCACTCCGAATTTTTTGTGCTCATCTCCAACTTTTTCTAAAATGGCGAAATCCTAGTGAGTGCTCCAAATTCGTCATAGCATAATTTCATTCCGTCATTTGATATTAAATTAATCTATATCGAGATCTTAAAATAATTTATTTATATTATTGTGATAGATTGAGTATAAATTTAGTTATAATAATATCTGTTAATTATCACTACACTAGTAATCATTAGAGGCCAACATCTCATTCCTCCCGGTCCCACTAATTCCATTTTTCGGTAGAGATTCCTTTCACAAATTTAACATTCCGAGGGCTGAGGAACTGGCGCTCGCCAAAGTGTACTGTATGTACTATTCAAAAAAGAAAAACATTTTATCGTATGCATCTCATAAAACGCGGATTCTGCTCAACTTAACTACATACTTCACTACCACATTGCCTTCCACTTACTGTAAAGAACACCACAACTTACTAATGAAATGAAAAAAAAAAAAAAAAAAACCATCAATTTGCAATGCTACTAATCAAGAACGAGTCTCGCACTACCATCTCTAGTAACAGCAGAATCTCTACAACTTTTATATATATATATATATATATATATATATATATATATATATATATATATGAACATGTACGTACACGTATGCAAGCGGCACATGCAATCACAACCGGAAAATCACATGAAGCAACAACTGTGGATTCGGCAGGGTTTGTTTACACTAAAAACACTCCAGTGGCCTCATAAAGAGCTGTAATCAGTGGCAAAGGAGCACGTAAAGTAGATTGCTTGCCAAGATCATAAATAAGGGGCTCTTCCGGAGTCATTGGGGCGCATCTTCTGTTGCCCGACAAATTTAATTGCATAGCAGTTGCCCAAAGGTTGTACTTTTGTGTGTATATATATACACAATCATCTGAGAAGCACTTTTTTAAAGAGAGAGGGAGAAAGAGAGAGAATCTAGGAGTACATTCCAATTGAGAGGATCAAGGGTTTGAAGCACATTCACAATAATACAAATGCTAATGAATCTTTTCACTTTTCTGAGGAATTTCTTTCTCCTCTCGCAAACATGGGTGCATAAGAAAGACTCAAAAGCTGGTCCAACTAAAAAGCTTTAGTGCATGATTGGTTGTTCTACCATTCATGTTAGGTTTCAAGTGTAGTCACCTGGACAGGGGTGTTCAGTCAGGATTTAATTATTCATCAGCACTATCCATCCCTGCCCTACCAACAAAATATCGACACAATACGACCCTACGTCGATGACACAATTCAAAAAAAAAATTTAAAATTAGCAAATAATTATCTCAATAAAGTGCAATATATATATATATATATATATATATATATATATATATATATATATATATATATATATATATATATATATATATACTTTCAAAAGTATAAATTCATCCATGCTTGTGAACTTTTCACCATTAGATTTGTATTGAAATTTGTACAATTATAAAAGCATTTAAGAAGAGAGAAAGAAAGTACAAATGTACAAATCCCAATACAAATTCAATGGTGAAAAAAATCACAAACATGGATGAGCTTATACTTTTAAAAGTATATAAACTTTACTATATATATAAATTTGTACAATTATAAAAGCATTTAAAAAGAGAGAGAAAGAAAGTACAAATGTACAAATTCCAATACAAATCTAATGGTGAAAAAATCACAAGCATGGATGAGCTTGTACTTTTGAAGTACAAGCTCATCCATGCTTGTGATTTTTTCATCATTGAATTTGTATTGGAATTTATACATTTGTACTTTCTTTCTCTCCCTTCTTAAATGCTTTTATAATTGTAGAGTTTATATACTTTCAAAAGTACAAGCTCATCCATACTTGTAATTTTTTCACCATTAGATTTGTATTGGAATTTGTACATTTGTACTTTCTTTCTCTCTCTTTTTAAATGCTTTTAAAATTGTACAAATTTCAATACAAATCCAATGGCGAAAAAATCACAAGCATGGATGAGCTTGTACTTATGAAAGTATATAAACTCTACTCTATATATATATATATATATATATATATATATATATATATATATATATTAATTAGAATATATGTGAAAGAAAATAAATATTTCATTCAATTATGTATTGACACACATGCATAGTTTGTTGCCAGCACGCATCAGTACGACAATGCATACACCGTGCTATATCGTGTCCATAAGTTTTCGGCACAACTATGTGATATGGCACTTAAATCCTTGATGCTTGATAAAGAGAAAATTTTGAAGCTTCTGCTATAGCATAAACCACAGGGTTCAAATTTGAGTTCTTGAATTTTAGCCACAAATTCCTCATTTCTGCTAGGATCTAAACCAGGCTTGATTGTTACTCAACTCCAGACTACAAGAAGCTAGGATCTATTGACAGGCTGACTCATTGTTCCCTTTTAACTAATTTAAAAGAAGAGCTTTCCTTTACTAGTTTTAGATTTCTCTAAACATTTCAAGAGACTACACTAGGCAAAGTAATCTCAGATATCTTGATGATCACTCCTTCATGTTTAGAGAGAATAGTTAATCAAACCATTTCACAAGATAATATCAAGCTACAACAAAACTCTACTTCCTCGCACCTTATTTTTAAACTAGATTACCTTCAATTTGAATCTAAACAGCCAACGATATCAATGTGCTCCCATCATTTGGCTCTTTTGAGTTCTGAATTAAATAACATAAGAACCAAGAATACCACAAATCAAACTCAGCAGCCCAATTATCATATGTAATCCTGTATCTTCTGAAATCTCACTGACGAACATACTTGGAGCTTAATCATTATATTCTTCTAGGAGATAATTTATCAATATTCTTCAAGTTTGTCAACCCTTGGTTGGGTACGAATCTTCCTGATCTCCATTGTTGCCCAAATTGTCCCCCAGATTAAGTTATATCGATAATTGTATTGCGAAGAAGACCAAAACACAACTTATGATTAGGTTTCCTACAGTCGAGAAGCTCGATGATCCCATTTCTTACTGCTCAAGTGCCTTCACTCTTCTTCTGCGTCTATGCATAATACGTTTTGGATAAATTTCTGCCCAGCCCAAACGCACACAAGCCCAAGATGTAACATACCTCTAGAACTTAACCAACTCAAAAGCTTAAGCCTCTGCGTTTAACAACCGCCACATCTCAAATTATTATTCCATATGGAACTATCCTCACATTTGAATTCTTACCAATAAAGCTGAATCTCCTAAGAAAAAAAAAACAATACCAGATAGGTACTTCTACACATTGTACACTAATTATAGTCCTAGAAACAAATTGTTCTGCTAAACTTTGCTGACCAGTTAGCAAGATAAATCAATTTCTTTTTTTAAAAGATCAAGATAAAACAATTTAAAATGAGAGCTAATGCACTAAAAAAAGGTTGACTTAGACTTGACTTTTAGCCTTCTAACAACATTCTCCTTGCTTTGTTCAGTCTTTTAATTACCATTTTATCAGTTTATCCAAAACTTATATATCTTATGATGTGCCATAGTCAATAGTCTAAGAAAGAGGGGAAATAAACATAAAAAAGATACAAGAAACTGAGAAACAGGCACATCTCCAGAAAATGACAGCGGGAAACATCACAATGGGAAGGTGCACTGGTAACACTAATTAAGAACATAGAAATGGTCATACAATACATAAATTTAAAAGAAAGGTCCAGGAACCGAGAATGGCCAAAGAATGATCATGATCAAGGTTTAGAAAAAAGAAAAGAGATAGGATAAAGGTTAAAGGACAAAGAAATGTCGTACAAGCAGTAGCAGAAGATTTCAGCACTTAAATTCAATTTTGATACGAATAAGGAATGTGCATGCATCCATTGTGATTATAAACCTAAATCAAAATGGTGCAAACATTAGCAGATGCAGAAAAAAGATCAAGAGCCAGAACTTCTGTCACTTCACATCCAGCATCCATAAACTTCAACTTAGGAATAAAAAACCAGGATATAAAATATAAAAAGTAAGAAGCAGAACAGAGTAATATCTAAATATTAAACTAATAGTGATGTTTAGCTACAAGACTGCAACAACCAAGGTACCATTGCAGATTGATTACATGGGCTGAGCTAAATGAAGCAATTTCCTCTAATGAACTCTTCTTGGGTAGTAATTCTGTAGAGATACCAAAAGAATGGGCTACTCAAGAGGACCGATAGAAGGCTCAAATTTATCAGGCTTAGGCCTAAGGCTGAAAAACCTAGACCCTATCCTGAAAAATTACCTAGCTGGAAGCAAATTAGGATAGGCTTAGGTGCACAACATCCTCAAGAATTCAATAACTGAACCAACCGCAGCCTTGTCTAAATTACTACTTTAGCAAGGTCAAGAATCTGGTTGACTATGTCAAAGTTTTTCAACCCAGATGCAATATAGAAAACATGATGATTCATAAAGTTGCATATTAATCTTAAGTTTTCTCCGTTCCGAAGTATATGTAATCTATGCTTGTTACAAATTTCTATCTTTTCTGACTTTTTTTAGTTTTCTGTACCTTGACCAAATATAACATGTCTAAAGCCAGAAAGCTGCCAGTAATCCACAGGGTACTTAAATCAAACTCAACGCCAATGTTTCAAAAAAGATAAGGACACATGAAGTAGCCAAAAATAAGAATTTCTAACATAAATAAATTATGAAACAAAAAAGGATTTTAGACTGAAACAAAGCATCACAATGAAAAATAATATAACAAGATAGGGCATACAAGATAAAATCTGCAATGCTTTAACTCCGACCATGTGCCACACTCTCGATCAAGGTAAACAGACCATGTAGTTTCATTTATGACGTAAAATTTGAACCCTAGTTAACAGAAGATGAAGAAAGTTTAAGGCATTCACTTTGGCACCTTTTAAGGCAGATGTCATTCCAATTGGGGACTTGGTGTTGGTTAACGCAAACAGTCCGAGCACAAGCATCCGCGCAAGCATCAAGCTCAGAAACACCGCAGACCGTGACACATGTATCGGGGGTCGGGTCCTTTGAGAACGCCCCAACTTTGTTCAGCATTCTCTTCGAAGTGCAAACCCTCTCACAAACAAAAACTTCATCCGAATTCTTTTCGCGTCCGCGAGCGCTCTTAAGCCTCTGCTCCTCCGCGTGCCTCCTCTTCACTCGAATGGTTTGGCCTGCAATAATGGCCGGAATGGCTGCCCCCAGCAAAGACCACCAAACCTCCACCATTGCACTAATTAGAGGTTAAGAATAGTATCTCTCTGGCCTCCCCACTAAATCGAGAAGAAAGAAAGAAGGGAATTCAATGCCACTTTATCAGATTTAAGGTGATAATTAGAAGGCATTACTATCACTCGTTAGTGCATCTTAATCTCAATGAACAACTAGAGTTCGAGCAATCAAAAATTACTTGCAAGTACGAAGAAACCGAACTTTTTTAGCTGAAACAATACTATTCAAGAGCGAAAAAAATCTGCAAAAGGACTTACTTCTCAATGCAACCACCGGATCACAAAGAAGGGAAACAGCAATAAAAAGTTGGCAACAAAGAATTAAGAAGAAATAGACATCAAAATCCATATTTCTAACATCATCATGCCAAAGAGGTCACTACAAGATCAAATTATTAGCAAAAATAAAAATCAACAACCCGTTTACGAACTATTTAATTTCACAGCATGTTTGGGACAAATCTTCGAGAATCCAGAACAAAGACACTAAAAATTTCATAATTTTGGTAACGAAAAGAATTCACATAACTTCCTATTGATTGAATCTACATAAACCCTGAACTAGAATTTCCAGAATTTAGGTTTTTTAAGGGTTTTCAACAAAAATATGGACAAAAAAAGAGCTTTTAAGACCACAAATGGCATCCGAAATAACATCGGAGACAAGAAGAGATCAAATCATTCGAGATATTAAAGGATTTGGGAGAGAAAACGACCTTCGATTTGGCACACACCTCTTTGATTTCGGTCGGGGGAGGAGCCTCAGAATTAGGGTTTAACGTTTTCTTTTTCTTTTTGGATTTTGCTGCTCCCGTTGGTATAGCTGTAGCTCAAGAGTTATCGGAAGCGGACCGGCGAATTGGACCGGATGTGGTTCGGGTGAACCGGGTCAAGAATTCAAATAAATCCGAATCCAACCATTACTAATTGTTGGGCCGGGTCGAGACGACGTAATGGGACGACCCGTCAAAGGCCCAAAATTATTGGGCCAGGTCTAAGCCCAACTAGCGTTCTGTTCGGACTTCGGACCAATGCGGTGACGCCTCAACTCGTTGATATTTTTCTCAACTTTTAATTTTTTCTATAGCGATTAAGTTGGATATTTTTAAGAGCAATTCGATTATATTTAATCATTCTAATTATTTAGTTAGTAAAGATTACTATCATTCTAATTATTTTGTTAGTAAAGAAATTTAATAAAATTTTAATTTAAATAATAAAGATAAATAAAATAAAGTAGAAGTTAAAGGAGTGTAGATAAATAAAGTAGAGTTGATCCGGCACGATCAAAATTCTGAATAAGTTTCAGCCATTGAGAATAGGGAGATGCCGTTACAACTACTCCGGATAAGTCTCAACCATTGAGGATAAGGCGGAGACAGTTACAACTACTTCGTTTAGGATAAGAATCGAGATAGTTTTAGATGGATCGGGTTGTAAAACCAAATTGGAAAAACCAATTTGGTTAAAAATAAAATTATTATTTTTCTTATCTTTTGTAAGCCTAAAGGCTATAAATAGGGGTCTATTGGCTCTTGTAAAGGCATTCCAGTTAGCGAGTAAAAATAGAAAACTCTTCCACATAAAAATATATTCTTCCTTTTTTTCTCTTATCCGGTTTCAGATATCCATTGGGGAGGCGCTGCGACATTGCCTCCTCCTCTGACGGATCAAGTGGTATCAGAGCGCCAGATCCAGGCGTATGGTGCGAACCAGAAGCGTCTACAAAACTACCAGCGAACAACTCTCCGTCCTCGACATCCTTCGCAGGCCATCGACGAGGAAAACGAAGAGCCCGCCTACCATGTCCGCAGACGAGCAGATAGCGACACCAGCCGACCTTGCTGCCAAAGTTGCGACGTTGTCTGACAACATGAAGACCGTCTTAGATTGGATCAAGGTCCAATCTGCAGCACCATCGGCAATACCGGTGGAGAAGAGCGGTCGACTCTCAGGAACTCCTCCAAAGGCGCATGTGACGCCGATGAAGGGCGCTGCCGAGGGTACCTCGGGTGCGTGAGACGACGACGACTCTGACGAGGATGGAAGCATCGCTCCGTCGCTTGCAGAAGGAAGGTCACAACCGTTCAAGGTTGAGGCCAAAATCGAGATCCCAAACTACGACGGCACTGTCGACGCTGAAAAATTGGATGCCTGGCTCGACCAACTGGAGACGTACTTCGACCTCTACAACTATAGTAGCGTGAACAAGGAATTCTACCCTATGGGGTATGAAGAAGAGCGATGGAAGCGCTAGCATGTCCTGCGCCAAAGGCACGACCAGACAGTGCAGGACTACACCGACTTCCGGCGCCAAGCATTGGCGCTTGGCATCTTCCTTGACGATCCACAGATTTTTCGCAAATTCACTGCCGGCTTACAGGAGCGTATCAATGATGAGCTCCGCCTCTTCGGTGTTCGTGATATCGCCTCGGCAAGCCAAACAGCTATGGCGATCGAGCGGAAAAATAAACTGTCTCGCGGGGAGAAGCCTTCTAGGGAGTCTGCCGAGGGCTTCAAAAAGGCCAAAAAGAATGGCTCTAAAAAGAAGGGCCCTTCTAATCCTGATTTGTACTGTGATCATTGATCCTGATTTGTACTGTGATCATTGTAAAATCACAGGATATGTCAATGATCAATGTTGGAAGCTCTATCCAGAGTTGAGACCGAAGAAGGAGGACGATCGTGGCAGACACACAACAGCAACGACAACGACGATAGCAGCATCGACAAGTGATGCTCCTACCTTAATCGGACGGATTGATCAAGCGGACACTACTTTGTCTCTGATGGCTATGTCGAAGGAGACAAGCCTGTGCCCGTCAAATCCGACTGATAAGAGAGAGGAGTTGTTCACTTTCCGAGTTCAAGTCAAGAATGAGGTGATCGATGCTATTATCGATCCCGGCAGCCAAAAGAACTTGATCTCTGAGAACCTAGTTCAAAAACTGGGTTTGTCGACTACACCACACCCACACCCATATCCATTGGGGTAGATCAACAGCAATATCGAGATGAAGATCGATCGCCAGTGCAAGGTGAAGTTTGCAGTGACTAGCATCTATATCGATGAAATGGTGTGTGAGGTTGTGCCGCTGGATATTTGCAACATCATCTTCGGCAGTCCCTACCTATGGGACCGCGACGCTATCTTCTTCCATCGCCCTCAGCAATATCAATTCATTAAGAATGGACAAAAGTTTTTGTTCACCACAGAGCCACTGTCAACAACAACTGTAGAACTGGTAACCGCTTGTCAGGCCAAGAGGATGATCAATGCCTGTCAAAAGTTTGCCTTACTGGTCATTCGGCCAGTTGAATCAGAGG
The DNA here is from genome assembly GCA_029168755.2 of Tillandsia fasciculata. Classification (NCBI taxonomy): domain Eukaryota; kingdom Viridiplantae; phylum Streptophyta; class Magnoliopsida; order Poales; family Bromeliaceae; genus Tillandsia; species Tillandsia fasciculata. Next base: position 21,384,948 of record CM054944.1, on the reverse strand, counting down.
AGGCAAACGGCAAGGTATTGAGCCTAACATGCAAAGAGAGAACGGACGACGTCGCCGGGCTGATAGGCGAGCATCAGGATCTATTCTAAGAAGTCCAGGGACTGCCACCCAAGCGAACCGTAGAACATAAGATCCTATTGATCAGCGACGCTCCGTTACCGAATCTCGGCATGTACCGAAACTCAGTAATGGAGAATGAGGAGATAAAGCGACAGGTGACCGAGTTGCTCGAGAGTGGTGCTATCAAACCGAGTAGCTCTCCCTGTGGCTCCCCGATCATGTTGGTGCCAAAGAAAGATGGCGAGTGGCGAATGTGTATCGACTACCGCGCCCTCAACAAAATCACCATCAAGAATCGGTACACCTTGCCGCTGATCGATGATCTCTTGGGCCAATTGAAGCATGCTCACTACTTCACCAAACTGGACCTGAAGTCAGGCTATCATCAGGTTCGAGTCCGAGAGGATGACACATGGAAGACCGCATTCAAGACGCGACAAGGCCTGTTTGAATGGCTCGTCATGCCGTTCGGCCTTTGCAACGCACTGGCCACTTTTATGCGGCTGATGAACGACGTTCTACGCCCCTTTCTTGATGACTTCGTGATCATCTACCTTGACGACATCCTCATCTACAGTCCATCGTGGGAGGAGCATCTGGCCCATGTCGAGAAGATTTTCATACTGCTCGAGGAACACCAACTCCGGTTAAACCCTAAAAAGTGTGAGTTTGGCAAGCAAAGCCTGGTGTATCTCGAGTTCGTGGTGGGCGGCGACGAGCTTCAGATCGACCGAGACAAGGTCAGGGCCATCAAGGAGTGGCCTCGGCCCAAAAATGTGACGAAAGTGCGGAGCTTCATGGGCGCTTGTCAATATGTCCGAAAATTTATTCGGCATTTTTCTGTCCTAGCTGCCCCTCTACATTCACTAACAAAAGCCAACCAAAAATTCGAATGGGGTTCGAAACATGAGGACACATTTTGACTTTTGCAACAAAAGATATGTGAGGCGCCTGTCCTTGCCCTACCAAATCTGCAACGACCTTTCGAGTTGGAGGCGGACGCGTCGGGATATGCTATGGGGGCTGTTTTGATGCAAGATGGTCGGCCTGTGGCATACTACTCTGAGATGTTTCGAGCTCAAAAGAACTACTCGACTTACGACAAGGAACTCATGGCACTACACCAGGTAGTAAAGCATTAGCGAATCTACCTCCTAGGCAAGGAGACAGTGGTGCACACAGACTATCGCCCACTACAATATCTCCAAACGCAATCAAATTGCAACAGGCACGGCACATGAAGTGGATGACGTACTTGCAGCAGTTCAATCTGGTGATCAAGTACAAGAAAGGTGCTCACAACAAACTGGCTGATATGCTATCATGACCACCGGTGGCAGCACTTTGCTTGACGACATTAATGCGGATTCAGCCAAATTTTCATGACTATGCCAGTTTGTATGCAGAAGACTCAGATTTTCGAGTGGCGCTGGCCGACATCAAAGTAGGATAACCTACCGAATTTGCCTTGCAAGGAGGTCTATTGTACAAGGGTGCACTACTATGTGTGCCTAGAGATGGTAATCGAGCACGGTGGATCCGAGAAGCCCATGCCTCGAAGGTGGCAGGTCACTTTGGGGTGAACAAAACCTTGCAGAATCTCCAACGCTATGTCTATTGGCCTCACATGCAAAATGATGTGGCACGATTTGTGAAGGAATGCGTTTTGTGCTGCACATCCAAACCCGCTAATCAAAAGGTGGGCCTCTACACTCCTCTACCGGTGCCGACTCGTCCTTGGGAAAGTATCTCCATGGACTTATTAGGAGGCCTTTCGAGGATCCGACGGGGACACGACTATCTTTATGTGGTGGTCGATTGGTTCTCTAAAATGATAGCACTTGTGCCGTGCAAGAAGACAATCACCGGCGAGGAAACAGCTCGGCTGTTCTTCCAACACGTTTGGACACATTTTGGGCTACCAAGCTCGATTGTATCTGACCGTGACAGCCGTTTTCTAGGCAACTTTTGGCGGTCCTTGTGGTCTATGATGGACACATAGCTACAACGGAGTACGGCTCTCCATCCTCAAATCGATGGGCAAACAGAAGTGGTCAACCGGACAGTTGTACATCTGCTGTGAGGATATAACGCTCGACATCCCAAGACTTGGGACGAGAGCCTTCCGTACATGCAGTTCGCCTTCAATCGAGCTATGCACAGTTCCACTGGCAAATCTCCCTTTGAGGTGTGCTTAGGTTACTTACCCCCCAGTCCTTTTGACTTGTCGTTCACGGTCGAGCAACTGCGGACCACCAAGGAAGAAGGTGAAATGGCGAAGGCACAACGGTTCTTAGAGGGTATTCAGAAAGTGCATAGCGAAGTGGAACGACAGCTGCAAAAATCTCAGCAGAAGTATAAAGAACGACATGACCGACATCGGGTGAAAGGCGACTTCCAAGAGGGTGATCTAGTCTGGCTCCATCTCAGCAAAGAGCGCTTGAAAGGCGAGGGTAAGAAGCTTAAGCCCATCCGTTATGGACCTTTCAAGATCGTGCGCAAGATTGGTGAGAATGCGTGTCAACTAGAGCTGCCCGCATACATGAACATATATTCAGTCGTCAATATCGAGAATCTAAAGTCCTTAGAGCCGTCAATGCTAGACGATGAGCCCGGAGAAGTACTGCCACCCATGGAGGATCTCGTGGTAGAACGTGAAGAGCAGCTAGCTGGAACACAAGGTCACAACGACACGCAAATGTGAATGTGAAGCCTTCCGTATTGGATGGAAAGGTCAAAAGCCAAGTGCCGCTAAGTGGTTCACAAGGAAAGCTGGAGAAACCTAATTTCCTTGCTTGCAGTTCTAGATCCAGCAGGTGCTGGTTCCTCTCAAAATTTGGAGAGCCATGATCCGGGACGATCAAAATTCTGAATAAGTTTCAACCATTGACAATAGGGAGAGACGGTTACAACTACTCCGCATAAGTCTCAACCATTGAGGATAAGGCGGAGACAGTTACAACTACTTCGGTTAGAATAAGAATCGAGATAGTTTTAGATGGATCGAGTTGTAAAACCAAATTGGTAAAGCCAGGTTAAGAATAAAATTATTATTTTTCTTATCTTTTGTAAGCCTAAGGGCTATAAATAGGGCTCTATTAACTTTTATAAAGACATTCCAGTTAGAGAGTAAAAGTAAAAAAACTCTTCCACATAAAAATATATTCTTCGTTTTTTTCTCTCATCCGGTTTCAGATATTCATCGGGAAGGCGCTGCGACATTGCCTCCTCCCCCGACAGATCAAGATTCCGCCATACTGGGATCTGATATCAGCAGCCGAGACAAGCAGTTTGCACAACAATTTGAGAGCCCATCTCATAGGTCACAAGTTTAAAATTAAAATCCCCCTCCCACCACTTTTAAATTTAACAATTATTAAAAATATCCAAATGCTATGCAAAGTTTATAGCCTACCAGAGATTAAAAAAAAAAAAAAAAAAAAAAAAAAAAAAAAAAAAAAAAGAAAAAACATTGTTTTTAATAGAACATAAATAGGAAATATTTCAGCTGTTTTTTATTACATGCAACGAATGTTTAATTGTAATGTACAAATGATTGGCCGTACTTGTCGGATGTTCTTTTTTGAACATATAAACAGGAAAAATAATACTAATTCTACTATGAATAAACATTTACATGTAATTAAGCTCTGTACACCAAATGATTATATCCTATTACCTAAATATTCACCACATGGCTGAGGGTTAGAGAATCTGAATCACTTCAATTTTGATGTGAATGGATCACAGAAACAGGGGTAAAAACAAATTTGAATAAATTATGGCTGCTCGGTAAGTCGAGGTAGCAATTTCTTCAAGAAGTCCAGTGTCTCTGAATAAGAAGGATCTGTTCGGTTCACCGGCTTGCACGAATTGATATGATCAGTCGCATCCAATACCTGAACCCGACGACAAAACGAAAAATTCAATTATACTAGATGTATGTAGAGAGACATTCAAATTGAATAGAACTAACAAATTTATTCAATTTAAATAGAGCGAGAGCGCAATTGAACGAAAGTAAAAAATAAAGATAGGAAAGAATTAACGAAGGGGGATGATCAAAGTTCTTTTAATTAACAGTAGCAGCAGATAAAGATAAAATATATGAGCAGACCAGATTCTACATAATACTTACGACAAGTTCACCATAGCCGGGGTAAGCAGATTCAATCGGTACAATCTCCATCCTCAATGCCCAGCCACCATAACCTTCGACTATGGGTGTGACCTTGGTCTGTTATAAAGCTTATCAAGCTTAAAAGGAAGCCTCAAAAGAGAAAACTGACACTACGTTTACACGGCAAAATGTTTCCTTACCTCACTGAAACTGAGAACCTCGAGAACTCCCTTGTTGTTAAGATGGCGCACGAAATCATTGAGCTCGACCAACCTCGGGGACCCGCTTCTTAGCTCTTCAATCTACAAGAAACGATACATCAACTTCAATATAATAAATCAGAGCATGAGTAATTCAAATTTGATGGTTTATAGTATTCTAGAAAGAAATTTAGGTTTAGAGTTACTTACTGAAGGTGCTGGACGGAAAACCAGGCCCATACTACATGGCACATCTGCGAGTTTGCTGCCAAAATGCGGACAGCTATAAAACACCTGCATTTCATTCAAATGTTTGTGATTAAGGATAGAGAGTTAAGAAAGTTCATTGCATAAGTTGAAGAGGAAGCACCATACTATTCCGACTGTATTGTTCAGAAACTTGTTGAAGTTATTCAACTTTGCATGATGAAGCATCTGCTTGACTACCAGGCCACCCATACTGCAAATATAAACTGGGTTCAGCGTGTTTGGACAGTCAAGCGGTAATAGAAAAGGCAACTTTACATTTGCAAGAAATTTCAAAAACCATCCTAAGCTATCGTCTTCCACGTTTTTCTGAAATAGTCATTCAGAGTTTCTTGCAAACTTCATATGTATTCTATATAAGAATTGTACTGATCATGTGCCTTGAATTCAATAAAAAGTCAAATCAATTTATTAAAAGTTTTGGACACCCAAAAATGACGTCCTTCACTTCAGATCTCAACTATTTTTTCCTAGTGGAAATGCACTAAGTTTGATACCCAAAAAAGATGGCCCCTTCCATTTAATATCTCGTTTGGCAAATTACACAATCTATAAATAATACCAAAAAAAAAATGCCAAAATTTAGACTAAAATTTGTCTACTGCAACCAAATTAACCTACATTACAAATTCAGAATTCAAAACAGTATGGGATGAATGATAGAATTAAAGACAAATACAGTAAGGTAATTAGATTATTTGAAATTGAGCAAGTGCCACAAGATACTCACATAGCAAAAGAAAGGTCAGATAAGCATACCTATGAGTTATGAAAACAACAGGTCGACCGCCAATGCCGGCAGCAATTAACTTCCTCAGTAACATGGAACTAACCTCCTACTCAAAACAAGGAAACAGTGCACATGTTTATGTCAGCAGAAAAAAAGAATTGCCATATAAAGGTTATTTAAATTCAATCATCAAATCTGTAAGCAGTTTTCGAATAAAGTACCAAAAAGGGGCCACCTCCATAAAATGCGTGTGATGATTCACATCTACTAAGTTCTCGAGGAAGTCCGGAAAAATAAATAAATACAAACCTGGGGATTTGTCTGCATACCTGAAGGGGCAAGGTAGCTCCAGACCATTGAGTGAGATTCGTCTGCAGGAATCATTAAGTAAATGCTCAGAGTGTCCAACCTGGGGAAGACCTTGGGAAATTAACTTGCTAAAGATGCTACCAATATGGACAAAGAATAAATAAACATAAGGGACAAAAATCAGGCATTATGGCACAGACCTTGTATTTTACAGTAAAAAAGCGAGCACGAGGAAAATCAACAGGAAGCCATTCTCTCGGCCAGCAGGTGCCCTCTTTCCCAGCTTCTTGATCTATGCTTTCTACCAGACCGGCTTTACTAGTAGTAGAAGATTTGTTATCTGCTATACGCCAAGAGTTGAAAGGGCCACCTCGAATGCCGTGGACAAAGACAACATCTAGTAAAGGAGCTATTGGCTTAGGTGCTGCTTCTCCCTCAGTTAAAGAGCCGGAGTTGTTACTGTTCTCAATTTCAAAACATTCCTTACTATTTAAAGGGAAGGACCTCTGGGAATCAACTGATCCCGAATTATTCCTGACAGAATTAATGTAAGATGGCAACTCCGGGTGTAGAAAAAACAGCATATCCCCATATTGAGGGCACTTTCTTTTATACTCTCCATCCATGTTGGGATATTCATCACTTGCTCCTTCCATATCTACCATTTCTGGGCAAAATATGTTTAGCAGAGCTGATCTGCAGTAACTTTGAAGTTTTACATCATTACAAGGGATTCTTCCACTGGCACAGTCCTCAAGCCACTTGCACAATATCTCATCAGCAGCAATAGCTCTCTTGGTATTCGGCAAAAGAGAGAGAATAGTTAGCAACCGAGCAGCATGCCTCCGAAGACGCATTGTGGGAGGTACTCTAACGCTGGAGGGATCCCTAGGATTTGATGTAGATGAATCGCCAGACCCAGCTGAGTTTCCTTCTTGTGCCTCAAGGACTCTTGATGCATTATAAGCCTCATTTGCAGCAAGCTTCTCATAATCATCACCCAAAAGGAAATGTCTTAGCAAAAATAGAACTCCAAAGCGGGATACTTTATGCTGGCATGCAGCACCTTCAGAACAAAGTTCTGCTAATGCTTTTACTGCTTTAAGTGTGGCTAAAGCTGAATCGGCTGCATCGAACTTGAGTAAGTTGCCCTTTTTCAAGCTTTTGAGGGGAGCAACAAATGGTTCGAGAGAGAAAAAATCAGCAAGTGGAAGTTTGTCAGACGATTCAGGTTCAGTTTCTGACTGAATGCCAGCCAGTTTTATAACAGCAGAAGCTAACTCATTGGCAACCTGTGTTGCTGAATAGATATTGGACTGCTCAATTTGATTCTGCATAAATAATAGTTCCATCAGAACTAGAAGAAAAAAAACATATAGCAAAACTCATTTCTGCACTAAATTGAGGAAAAGGCGCATGATATGGATATGCTCTATACATGATTTCATCTACAATTGTGTGTATGTAACTCACAAGTACCGTTTTCGGTCTAGAGTAAAAACAACAGAAAATGAAATTCCATATTCCCCTAAACAAAGATTCACTTTGCAGAAAAAAGTACTTCACCGAATATTTAGTAGCAATATAATAAGATGTAAAATTTGAACAAAAGAAAATAACTATATACGTGAGAAATGGAAGACTAAGTGGTAAACAAATATAATTATACGATATACTGGCAAGTTTCTCAGTGGGCAAAACTAGTTATATTTGTTAATATTCATAAGTAGAACATAATTCAGTTTGACATCTAAAACATCTGCCCCTGAAGGCCCCAAGTAGAACATAATTCAGTTTTTTTTTTTTTAAGTTTTTGCGCCTTCGAGACCTAGCTGCCTCAGTTTGTAGTTATATTTGTCAATATTCATAAGTAGAGCATAATTCAGTTTGACATGTAAAACATCTGCCCCTGAAGGACCCATAAGTAGAACATAATTCAGTTTTTTTTTTTTTTTTAAAGCTTTTGTGCCTTCAAGACCTAGCTGTCTCAGTTTGTAGCTAAGTTCATCCGCCAAATGAATGAAGCGGTAGCATGCTACCTTATTCTCAAAAAAAAAAAATAATTCAGTTCAAAATAAATTCTAGGATAGGATTAGTCCACCTAAAGTTCAAGCTAATGTCATCTAGTACATAGAATGACTTCCAAAATGCATTTACAAAAAGTGAAAGGTGAATTTGAACCTTCACTTTATCAGGTTTAGGTGGAGTGCTTCCTTTTGAATTTGATGTCTTGTTGAGAGCAAGAACCTCAGTAAGCAACATTGTTAACCATCCCTGCGAAATAGGTATTGCAGCTGGCCCGTTGTCTTCCAGTATGCGAGAAAGTATCCTTATCGCTGTTAGTTGTGTTGTTTCTGATTGAAACTGGCCAAATATCCATCGAAGAAGGATACCGGACCACCTTTGACATTCCTCGAGAGATAAAGGACTGTCCTTCGTATAAAGTAAATCCAAAACACAAGATATCAATTCTTGCAAATCTTTTTGCTTTTCCATCAGTTTAGATATTTCTCGCATAAGATCAAGGCCCTTTTCCCTCGCCACCACCTTCGACTCATTACATCGCTCAATAGAAACAAAAATTGTTGACAATGCTAGCTGAGCCAATGGACTGTCTTCATTTCTACTAGCCTGAAAAGCTGTAGAAAGAAGACTCGAACTCCAGTCAGAAACAGAAAGACTCAAAGGCAAATTCTGATCAGCTAAGAGAGCACGAGCCACCAAACATCCGTGCCATTTCACTGTTCTCTCAGATGCTGTTAATGCAGTCATGACAGCATGTCCATCACAATCAAGTTCCTGAATACGAGAACGATTAACACTGGATGCCAAAGCCCAATTCGCAAGAGCCCAAGTAGCAAAAGGCACAGCTACGTGTTCCCTCTGCAAATCATCCCAAAGGCCTGGGACAGTACCAGAAGTCAACTTCTCAACTTTTGGGTAAGAAACAACATTTTCTTGCAACATTAGCGCTCTACAATTATTTGCAGCCAATTCTAACTCATACTTGGGTTTTTGTGATTCTGAGATGCTACTTCCTCCTGAAAATTCCATAATAGTTGTTTCACCTAGTACTTTTATCCCAATCCCCTTTATTCCTGTGTCACCATCATCATCGTCATTGTTGCTATTGTGGTCACCAAACTGCATTCCACCATGCTCAACAACTTCAATGGCTGCTGCAATATCCCTCATATCTGCATTTCCAGGCAACAAAGACCGAAAAGAGTGATCCATACTATCACAGTTCGAAGTGATTATGTCCATGAGAGCAGCGACAAGCATGCTGCTCCCAGTGTAGTGATCTGAACCATCCAATGAAGAGTGTTTAAAATTCTGCTTTGACAAGAAACAAAGTCAAGGCAGCAAGAGAGGTTCAGTATATCTAAGATAAGACTGCAAAGTTGAAAAATCTTTTATGTCAATATGAAACTGATACTGAAGCCAGTTACAAACAGATCACAGAGAAAAAACAGGACTCATATCCATCTAACATAACATAAAAAACGGTAATTTCCAGTTTTTCACTATGGTTTTCTTGACACATAATTATTCATCTGTTTACAAGCATTTATCTATCTGCACACCTGCATGTATCTATATGATCCATCAAACCTTCTGCTCATTATCCAACCTCAATTGTTGGAATAATTGAACGCCAAGTTCCACATGGACAATTACGCAATGGATTTTAATTTTTTCTACTCAAATCACCTCCGTTAATTTTCACAAGCAATTAATATATAGAATAAAATATGAAGGGCAGGTGCAAAAGAAGTGTACAGCTAGTAAAATTTAAATAACTAAAGATCATGCTTTCTGTTCATACAGCAATGCAACAATGGTGCACTGAAGTTCATCAAGCTCTGTTCTCTTCAAAGTTCGATTAGCTACAAAATGTATCCAAATTGACAAAAATTTACTTAAGAATTAGAACCCAGCAACTGAGAACATGGCAATGCATAACATATTCCTAACAAAGCAAGCAAATTCTCTACAATTCTTCGCAAGGCACGACTTTTATGAACTCTCACCTTCTTTGGCTGCTTGGGCTGGAAGGAAAAGATGAACTTCAGGAGGTGCGGAGCAGCGCGCGGCCGCCCGAGCACGGCGGAACACGTGCCAGGATCAGCAACGAGGTGCGCGAGTGCCCTCGCGGCCTCCGCCTGAGTCCCGCTCCGCTCTCCGCCATTCCCCGCCCCTGCCACGCTCTCCAGAAGCCAATCCACGACGGCCCCGCCCCCGGCCCCCACGATAGCCGCTCTGCGCACCGCATTGGCGGCGGCAATGTCGGCGACCAGCGCAGCCACCCGGAGCTCGAACCCCGACCGCACCTCCTGGTCGACCGACGAGAGCACGGAGAAAAGCGACCTCCAGAGCACGGCGGCGGCGGCCCCTGTTTGCCGCATCCGCTCCAGGACCCTCCGAACCGATCCCTTGGATCTCTCCAGGGTCTGCTCGAGATCAGAATAGATTTGGTCGGGAATCGGGGTGCGGCGCTCGGAGGGGGCCGAGGAGGAGGAGGAGGAGGAGCAAGTAACCGACGACGGCGAGGGAGGAGACTAGGGTTCCGGCGAAGGCGTATAAGGGGAGGGAGCGCGAAGATGGGGAAGGAGAAGGAGAGGCGACAGGGTTACGGAGTAGCGGAGGAGGAGAAGTTAAACGGAGTTCTCTGAGGTAGTGGTTGCGGTGGTGGTGGGAGGCATCGGAGGGGGCTTGGGAGGAGAAGCGCCGCCGCAAGGGGCGGCGCCACCGCAGGAGATGGCGGAGCATTGCCGGAGAGCCTTCTCCTTCTTCTCTCCTCTCACGCTTTTGCGGGAGAACGACGAAGCGGAAAGAGGTCGTCGTCGTCGTTTTAACTCCGCGACTTTCGGTGTACTCTATTCCTCGGACGATATATTACTAAAACTGCTCTACACACGTGGCAAAGCCTTATTTTCTGTTGAGCCAATGGAAGTGCGACGCGTGTGGAAAGTGAGGTTATAGGGAGATTGAGAGGGATTGATGGGTGGGCGAGGCAGTAGGCGGCAAAGGTGGAAACCGGGAATATTCGGTTGATCGAGGTGGGGGGGAATTACGGTGGTGATAGGTGCAGGATAGCCGTTAGATCATGGATGAGTTCGAATCCAAGGTGCTGCAGATACGTCGCAGTCAACAATTCAATACCCAGTAATAATGCAACTAATTAATAATCTAAGCCTTTGTTTGTTTTCAAAATAAACCCACAATAACAAAATATTATTTCTACTATTATGCCAAATAATATAAAATAATTATTTTTATCAAATCCAATAATCAAAGTATTTTAGATGAATAGAATTATTCGTATGTAATATATAGTTAATTCATTAAAAATAGTTAAAATAAAATAAAAGCATGATTATATTATATATATTATGTTTTAAAATATTTTTATATATTATTATTGAAGTATGTTATATATTAATATTGAAATATTTTATATAATAATATGATTATAATAACATTAAATATAATATTTTTAATTATTTTATATTAAAATATATATATTATTTTTATATGTATTATTGTATATATATTAAATATTTTATATAGATATAGATAATGATAATTTTAATATTTTAAAAAATATTAATCACCTTACTACTCTTCATTATTCTTTATAAAATTATCAAACAAAATTTTAATTATTCTAAAAAATAAAAAAATATTAAGTTAAACATAATTTTTTTATTTTTCTATATTTTAAAATAATAAATTATTTTTAAAATAAAAATATTTATTTTTTAAAATATTTTTTTATTACCAAATGCAAATGTACGTATGATTACAGCTCCCGGTCAATATAAACAATTTTAGACAGAAGCTGCTACTACTACAATTGCATGCGAACTGTTTTAGTGTTGCTTATATATATATACTGTATGAAAAACTTTAATTAATTAGTTTCTTAGTGCAGCTATAAAGTGCTACATATATAATTTGTTGACATATATATTACCAGTTCATATGAAAATTTTCATGACAATTCAAAAACACAAATATTAAAAATTTATTTACGTAAAACAATCAGATAGGGCGATATAATGTCTCCAATCAATTAAATTGCTCTTCTAAAAATTATCTATCTCATCATAATTTTATTTTTAAAAAATTATTATCTTTTTTTAAATAAAAAAATATGATTAACTAAATATAAATAATGTAGTGTAGATTTTAAATTTTCTTATAGAAAAACAGAGTCCAATATTACACATCACGAGAAATATTTGAAGATTTATTAGACATATATAGTAATATACGTACATTAATTCCACAGTAAAATATAAAAATATAATATGCAGCACAAATTTTATAAAGGGATCTGATATGATTTTTTTTTTTTTTTTTTTCCACTTAACATGCAGCACAAATTTTATAAAGGGTATATATAAGTATAAACTACCACCACAACACTAGCTTTTATATATATATATATATATATATATATATATATATATATATATATATATATATGGTTATGCGCTACATGTTTCGATAATCTTGTTCCATGGCATAGAAGCCCATCTCCATCCTGAGCAGATTGGCCAAGAAGCCCAAGACTTGGCTGGGGCGGAGAGAGGCCACCGCCCTTCGCAGCGCCTCCCTCCGCACGGCATCGGCAGCCACCGCCACACGCTCCATCGCAGCCATCACCGCCTCCTCGCCTCCGCCTTCGCCTTCGTCCCCACCGGCCACGGCCACGACCACCATCCTCACCAGGGCCAGCTGCACCCTCCCCATATCCCTCTCCACCGCCGCCTCCTCCGCCTTCGTCTCCCGCCGCATCGCCTCCGCCGACACCCCCGCCCAGGTCTCGGCCATGCGGTAGGCGGCGCAGGGGCGCCACCCGCCGAGCCAGAGCAGGGCCCGGGACAGCGGGCTCAGCCACGGCAGGGAGAGCGCCAGCGCCGGGTCGCGGCGCGCCAGCTCGCGCTTCGCGGCGAAGAAGCGGTCGTGGAGCTCAACGGCGCGCGCGGCGAGGGCCAGTCGCTCGGAGGCGGAGGCCGCGTCGGCGTCGAAGAGCGCGGTCGAGAGCTGCTGGAGCCACGAGCGGAGGAACTCCTGGAAGGGATCTTCGTAGAGCATGATTGTAATTAATATGTGTGCGTGGGCGCATGCTTCTATTTATAGAGGAGGGGTGAGTTGGCGGTTGCTCAAGGAGGCGGTTAATTAGCACGGGATGATTATTGCCAGAACCTGGTGCATGTTAAAAATAATCTAATTAACTGAGATTAATAATTAGAGATTCTAATGCTTTTCTACAGCCAGAGGAGCGATGGATAGATAGATAGACCAAGACCAGCGGTGCCTGCACCGGGTGCGCAGAATAGTTTCTCTATGCGAAGTGGGGACAGCCGGACTGGGGAGGCGTGGGCGCGTGGCGGCCGTTCGAATCAAAGTTTCGGAGGAACAAAACAGTCCAACCGTACGTCTGCCCAATTAATAGACTTTTTTTTCTTTTTTTTTTTTTAAATAATAAAAATAATAATAATAATAATTTTATAATTTTTTATAATTACTCAAATAATTCTCTCAAAAATATATTTATAGAAATAATTCTTCTTTTTATCCAATATGTGAAAATAAAATTATTTTCATAAATAAATTTTATACAGAATTATTTTGCTAATTATAAATATTTTAAAATTTATTTTGAAAAAAAAAAAAAGTTCGAATTAATTGTTCTCTTTGAACTGCGCCTTGTCGAGACACGTGCGCACGAGTAGCGTTGTGAGTTGCAACCGGGGGCACGTGGCCCGTCGCCTTGTTGACTCACCCATCCAGCTCAGCCATCACTGTAGCTCCTAGAAAACCTTTTTGACCACAATTTTTATCTCACATAATATAATATATATATAATATATATAATTTACAACAATGTTCAATAAAAATATTCATAATTAATTATTCATAAATATAATAAAGATAATTTTATAAAATTTTCATGTTATTCTTTTTGTTAGACTATTCGTCATTCTACATACCATCAAGATACTCTGCTTTCGTGTCATTAATTAATTTTTGCCATTTGAGTCATTTTCTTTAAATCAGATAAAACATCATATTGTAAATAGAAGATATTAATTTTTTAAAAATAATAATCGAAACTAATTTTCTAAACATAATAATATTAAAAAAAAAATTGAAATTATGACTGAACAGCTTATCGGACGTTGAAACAAGACGTCATAGGTCTACTTTAACATTAAAAACAAAAAAAAAAGACATTATTTAAATTAGCTAATGATATAATTTACTGGGAGATTCACTAAATTAAAGAACTATTTACTGGTTAAGTTTAGTAACTTTCCATGCCAATCTTCTAAAGATTCTGTGAATGTTCGTTTGGTACGATACGGCCTTGTAAAGAGGCTCTATTATTTATAGAGAAATGTCCGATTTGCAGTTCAAAAGAGGTTACGACTTTACAATACCAGCGTCTAAATTTTGTTTATTTTTTCACAAATCTTATCACTCATTTTCGTTCACTAAAATATTAAAAAGAAGTTGGCAAATCTTCCGCACCCTCAGAAGGAAAGAACTAAAAATTAGAACCACTTTTTGGTTGTGGAATTACCATTTCACTTATTAATAAAGGAAAGACTTGAGTAAATGACAGAACAAATTAATATATCAAATTCTACTAGGAGATATCGACCGGTCATTACACTTGAATTCACACTATATTTATTGCGAGACAACATACTAGAGAAACTGATAAACAAATTTGTTTTCATGCATGCTTTATTTAACACAAAATCGCAAAGAACATAAATGCCCCCAAACAACACACACACACATAAAGAAATCAGCGTCATTGCGTGAAAACCCAAGAAGTGCGTTCGAGAAATTGTTAGTTTTGCGTACGAATTTCTTAAACAACCCAAGTTAAGGATTAACAAAAAAAAAAAAAAAAAAAAAAAAAAAAAAAAGAAAAAAGGTAGTGATAAAGAGCAGGTATGCATAGCAAAGCTAAAGTACAACACAGGTATCAACTTATGGCACAGATAGAATAAATAAATGTATTTTGAATATATATATATATATATAAACTGAGATGTCGCTTATGCACAACAGACTATGAAAAAATTTGCTGGATGACGGTCTCTGCATTACCATTATACTGCATGAGGAGATGGATCGCATCAGCCCGGGGCAAAGCAAGGAATTCCTGCACAAACAATGCCTTAGAATTATGATGCCACCAATGACAACAAAAAAAATAAAGACATCGAAACAAAAAAAATATACATTATAAATAATCATTAACAGATTCCAAAAACCATTGCAAGCAATGAGCAGCATATAAGATTAGGAACAATCAAGGGCAGGGGCAGGCTTAAATAGTACTCACATAACAGTTATCAAAAGTAAGAGAATTTCGCTTTCAATTGTGGAGAATTTATATAGTATGTTACCAGACTGGAAATATTCTTAATATCACTGCAGATTAATCAACTTACCATAACTTTAAGGATTGCATTCTCATCACAAACCGTCTCTCCCGATGAGATCTGAGGACTGCCGCCTTCGTCCAGCATCTTGCCACTTGAACAAGTGGTAATTTGAGATGACCCGTCATCTGCCGACGACTTACGCATAACGTCCCCCCTCTGCATGGGAGGGTTGACTTCTTTCAAGTAATCTATTTTCAACAGTTGTTCGAAGCGGTCTTTGCACATCTGGAGCTTAAACCACTCAGTATGTGTATGAAGTGCTGCTCTCATAATCTTCATCAGTTGCGGTTCTTCAATACCAAGCCTCCTGCCCATTGCGACCTGCGCGGGACATAAGAAAAGTGCACATGACTTTGGAGAATATATTCATACTCCGGGTAATATTAACATTAAGTCACTTCTTTCTCAAGGTTTCGGCTTGAAAATACGCAAGGACTCCACTTATAAAAGAATAAGGAATATGGCAGCGAAATTACTGCCATCAGAAGAATCAAAGGAAAATTCAGCTAAATCTAACAAGAATAAATTGAAGCTTCCGGTGAAAAGCCTACCATGAACAAATTGGAGTACGATAATAAGAGCAAAAGATGGAACTTCTCTTGATGCAAACTAACAAACTTATACTTCACCTGAAGAGATGTCGCAAGGATCGGCAATGGTATCCCCTTTGCAAGTGCATCTTCACTAGGTTCAAGCAAAGCCAACAAGGTTTCTTTCAAAGGCTTTAGTAAAGCTTCATTATTTGCAGCAAGAGGACCCAGATGACTGCTCGCCACCTTAAGAGCCGCAGCATAATCACTATCATTTACCAATTTAAGAAATTCAACCTGAAGGCAATAACAATATGATCATATCACAACATGTCTCTCAGAATGAAACAACCAAACTGCTGAAGTTACTATAAAAATTTCAAAGGGAAATTACTTGTTTCAATTGAAACAAGAGAATAGGATTCTGAGAGAAGAAGTCAGGATCTATCCCATTAATTTCTTCAACAACTTTTGAAGCCAATCCCCTGGAAGCCAGCTCCTTCATCTCCAAAATAATCTCATATCGATGATCTTTTATGTTATTGACATACTGAAATAAGGAGCTCTTTTTTGAATCCTG
Organism: Tillandsia fasciculata; assembly: GCA_029168755.2. Lineage (NCBI taxonomy): Eukaryota > Viridiplantae > Streptophyta > Magnoliopsida > Poales > Bromeliaceae > Tillandsia > Tillandsia fasciculata. The sequence goes on along the minus strand of CM054944.1, from coordinate 21,368,673 downwards.
AAAAACAGGATATAATCATCAACAGCTCAATGACCTAATGTTGGGACACATCACTGTATAACTCAATCTAACCTGCTTCTCCCCTCGAGCATCTTCACTCGTATCAAGGGTGGAAGAGACAAGATCTTGCTTAGTTGCCTCAGGAAAAGCAGTATCAAAACCACACTCTAGCTTCTCTATCCGTCCTCTCCATCTTTTCCGCCTTCTCTGTCTAGATGCATGATCTCGGTTCCTCCTCAGCCTCCTAGAGCAGATCTCTTGATGGCTGACATCGCTGGTGCTGCAATCCTCATTTTCATTTCCCACCTCGCAAGCAAATCGTATGTCACCATTGAGTCCTTGTTTGCTATTTGCATCAACTTTGCTTTCTTGTGCAATTCCAGTGAAAATAACATCTACACAAAGTTCATCGGCAGAGTGTCTATTAGTTCCGAATAATTTCAAAGTCTATCATATTCATGACAAGACAATATCCAAGCAATAAGTTGCAATCGCACTAAAATTCTCCTGTGAAATTTTACCAGGTGGAGAACTAGGAACACCTTCAACAATCCCCCTGTACACACAGTACTCGTGCACAAGCTTGTCAAGAATGGTCAGATCCAATTTCATTCGGCACAATTCATTCTGCACATAAATTAACAACATGATGAGAATTAAAATTATGAAGAGAAAGACGCATTATGCAGGCAGACAAGAAAGTTGTTGTTAAACAAGAAAAGTACGATCTCAAACAATGAAGTGGTCAACATGAATACAGTTGTTTCATCATGTCTTGCATATACATCATAGGTCGAATACAGATAGGAGGCGTGAACTCTAAAGATGTCAATTCTTGATTAGGAAATGTAAAGATGTAATTAGTGATTGAAGAACTGACTAGAGTATTAAGTACAATTGAAGAAGAAAGAATTGCAACACTGTAAAAATTTCATCCAAGTAAAAGATAGCCAGCAAATCCTGCAAATTATGTAAAATCATCAAATAGACATAAATACAACAACAACAACAACAACAACAACAACAAAAAAAAAAAAAACCTGAAATGCTTGAAATAAATCGCCTTTAGCAAATCTCAAGCTATCAACTGCCCCTTGTCTTGTTAACTCCACAGCATGTGCTAGGGCTTGAATGTCAACCTGAATGTCAACCAACAAATTCAAAACTGCTAGACACAACCTACTACAATCAATTGCATAGCCAAGGAAAACACTTACTTCATCAAAAGGTGGCGCTTCATAAAAACTCTCCTGTGGAATTGCCGGAGGATCACGATCCTCAAAGAGCAGCCTTTCAGTCAGATCTGATATAGGGGATGAAATTCCTTGGCGCAAGCAAAATACTTTGTGAATGCTGTTCATGGGTTGTCAGATGAGAAATTGTGACTTATATACAGAACAAAATCCACAATCAACATTTTCCTGACCACAGTTAGAGTAAAAGAAGCGTACCTTATTAAGTATCTCAAGGCCAATGAGAAAACTGGGTCATAGGCATGTAAGTGAGCCCTTAATATCGACGACAATAATCCAGCAAGATCAGATCTCCTCCTTTCAGACCACTGAGGCACATAAAACATCAAGAACTTTAACTTAAAATGGCAGGTGGCAAAGCAACTGTCTCACAATTCAAACAATAGTATAAAGCAGGGAGACAGAGGATGGGCTATACAATTTAATAAGCAGAAATCAGGAGTAGCTTATACTTGTGAAAGTAGAATAACCTGATACATGCAAGTTCTTTGTTCCAATGTAATTAATACCTCAAATACAGAAAAATTCCCTCAACTTCCATAGAAAATCTAGAGCTTAGTTAGTTCATAGCTAATTTCTCCTTAATTACTTCTTTTATGGCCACCAGAAGTTTTGATGTGTCTACAGTTGAGCCAGGTGTTGTGTAATAAAGAATGTCAAAGAATTTTCACAACCATCCGACCCTCTCACAACCTTCATCCTACCCAATACTCTCACTTCCTTCCATTATAGGCTGGCTTTAATTTTTTAAAAAACTGGGCAATGCAATATAGCCAACAAGATGTGGAGCTTGAGCCTGCAATTTAAAGCAAAACCAATACCAATAGGCCAACTTTTTCCTGTATTTAGGCATTACAACTTGCAGCTCTTGTTTGTTTATGGTACGATTAGTTTTTGGGTATGAAACATGCTTCTAAATCCCTGTTTGCTACTTTACTTTCCCTTTTAAGACTACATGATCATTTGCCTCAAAGCGTTAGTCTTACTGTGCATCTTCTTTTGTCAGTCATCTAAGCTACAAATAGAAGTTGGTATCCAACTTTCGGCCACAGTGATCAAATTTCAGCTTAAATCTACTTGCCTCCGACGAGTTAGTCTACTTGAAATTCTGTTCCTTATTATTTAGTTGGTGGTGATGCGAAAGCAGGTGACTTGGCTTTTCATAGTTTCAACGGTCAGATAAACTGTAAGCGCGTAAAGAAAGTGTAATAGATGAAATGAACAAAAGAGCATATTTCTTCCGTCCAACTATAGCTTTTTAAAGAATCATGGCGTAATTAGCATTTATAACATGGCTAACTTAAATAAAATACATTGGTATACCTCATTTGCCACAGGAGAGTTTTGATCTTCTTTATCAAATATCAATGCCAACAGAACATGCTTGAATTCCTCATAAGCTTCCTTCAGAACAGAAACATACGTCAGAGGTCGAATACTAAGAATTTAGACAATACCATGAGAACAAAACTTCAGCTGAAGTTTATGGTTTCAACTCGTAGTAAAACATAGTTAAACTTTCTATGTGAAGAGAGAGATAAATAAATTACAACTAGTGTCTACATGAATAAGACTAATCATGTTAAGTCATTTCCCATGAACACTGCACAATAAAAGTTGCCTCCAAAAGTTGGGTTCCTCAAGTTTTTCAATCGTGGATCCTTCGGATCACGTACATTGCATAATGAAACTTAAGTCCTCTTCAGTCCTGGAAGTAGTAATGTAACTGTTGTAGCTCAAACTACAGCTAATTTTGCCATGATGGAGAAACTACAGTTGCACTCCTTACTATAACTGCAGTTGCTACAATTTGGCAAAATATGCGCAACTAAACTGCAGGATTGGACCGTTGATCAGTTAGAGTTACAACTCGCTTGCAATTTAGTGACACCAAACGGGCCCTGGCCACACTTTATCTCCCTCTAAAACCAACCATTTCCACTTTACAACCTAAAGAGTATCGACCTCACTGATTCATCAATGATTGATCGATATCAAAACATCAGATGCAATCGATATCTTCACCTAGGAATTCCATCATGCTTTTGAAATAAAACATAAAGAAATATGATTAATTACCGGGTACGCATCAAGGGCGCAAGGAGCAAGAGCAACTCTGAGGCACTCAATAGCCGAATCACGATCCCTCTCAGACCCTTTCCTCAAAAGCTCAATAAATTTCTAACAGCAACAGCAACAACAACAACAGATGGACCCAGTCATAACCGACGCCAAAGAGATCGAGCACGAGATTAGGGTTTAGAAATCGGGAACGAGGGATCACCTGCTTCTGCAGGCGGAAGAGGATGCGGTGGTCGTCGAGCACGGCGGGGACGTGGCGGCGGAGGAGGTCGACGGCGGCATCGACGTCACCGGACTCGATCGCGTGGCGGGCATGGCGGATGAGGAGGCGGGATCGGTAGGAGGAGGAGGACGACGACGACGACGAGGAGGAGTAGGAGGAGGAGGAGGAGGAGATGGAGGGAGAGGGGGACGAGGAGGGGGAGGGATCGGGGACGAGGAGGGGGAGGGGACGGAGTCGTGGAGGAGGCGCTCGGATTTTGCGAAGTCGAGGACGAGGGCGTCGAGCGCTTCCCAGTTCACGGGGGTCGAGTCCATCTCGATTTTTCCCTTCGCGAGAGAGGGGAGGATGAGGAAGGAGGACAGAGGAGCGTCTTATTGAGAGGAGACACCGTAAGAGAAGGGTAAGGATAGACGGATGAGATTCAATGCGGGTACGGAGATTTTTTTTTTCTTTTTTTTTTAAAAAAAATTATAATAATTATATAATTACTTTGTGTGCAAGCACATTGACTTGTGTGATACTACTATCCAGGCCTAAAGGCCCATGCTCGTCGATAATCGTGCGAGCTCGGTCCAATCGAATCTAATCCAATATTCCAATCCTGCCCGGGAGGAAACCCTAGTTCCAACGGCGCCGCCGCCGCCGCCGCGAATGGTGTCCCGCTCGTTCCCCGATCTCGTCCGATGCCGCGGCGATCCCTCCGCTCCCTCCTCGGATTCGCCCCGACCCTCTCCCTCCCCCAGATTGCACAGCTCCACCAACACCTCCTCTCCCGAGGCCTGCTCCTCTCCTCCCCCTTCCTCCTCACCAAGTTCCTCCACCTCTACGCCTCCCTCGGCGACCTCCCCTCCACCCTCCGCCTCTTCTCCCTCCTCCCCGACCCTCGCTCCCTCTTCGCCTGGACCCCTCTCCTCTCCCTCCTCTCCCGCTCCTCCCTCCACCTCCTCTGCCTCTCCTCCTACTCCCTCCTCCGCTCCTCCCCACTCTCCCCGCCCCCGACCCCTTCCTCTTCCCCCCCGTCCTCCGCTCCGCCTCCGCCTCCGCCGCTCCCCCTCTCGCCGTCCCCGCTCTCCACGCTGACGCCCTCAAGTTCGCCTCCGACGCCCCCCTCCCCGTCGCCAACGCCCTCGTCTCTGCCTACGCCCGCCGCGGCGACCTCGCCTCCGCGCGCCGCGCCTTCGACCTCATCCCCTCCCATCGCCGCGACCTCCTCTCCTGGAACTCCATCCTAGCCGCCTACGCCGCCGCTTCCGGGGGCCTCCCGGACCTCGAGCTCCTCCTCCGCTCCATGCGATCCCACGGCCTCGAGCCCGACCTCGTTACGTGGAACACCCTCATGGACGGCTACTGCCGCGCCGGCCGCTGCGACGAGGCGCGCGACATCCTCCTCCGCCGCGCCCCCGACCCCAACGCCGTCTCGTGGACCACCGTGATCTCCGGCTACGCCCGCGGCGCCAATCACGAGGCTTCCCTACGGCTGTTTCAACGGATGACGACCACGGCGACGGCGAGCCGCGGTGGCGTTTCGCCCGACGCCGATACGCTCGCCTGCGTCGTCTCCTCCTGCCGCCACGTGTCCGCATTCCTCAACGGTCGCGAGGTCCACGCCTACGGCCTAAAGACCATGGACCCGGAATTGTTCTACGGCTCCGCGGGAGCGGCTTTAGTCACCATGTACGCGGCCCGTAGCAAGATCTCGGCCGTCCGATCCGTGTTCCGCGCGATGGACCCCACCGACGTGGTGACGTGGAACGCCGTGATTCACGCTTTCGTCCACGCTGGATTGCCCGGCGCGGCGCTGGACTACTTTGAACTAATGCACTCGCGGGGCATTCCAAGTAACGAAACCACTTTCGCAGCGGCTCTTCCGGCGTGCAATTTGAACGTGGGCAAGCAAATTCACGGCTATGTAACAAGGCACTCTGGTAGGCTCGGCAACCTCGTTAGTAATGCCCTGATCAGCATGTACTCCAAGTCCGGGTGCATCGGAGCCGCGCACCTCGTGTTCTCGAGCACGGATGCGAAGGATGTCATCTCGTGGAACACGATGATCGGCGCGTACGCGTCGCACGGGCTGGCCCAGCAGGCGCTGGAGCTCGTACGCATAATGCAACGATCAGGAGCCAGGTTAGACGTCGTAACGTTCACTAGCGCGCTCGTGGCTTGTAGCCATTGCGGCTTGGTGGGCGAGGGGCTCGAGCTATTTGAGCGATTGGTTCGAGAGGAGGGTCTCACTCCGACGATGGAACAGTACGCCTGCATTGTCGACATGCTCGGACGAGCTGCGAGATTTGAAGAGGCGGTCAAGTTTATCGGCAAAATGCCAGTCAGGGCAACCGCGAGCGTGTGGGGGACGTTATTGTCCGCGTGCCGGATGCACCATAATGTAAAGTTTGGAGAACTGGCTTTCGAGGAGCTGGTTCGGTTGGAGCCCGAGAATCCGGGGGACTTTGTGACGATGTCGAATATCTATTCGAAGGCGGGGAGATTGGAAGAGGCGGCACGGGTGCGGAGGTTGATAGAGAATGAAAATTTGGTTAAGCCCGCCGGGCAAAGCCGGATTGAACCTACATAGTGGAAGTGTTTTTTGTTAACTTGTTCAAACACAATCTTCGCGGCTATTGTTTCAGATATCATCATTCGGTGAATGTTTACAGATTCCATACTTTGTTACCGCTGTAAAAAAAAAAAAAAATGTACATTTGTCCAGGAAAGGGAAGATTCCGCTTTCCAATTTTGTAAAGAGCTTTCCTGGTCACTTCGACAAAACAGAGTTTCTTGCTCTGATGTGAGCAATTCCACCTGCAAATCTGCAACGTAGTTCACTGAAAATCAATCAGAAAACTTCTTCGACAGAGTAAAGCACATGGATATTGAATACATCGGCGGATGCGCACGGGCAAACCATCTTGCATAATATCCGCTCAATTAATGTGTTAATTAAGAAGTTATTTAATGAGCATTTTATGAGCATCTTTCATTTCAAGAAAAAGGATTGGAGCAATTTTTTTTTTTTTTTTTTTTTGGGCAGTTTTTAGTTTCGATTCCTCGGCATTGCTACATGTTTCCTGTAATCTTTTTACTCTGTGCTCCCTACGTCATACCATGTGAAATTCGGAGAAAGCTTGAAAGGACCACAGGAGCACTTCAATTTCCGGTACATGCTGTCTTTTAGACTTTAAAGCAAATTGATCCCTCTCTCTCTCTCTCCTCCATTACTCATTGTACCATCATATTTAATTTTATATAAAATATAAAAATTTAATTGCATACGATATTATGTAAATATATCAAATTACAGATTATATTTCTATAAAATTTAATTTTTAATATTTATTCTTTCAAAAATTCAACTGCAGTTTATTATTTATTTTTTTATATATATTTTTTTTTCAAATTCAACTTTGCATATATATTTATTCCGTTAGTTTACTGTTTATTTTTTAACAGACTAGATGTTAAATTATAGTTTTGTACTTTCAAAATTATCCTTCAAAAAATCTAAATATAAAAATGTCTGAAAAAATAAATTTATCTCACTAACTCACCAAAATTAAATATTTAAGTTAACTAATTTTTTTTAACAGAGATAGACGTTATAAATATATATATGAATAATGTTGAATTTTTTAAAAAATAAATATAAAAATTAAATTTTGTAGGAATATATCTACTATTCGATATATTTACAGAAAATTATATACAATTAATTCAAATATAAAATATAACAAAATTCGAATATGATGACTCACTGTCATTTAAAAAATTAAAATACCGAGTATAACATTAATAATACGAATGAAATATATTTATTATATATAAAATATTAATTTTATTAAAATATTATTATATATTTCATTGGAATAAAATTTTAAAAAAATTATATTAATAGTTCATATATTTCAAAGAAAAGAATTATCGTACTATATATATTTATTCGTATTGTCTATAAATATAAATATATATATATATATATATATATATATATATATATATATATATATATATATATATATATATATAAAAAGAGAGAGAGAGAGTTAGGCTGGAATACTATTAATAGTATTAAGTTATTGATGTTATTAAATTTTTAATCTTTAAATTAAAAAAATATATGGCTGAGATGATAGTGGGTCCCTTGGATTTAATAGGTAGTTGGAAAAATAGTAAAATCTAACGGGTGAAAATGATCAAAGAATTAGATCTAAGGGTTAAAAATTTGATAGCATTAATAATTTAGTATTATTAATAATATAGTAGCAGCAATATATATATATATATATATATATATATATATATATATATATATATATATATAATTTTTAAAATAAAATATGCTATAGGCTCTACATTGGATTCCTGTTCAGGGTGTGTTAGTGTCCGATGAGAGTCCAACACGGACACGTGTAGATTTACTCTAATTAACTTTTTTAAAAAATTATTTTTCCTCCCTCTCCTATTTCTTTCTACATGGCCTTTGCAGAAGTTAAAGCAAGTGGTTTTTTGCTGTACTATAATCTCCTAGCTATTTTTTTTTTTATTAACGTTCTATTTGTCCATAGTAAGAAATTTATATAAATTAATATAATCTAAAAGTTTGGCCAAATAAGTATTATGTCATTATGTCTATTTTCATGCATGATGCAATTAATTTCTATATAATTTTTATAAAACTTTTTCCCAAACTACAAAGTCAAAAGGGTTATCACTGGTAATTACTTTACTGTGGAAAAAACAGGCCAAAAAAAGTTTTGAGGGACCATCCAAGCAAATGGACTGTAATCGGGGGTCCCTTGCATAATTCAAGGCACAAGGCGACAAAATAAGAGTGGAATATTCTGTTATTACTCCACAAACTGTTTATAGTAAACCAACACCAAACATTTGGTTTTTATGTTGCCATTAAATTAGGCTATAAATGCATGCCCAGTTTCCACTTACCTAACTATCAAATCATAAGTTTTCAAGCTACTAAATTAGATATATAATTAATTAATCATGTGATGTGCATTAATTTACCATAATAACATGTTTTATGTAATGTGTATTATTATTATCTGGAAATATAAACATGTCAGTAGTAAAAATTATAAAGTGACATAATATATTTTGATCGGTGCTATCTTCGGCTAAAAGTATACTTACGAGTTACGACGTATTTTTTTCTTATCTTTTTAAGATAAAAGTATCATACTAATTTTAATTTTACTGCACAATATTAAAGATCAAAGTTGATGTAATTTTTATATGAAATGTCTATGGCAAATATCTTTCTTTTTTATATAAAAATATTTAGTTAAAATTGTAAAGTAATTGAATTTTAAATTTAAAATCTCATATATTACTCATCAAACTTTTAACCAACTAACACTACAAGAAAATTCATATTTAAATTTTTTTTTAAAATATTTAATAATATTAAAAGCATTCTAATATAGTTTAACGTCACGTTTGAAAGAATCGTCATTTATATTATGAAGTTTATGTAAGGTGTCGATTAAATATATTATAACGTTTTAAAACATTACAATTTTTAAAAATTCTAATATTTTAAAATATCAAAAAAATTAAAAAATAATAAAATTTATTATTTAATAATTAGTTTGAAATACTATGACGTTTTCTGTGAGCATAGTATAAAAAAAAAAAAAAAAAAAAAAATTATATTACAATATCGATAAGATTTGAAATGTTTATTAACAAATAGTATCAAATTTTTTTACCATGCGGCATGAATATGTATTCACTGATACAAAGATGAATCGATCCACGACAATTCACAACAGTAATATTTTGAAAACACACACCAAAAGAACAGTAATATTTTGAAAACACATACCAAAAAAACAGTAATATTTTGCAGGAATATATGAAAGAAAGAGTAAGATTCTGGTGGTGATTACTGATCAGTACTACGTCAGGCTAAAACGCATCTCCTCCTAATTATTCTCATCTGCTGCTTCCTCTGTACCTACCCTTCGTGTTAAGGTACATTTAACTTAATTGTATTTTGGTACCACCTAGTCAGAAACAGTACAATTTCACATGTAGGCGATCATATAATAATGAGAAATGTTTTTCTTTCTTTTTTTTTTCCTTTTTTTTTTTTTTTTGAAGTAGCGACGCAGCAGCATCATGCGATCGAGATACCCAGATGCTCTAAACGGCGGTTACTTTTACCACTGAAGTGTAAAGCCCAGAACCGTTTTACTGCGCTCGTACGTAGTAGTATCGTACGTACGTACGTTCCCGAACATAATCGTTTTCTCGTTTTTTTAATTTATTCCTTGTTCTTGTAGTTGTTACATCTCTATGTCGCGTACTAACACAACGTTTGAACTTGGAACAGAAAATGTTTTTTTTAAAAAAAAATAAATATTTGTATTAATTTTTCAGCTGCGCAACACGATTTATTTCGCTTTTCAATAAAATAAATAAAATATATTATTTTTCGTAGTGCGTACTTTTTAAACTCGCATATGTACATATGTACGAAAAAGGAAATGATATTTTTGTCCGAAATTATAAAATTCAGATTAAATCTGTAATACTAAAAATGATGGTTTCTGTCAAATTTTAAAATTAATATATTTTTTACGCAAAATAGTTATTTAAAATAAAGTGAAAAATGTAAAAATAAAGGCAGCTTATTTTCACACATTCAAATAAAAGAAAATTTTTATTATTATATTTTTTTCTCTCTCTCCTTTTTTTTTTTTTTTTTACTAAATGAAGCATAATTATCCATAAAATAGTACGTATATATTATATTGGCATGTACTAAATATAAAATAATATGTATTATTACCTAGATGCTTTCTCTTTCCTAGAAAACTTATTTTCAAATTTAATATTTTTAAATTTTAAAATAAAAAAATTAATATATTATAAAACTTGAAAATAATTCTGTAAAACCATTAATTCTCTTTTTAAATCAAACGATAAAAACTATTTTTTTATTAACTTATTTAATTAACTACGGCTAGATAATTCTAAATATTAATTAAATAATAATTACCAATAAATATTGTTGGTTAATAATTTAACTAACCATAAATAATTTAATTAATTAATTAATTAATTAATTAATAGTTAGATAACTAATTAATAAAATAATTAAATTAATTAAAAATTAATATAATAATTAAAATTATATTTATTTTAATTAAATTTATTTTAAAATAAAAAAAAATTTATTTCAGAAAACAAATGTTCAGCTTTTTTTTTTTGAAGGAATAGAAAATTAATGTTTCTCTTTTCAAAATAATATTTGGATATTGTTGAGTTGAATGTGCGTTTGACCGTTGACCTGATTTGATCATCGATCGGCTTCGAAAATGATCGTATAGAGTGCGCCGTGAGAACAAGCAATGGGGTTGAGAAGGGATCTGATCAATCTGAATCATTCTCAAGTTTTTTTTTATCAACTCATAATTGGTCCAGATGAGTTGATTTATTTGCTTTTCATATATACCATGTGTTACTTCTTCAATTAGAATCAATTGGTTCGAACATGCCTTTTAACACGTGATAAATTTTTGATCTAAACATATATATATATATATATATATATATATATATATATATATATAAAGAAGAGAATAAAAAATTATTTTCTCACTTATATCTGAACCTTCTTATATGCAATTTACGAATTATTTATTTTTCTACCCCGTAAAATTTTAAATAGGGGATTGCGGGTGCATGGGTAAATCTAAGTCCAAACAAATGGCTATTAAGTGGCCGTATACGAACGGTGATCGAGAGCCCACGTGTCGAGCGTCGACCTTTATCGGGTACACTTCAACGTCCCAGATATTCTTAACGGCGCCGTTACGGAATCTTCTCCACGTTGACGGAAAAGTCCATCCCGTCCCATTTAAAGCCGTGACAGCGCCGTCACTACCACACAGAGAGAGAGAGAGAGAGATAGAGGGAGAGTGTGTGGGAAAATATACCCGCGGTTACGGAGGCGACACAAATGGCGGGGGTGAGGACGAGAGCGAAAACCCTAGCAATGGCGGTGGAGGCAGAAACGGCGGAGGAGAAGGCGAGATTGAGGTGTAGTAGTAGGAGGAGGAGGAGGAAGAAGAAGAACCCGTCGGAAACCGCAGCGGAGCTCCGGATCTCGTATCTGCAGCTCCGTAGCCGGAGAGTGGTGATGAAGCTGCCGCCGCCGCCGCCGCCGCCGCCGCCGCCGACGACGACGACTCGGGTAAAGGCGAGATCGACGCCGAATTCTAAACGGCGTCGCCGCCCGATCGTGCCGCGTTCGAGCACCGCCTCTTGCGGGCTGAATCGGGAGGAGGAGGAGGAGGAGGAGGAGGATCCGTCGCAACTCGGAGAATTCAATCCTTGCTGCGGAGGAGGAGAAAGGTTCGGTTTCTTTTGAAAATACTGCACGTTGTATATTTCGGTAAATTTTACGTACTCATACTTCAAATTCCGCAGAAGCAAGACAACAACTTCGAACATCATCCGGAAGAGGAGATCGGCGGTTGAAATGGCGGCATGGGAGACCGAAATCGAAGAGTTCTTCGCAGCGGCAGAGCAAAGCGACCGTGATCGATTCGCCGACAAGTAAGCAAATATTAAAAAATTATCATTTTCTGACAACTTAAAATTTCAAAGATAAAAAGATATATCGAGAATTCGCTAATTAAGGTGCGTCGTCTCTCTCGTTGCAGGTACAACTACGACATCATCAACGACGCTCCATTAGAGGGGCGCTATGAATGGGAGCTGGAGTAATCGCCTAAACCACTAAATTATGTTTAATTTAATTATAATTGCTCTAATTTTTCTTTAATTTCTAGGTTTCAGTGTACATTCCAATTTCAATTCCAATTCCAATTCCATCTCTCTCTTTCTTTTTCTCTCGTCCCTTCTCTGTACGAAACCATCAGGAGAAGCTTCTCCATCAGTAGTAAAGTAAAACCGCTAATCTCGTCCATTTTGTCTCAGAATTATTATCTCATTTATTTTTTCTGTTATTTTTTTTACCCTTCCTTAGATCCAAATCAAAGGAATTTTTCATCCATTCATTTACTGCTAATAAATTGGAATTTTTTTTAATTATTCGTTGGCGACAAGGAGGGTTAATTATGGTGGTCCAAAAATTTAATTACAACTTTCTTTTATAGTAATAATATAAATGAATAAATATGATCTTTGGTTGTCGTATGTACACGTGGCAAAATTTGGTTTGCTTGAGTTTTTTTTTTTTTTTTTTTGGGGGTGGGGGGAAGTAGTTGCGTTGGATCTGGTGCACCATTAATGGAGTCATTTGTCGACGGAATGTCACCATAATAGTTCACAATTCTTCCTTTTGGCCCCGTCCACGAAGAATCAAATACCTTTCTATAATTTTACCTTATTTTGTTTTTACACACTCAAAGCAAACAAATTTAATTTAATTTTATCATTAAATAAGATAGACAAATAATAAATTTTAAGAGTCACACAATGATAAAATGCTAATAAAATATGATATTATATCGTGAATATTTTATTTTAGTTCATGCGCATAGCACTCAGTACTTATAAATTATTTTTTATGTTGCGACTTTCGAATCGACAAGTTTTATTAGATTTGATTTAAAATATTTAAAATATTTAGATAATAAATTTTACAATTTTTTAATATTATTTGCGAAAGACTCAAAATCAACGGCTTAAAATAAAAATCTTAAAAAATGTAATTATATGACACTAAAATTTTAAATCAAAAATATTGATCTTACTTTATATAGTAAAAATTTTACATGATTTGAATATTTTTACGACGTTAAACTTGCAAACGGCTCATCACGACTATTAAAATTATTAATTTTGAGCAATTTCGGTCACTGGACAAATGATATCGTAATTTTTTTTTTTTTAGTTACTATAAATGTTCTAAATTAAATTTAACAGAGCCGAAAGTTCAAACATCAAAAACAACTTATAAATACGAAAAATTGCATACTTATAAAACATACTAACCTAACTCTTTATCTCAGAGAGCTAAGCTGGAACTATTAATAGTATAAAGTTATTGGTGTTATTAAGTTTTTAACCGTTGAATTAAAAGATATGTGATTGATATGATAGTGGGTCCCTTTGGTTTAATGGGTGGTTGGAAAAATAGTAAAATCTAACGAATGAAAATAATTAAAGAAATTGATCTAATGGTAGAAACTTAATAGTACCAAATACTTGATACTATCGATAGTATAGTAGCCGAACTCTCTCTCTCTCTCTCTCTCTCTCTCTCTCTCTCTCTCTATATATATATATATATATATATGAATTAATTTGCAAGCACTATCTGTTATAGTTTGAGCATCAGCTGCCTTTGAGAGAATTTAGTTTAAAAACGACTCAAACTCTTTAAAAAATACTCAAACTCTTCAAGAGAATTTAGTTTAAAAAGACATACACCTATTTCGGAACGTACAACTAGTATTTTTCTTATATAGAACACGTGAGGAAGTACTTTGCTATGGCAAAAATGAGTACATTTCATGCTTTTATGTATTTATGTATATCTGTGATCTACTATACTTGTTGTATACATCCTTATGTATGGATCTTTACTACGAATATATGGCATTGAAGTGTGGCTTTTGCTTCAAAATGTAGCTAAATGCGCGTTTAACCTTATATATCCAAGGATCCTGCTCTTTGTTTTATATATATATATATATAGAGTTGGGCTGGAATGCGATTGATAGCACCAGCTCAATTTTGCCACCATTTTATAGCCTTTGGATCGCGTTGAGATTCGTACACGCTCTTTAATTAAATTTTTTTTTTTTTTTTTACTTTTTTTTTTTTTTCTTTTTCTTTTTTTCATTAAATAGCTTTCACGAATCTCAATGTGATCCAAAGGCTATAAAATGGGTGGCAAAGTTGGGCTGGTGCTATCAATAGCATTCCAGCCCAACTCTCTCTCTCTCTCTCTCTCTCTCTCTCTCTCTCTCTCTCTCTCTCTCTCTCTCTCTCTCTCTCTCTCTCTCTCTCTCTCTCTATATATATATATATATATATATAAAAGATAAAAATAGTATGCTATTCGTTTTATTTATTTTAAAATAAATTTAACTAAAAATACGAAGCAATTAGGTTTCTGAGATCTCGAATATCAACCATCATTTTTTTTACCACTTGCGCTATGAATAATTAATTTTAAAAATATATTTTACCATCTAAAAAATTTATTTTTGTGATACATTATAAAATTTCGTGTACCTACATAATTTTATTATCGCAGTATAAAGAGATTCCACTTGATTTCGAATTTATACTTTTCACGAAGATATTGCACTATGCAAATGCAGCTCGCTATTAGTTAGTTAGTACCTTCTCTGCAGTCGCGCTGAAAAGGTTTTTCAGAAGTACGAAAGGCTTTGTATTTTTATTTAATTTTTGATAGCAAAATATTTAAATTGATCATCATATTGTTAAGTTTAATTCAGGATATTTAAAATCTGGAGCATTCAAATTTTATGATTCTTTAATATCTTCTTATATTTTTCAGTAATAAAATACCCAAAAAAAAGGAATCACAATTGGTGATATAATTGTTAATTTTTTTTTACCGAATGTACCAATCGTGATCTTGACAATGTAAGAAAAGTTATTCAATTTTTAGCTAATTTGGATGGTTCCATCAAATTTAATCACTTTCTAGTAGAAGTAAAAGGAGCAATTAATGGCTAATAATTAATAAAACCATTGAATATCCCAAAATTTTAACTCAATTAATCAAAATAACTCAAACAAAAGCTTATAAAAATTAAAAGGTATAAACATATATATATATATATATATATATATATATATATATATTAAAAAAAGTTGAGAGCTCAACTTCAACATGATTTTTACCCATAATTCATAAAAGAAAAAAAAAAACCCTTCTTTAATGGGCCTGGATAAACCTGGCCCGACCCAATACATTGGGCTGGGCTGGTAGCAGGCGTTGTTTCACTTGGCGCGCCCCGTACCTCTTGCAGAGCGGATTTTATTCACTTCTTCGTTCGAACCAGATTACCCGAACCCGAACCCAAACCCAAACTAATCAAAAAGAGTCGGTCCGTGCTCGGGTCACGAATTCATCAACCCGAGAGTATTGGGTCGGTTCAAGAAACAGTTCGCAACCCGACCCGTAAAGAAACCCCGCGCACGGGCGCTAGGTCCCAAATAAAATGCGCGGGAAAAAGCACACCGTTCGCTTCTAGGGACGGCGAAGCGAGTGATCCTCTCCCAACCCTAATTCATGGCTTCTAGGGGCGGCGATCGAGCGTTACCCACATCGTCGTCGTCGTCGGAGGCGGCGGCGGCGGCGGAGGAGGAGATGGAGGAGGGAGGGGAAGAGGAGTTTGGGTTCTCGAGGAACTACTTCTTGGCGAAAGAGATCGGCTCCGCTTCTGGGAAGAGATCCGCCAAGCGCAAGCTATCCGACATCGATCTCGTTGACGAGCAGGTTCTGGTGTATGCAAATCCTCTAAAAGCCCTAATTAGAGTCGATTTATCATAAATGTAATCAAATTGGTAGTAACCTCATCGAGAAGCTGATTGCGTGATCAAATTTTCAGTACTTTTGTTAATGGATTAGATTCCTGCATTATGTTCTGATTGTTTAAAATCGATCTTTTGGATAACACTTTTAAGTAGTGGTAGTTTAATTTTGTCTAAGCCTTATTCACGTTGTTGTTAGAATTGCAGGTATTGCGAGCATCGCTGGCAGGAATCGCCACAAAACACGAGAAGGAGATAAAGGATTTATTGAAAAGATACAAGGACTTGTATCCTAGGTGGCTGTTCGAGCTAAGGTGCGAATGCCTCTATTTTTTTAGTTCATATTGTACTCGAATTCTCAAATTAGTTTTTTTTTTTTTTTTTTTTCCTGTAAAAAAACTGCAGTTGAAATGATCCTGTTTCATTAGCCTTCATTTCTGTTACAATTATCAATTGTTCCTCCAACTGGCAATTTCAGAAACGCAGGAACAAAAATCAATTCCAAAGTCATATGTCAAAATTTCCCTCTGATTCTCTACCTCGTGGGCCGCTTGTTGCAGTGATTTGCACTCGGGAGATGCAGCTTTGTTTTGTTTTCTGCAACTTTTGTTACTCTCTTTGTTTTAACAGTGGCTTGAGTTAGATGCTAGCTTGACGTTAATCATGATCTTTTTTTTTTTCCTGAAGCTACTAATAATAAAAGTGATATCTTGTCATTTTCGCAGGTGTGGTTTTGGCCTCTTAATGTATGGATTTGGTTCTAAGAAGGTCTTGCTTGAAGATTTTGCTTCAACAACCTTAACAGATTATGGTGTAATTGTTATTAATGGCTATCTTCCATCCGTCAACATAAAACAAGTATAATCTCCTACTATATAAATGTATCCTATAATATTATTTGGATTTTTTTTTTTGTTCGACAGATTTATTACACTTTAATTTCTTCTAAATGCTATCTCGTTTTTCTCAGTTTCTTAAAGCTTGTTTCTTTTGCTTAATTATCTATCTTAGTGAAATAGCATGTGTATTATAAGCTTTTCTACCCCATTTCTTTCTGAGGTCTATAGGTTGTTAGTATGTTACACCAATATAAGCAATAGGTTTAAATTATAACATAATTTAACAAGACTATTACCTCCTATTCTCTTTCTAATTTTCTTCTTCTCAGGTTTTGATTACGATGGTTGAAGTTCTATGGGACCAACTGAAAGCTAATAGGAAGTGTCCTCCAAACAAGTCCAAAATGCAACTTCCTTCTACTTCCCAGACTATAGATGATATTCTATCATGTTTGGACAACCAGATCTCAACTGATAACGACAGCTTTATATGCCTTCTGATTCACAATATTGACGGACCTGCTTTGCGAGATTCTGAAACTCAACAGTATCTTGCACAGATCGCTTGTTGTTCTCATGTTCGTATTGTTGCATCAATTGACCATGTGAATGCACTTCTATGTAAGTTCTATGCTGTTTAATTGGTATTTAATTTCTTCTTTTATCATGTATAGCGAAAAAAAAAATTTGTGGTAGATTTTACGTTACATTATAGGATCTGTCTATCAAATATTGTGATGCGCATATATGATTTAAACGTTTGCCCCTTTTGAATATATCTGAATAAAACTGTATATTACCAGTGTGGGATAAGAAGATGGTCCACACACAATTCAAGTGGTGCTGGTATCATGTCGCAACATTTGCGCCTTACAAGGTGGAAGGGACCTTCTTTCCATTGATTCTTGCTAGTGGGGGCAACGCGCAAACTACAAAAACTGCCTTAGTAGTCCTACAGAGTTTGACTCCAAATGCTCAGAGTGTTTTCAAGGTTCTAGCAGAATATCAGTTGGCCAATGAAAAAGAGGAAGGCAAGTCTCTACTCTGTATTTGCCATCTCATCTCTAATTGCTTGTATCTTATGTGAGTGTTCTTCTTTCTCAGGTATGCCCATTAGCACTCTGTACACAAAGTGCCGCGAACGCTTTCTCGTCAGCAGTCAGGTAACATTAAACTCCCACCTAACAGAGTTCAAAGATCATGAATTAGTGAAAATAAAGAGGCACTCGGATGGGCAAGATTGTCTGTACGTTCCACTTTCCACTGAAGCGCTTGAGAAGTTGTTACAGGAGCTAGTTTGAGATATTTTGTTTGAAATCACTTTTCATCCACTTTCGATTACTTATAATTTGTTGTTGTTGTTTCTTCTCATCCGCTAATTATCTCTTGTCGAGTCAAAACATTGATAAAGGGGTCTCACATCGAACCACAGTTCTTACTTATTCTTCATTTTCTCTCTTGCCCGCTTTGAGCCACCAACCTCTTCATTGTATTCCACCGCTTCCTTTTTGGCTCTTAGTTTTTCAATTTTTTTCACCTCACTTGGTATAGGAAATCTTTTAATTGCGGTACATTTTGATGGAAAACAAACCCCAAATCTGTAAGAACTGTTGACAGTTCATGCTTTGACTTTTCAGTATACCTCAATTTTTTTTTTTCTTTTTACGTGCGGCTTTACAGATTGTTCTGTGGCCTTATGTTGCTAGTTCATGAGAAACAGAAAGTGGCTCCATTACTTGCTAGCACCTGTAAAACAAACTCGTACAACATTACCACTTGTTCTTATATTATTAATGTTTCTCTTGAGAGGTTGCTCTTAACTTGATAGCTGCACACGGTACGTGTTGCAGCAATGTTTAGATGTTTCTCTTTGCTTTTACCAGTTGTTGCTTGGGTGAAATTGCATTTACCATAGCCTTGACTAATATTAGGTTTTTGTTTCTCTGCAAAGTATTCCGTGTGGTCACATTGTATATGCTTCTCAACTGTAGGGGTACATTAGCCAAAAAAAAAGAAATGGATACTAGTATAAGGTAGGTCTTTCACATAAACACTTGTACATGTGTAATTTGGTACTGCCATTATCATTGATATTAATGCTGTTGAGTTGGTTGCAGCTCACTTGCTTAATTAATGGTGATATAGACATATGCCAAAGGGTGAGGGAGTCATTAGAATGCATTGAGAATGAAAAGAAAAAGAAAGGAAAAAATCTTCGTAGTTACAGGAGGCAAATATTTCATTTTAGTTGATACTAGATTCTTGGCACTTGTGGATACATGATTGACAACCTTTTAGATGTTTGTATATCGCCACGAATATGTTTGGAAAACAACTTAATATTTACATCTAATATTTATGCAGCTTCTTATTATGTGTTTGCTTAATAGCTCTCCTCAGACCCTAATGCCCATGAGGCCCATACATAAATACTAGTATAGCTTGCTTTAATTTTCATTTTATGAAAGAAGTAAAAGTGCCTCGTGAATTATATAAATAATGTGTTTGCGTAACGCGCAGTCCTCTGCAGTAGTCACCTGCTTCACCTGATGCAGTAGCACATCACAATTATTAATAAGAAACTTGTTTTTGCATAGGCACAAGATATATCTGTTGCAGCAAATTTAATGATTTTCTTTTCTATTGAGATGGCGCGTGTATCGCAGGTTGTATTCTATAAGAAATGGTTTACTTTACCAAAAATTAAGCATCATCCTAGTTCTTTCTTTTTCATGGTTACGTCAGAACATCATTTAGAATTATAACATGAAAACTGTGTTCAAATTCTCAAAGTATCTTATTTGGTTTTCAATTTCGATAATATAAGGCTTTCCCTATTGGCAAGCACTGTGATTTAAAGCCGATTTATTTATTACTGATTTAGCTAGTGCTCAATCCTATGTTAGTTGAAATGTGCAAATCATGTTATCTGAGTATGAATGTAGCAGATATAATAAATTTTATGTATTCTGATTAAGCAAGCAGATGCTTTAGAGGCCCCATCTATGAAAGGTACATTTATATGCCCTTTATTTTAGCTTGGTTAATTAACAAATATCTAGTTGCCAATAATTGTGTTGGGACGAAGCTGATTGGCTATGCACTCAGCTTCACCTTAATCAGATTCCACCTAGGAGGAAACAAACATAGCTCAAAGGTATGCAACTATGAGCTGATTATATAAATGTTATAAAATATTTAGTCATATTTTGTGATTTTTTTCTTTGCCAGTTCTTGTCATCTAAAGTTTAGAAAGGGTGGTGCTCTGTAATGTATACCTTAAAAACTTCGAACCCGTTTTATTGACACACGAATTCGAACCGAGTCTTGCGGCTTCATATGTTTTTTAAAATAGCTTCATAAATTAGATTATAAAGCTTCCTTATTTGCAACTCCTTTTATTTATTTATTTTTATTTTATGAAAAATAATTTTTGTACACTTCCAAAAATGAATGTATATTTTACATTCCATTCATTTCAGAATTAGGTAAATTTTACTGATCATTTTAAAATAATCAGTAAAAAATTTTTCATTCTGAGATGAATAAAATGTGCTAAATGAAATGTACAGATAGCATTATTTTTTTTTTATTAGGCCTGCAGTCAAAGTGATTAATTCTATAGTTGTTGTGTCTTTAACAAATTCCTTTTCTCTCCTTTTCTTTTTTGTCTTTTAAGTAGAGAATTTTTTTTCTGAAAGAAATGTAACATGCTATCTGCATTATTCATAAAGTATTTGAACTAGGCAACAACAATGAGACAACTCGGCCTTATTTAAAAAAAAAAAAAAGAAAAAAAAGTCTTACCTATCCTTAAAACATTAAAAAAAATCATAGTAAGGTCATCCACTCTATTGATCCTTACACTCCTTCCATAAATTACCTAAACTGTTGATCCAAGAAACCACACTCAGGATATTGTGGAATATCATTTTGTTTGTAATACACCATAACACTCACCAGATAGCTGACTCTAATTGTCAATAGAGAAATTTTAAAAGCAACGTATGCATTAATTGTCAATCTGCATCAATTAGTTGAGAAACAAAACTTGTACAAGAAAAAGGGCCTTTTTTTTATATAAAAAAACAAAACAAAAAAGGGGAAGAAGAGGGTTTCTTTATCAACGCAAGTCTCGTTCACAAACCAAAACTCAATTGACCTCTTAACGAGCTTTTATTGCAGTTTTCTAAAGCTAATTAGTGGGTGTTTGGATGTATGTGAAATTGCAAAAACATTTTTACATAATTTTTTTTGTTTATTTTTTATTTTTTATGTTTTATTGTGCTGATTTGTAGAAGAAAAAAAGAGATTTTTCATCAATAGTTGTTTAATTAAAAGAAAAAAAATTTCATATTTATTTGATTTGGTAGAGAAAATGAATGAAAATTTACACATCTTGAATTTATATTTTCTGTTGAAAATTGGCGGAAACGTAAAGACTCTAGTTTTTTCAAATCCGTAAAAATAATTTTTTATTTTTTTTGTACGGCAAACCAAAAAATAATTTCAGTATATTGTAAGCAAAAAATAATTTTTGATACATTTTGTGGCCAAACAAACACACCCTAAGTTGAAGCAATTGGAATTGATGGACAGTGTTTATATTTAATATGTAATCTACCTTTTTTGAATAAATTTGAAATTTATTACTAAGTTTTGATTACATTCTATAGTAAAATGTAAATTTTATTTCGATAAAACCTTTGTATGCTAATCCACTTATGTTGTAAATTTTTTTTTTTTTTAACTAAAATCTAAAGGGTTTACGATCCTGTGTAACTTACACTCCTATAAAAGGTGTGGGTCATTTTTATTTTTAGAGAGATTAGAGAGAAAAAAAAATAGCTAACTAAGTATTTTGTATTTTTTTTTTCAAAATTAAATTAAATTAAAAAATATAAAGTAATTAAATTTAAAATTTGAAATGGTGACTATCACCTATCAAATTTTTAACCAACCCAGTACAATCTATCTATCTATAAGATATATAATTTGAGAGTTTTACATTGTGTTTACATTGAGCCACCTAGCTCTTTAAGTAAAGGGCCAATGAGATACGCAAATATGTCCAAAAAAATATTGGATGCACTCGGTGCATGATGAACCAATTCTAAAATATTTATTAAATATTTAAATAAATTATTTAAATATTTTATATTTTATATTATATTATATTTTAAAATATTAAGAATTATATATTTTATTAATTTTCTAATATATTTTGAGGTGTATGAATATCAGATATTCTATTAATTTTCTAATATATTTTGCGGCGTATAAAATATTAGTATATATTAGGTGCAAGCAAATTTTTTTTTTTCTCTTTCTTTAAATTATGAGAATATTTTATTAAGTATTCTTTATACCGGGTGTATATAAATACATACATTACATACTTAAATCTATAATAGAGATTTTAAAATTTAATTCAGTAAATATATTTAAATTATTAAATTTTTATAAATAAAATATATTTAATTAAATTTTGATATAAAAAATTAGTTTTCTAATATATGTTGTAGTATATGGTGTGTTAATATACACAGATATACATATAATAATTTATTTATTTTAATCACTTTTAACAAGATAAAGATATCCTTATATATTCGGTAATTTAAAATTAGTTTTCTAATTTTAACTTTATAATTAAAAAAATTATTTATAAAAAAATTTAACTATTAAGTTTAATTGAATATTTATGTAAAATTATTATAATACAAATACTGAAAGTTAAAAAAATATTAAAAAAAATAATTTTTATAATGTGTAAAAGGTTATACCAATTATATATATATATTCCTACAAAATATAACTTTTTATATTTATCTTTTAAAAAATCTAATATTATTTATATATATCCCTACCCCTTATATCTGTTAAAAAAATCTAATTAACTATAAGTTGAATACTTAACCTTAGTTAGTGAATAAAGTAAATTTACCATTTTACCTCTTTTATATTATAACTCATTAAGATGGGCATAATACTTTTATATTATAACATATTACCTCTTCCTCTTTATTTTTCTCTTTCTCTCTTCCTCTCTCATTTTTTTTTTTTTTTTTTGCCTTTCTCTCTTCCCCTTCCTCTTTTCCTTCTGCTAGCTTCGAATCCTAAATTTTCCAATCTCAAATCATTACCTATAGATTAATTATTGGTAGAAAAAAAAGAGTGAGAGAAGAGGTAATTTTTTTTTTTTTTTTTTGAGAGGAGTATTTTTGTACTAATTCTAAGAGTTTAGTTTTTGAAATAATATATTTATAAGGGTAAAATTGATATTTCACCTATAATCTGTTAAAAAATAAACAATAACTAATTGTTTATGGGATATATACGAATAATTTAAATTTTTTTAAAAATAAATATAAAAAAATTGAACTTTGTATATATAAATAAATAATAATTTAATTGTTTGGTGCACTATATATATATATATATATATATATATATATATATATATATATATATAACAACTAGAAAAATAAAAAAGTAAAATAAAAGAAATTGAAAAAAGAAACCTATATAATGTTATGGCCCATTGGATTGCGTTTTCAAACCACTAGTGGTTTCTCAGGTTCTACCCATATCTCTCCTCATCACCGTTCGCTCCTCTCTCTTTCTATCTCTCTCATAATTTATTTTTCTTTGAAAGAGATAAAAAAAAAGAAGAAAATGCTATTCGTTTTATTTACTTTTAATAAAAATTAAATATGGTTGAAAATATAAAATAATTATTACAACTTCAAGTATCAACTATCATGCATTTTATTACCATTTACATTACGGATAAATAATTAATTTGTTATTATAATAATTGTATTATATAAAATAACCAAAAATTTAATAAAAAATAGTATCATAATTATATAGTAAAATAATATATATATATATATTTTAAAAAAGTATTATATATAATGTAAAAAATTTTAGTTAGATATTATTATTTTTATATAATTTTTTATTTTAATAAATAATATATGTTCCCTGCAGATCACGACAATTTCGTGGTTCATCAGCGATGAAATTAATTCGAATCATTCTGAGCGTGTCGTGGAGATAATCGGGCCTTCTAAATATAGAAAAACAGCTAATTTACATTGTATATTTATTTGATCATTTCCTAGAATGTAATTTTTCAAATATTGTTCAGTGTACTGTACTGTACTCCTCCAGTGCTCAATTAAAATGTCAAGAATAACTGATGAAATTCATGAGTAGAAGAATAAATTTTATGTGTTTATCTTTTTTATCCAGAAAATATAATTGAACAAATTAAGAGTACTTGGTTACACTGGGGTTGAGTGATACATCTTTATAATAATAATAAAAAAAACAATCATATGCTTAAATCTTGTGATTAGTGCGAAAATATAAGATGTTATATCAGCGCACGTTAGCAGATCGACAATATCCGGCGCATTTTAGCATCAAATAAGTTAAGTAGGAGAGAGAGAGGGAGAGAAAGAGAGAGAGAGAGCGCGTAGTAGCACGCGCGCGCGAGAGAGAGAGGGGAGAGGGGAGAGGGAGAGGAGATGCGACCATCGAAAGCAAAACCCTAGCCCTAGGATCTCGGATTCTCGTGGATTGGAGGAGGAGATGTGGGGGCGATTGTACTGGGGGAGGAAGGAGGGGGAGGTGGGAGTCGTGGTGGTGTTCGCGTGGATATCGAGCCAGGAGAGGCACCTCGATTCCTACCTCGACCTCTACTCCGCTCTCGGATGGAGCTCCCTCGTTTGCCACTCCGATTTCCTCACTCTGTAAGCACCGATTGCTCCTTTTCGCCTCAAAATTTGGTGGTTTCTGTGTGATTTTGGATGTGCCCAATTCGAATTGTGTGTTGGGGAGAGCTCTAGATTGTGTGGAGAGGCGAAGTTGTGTGGAAACCGTAAGTTTTTAGTTGGAATTGTGACAAAAGAAGATCGAACTTTTGTTTGATGTTGTATTTTGAAAAAAAGGAGCAACTCTGTTGTTTATTTTGTGGGTATTGTGCATGAACACTCGAATTTGAAAAGAAATTTTAGTTTTTATTTTATTTTTTTTGAATGCTTAAAGACTCTCTTTGTTAAAAAAAGATCTTTTATAGCTTTTGTTTGGGAATAGAATTATTAGAAAGAAACATTACTGTTACTGGGTGGAAGAGATTGCGTACTTCTCCAAATTATTTGAGGGAAAAAAAAAAAAAAATCCCATAGTGGGTTTAGTAAACATTTAGCTCTATAGGATTTGTTTTGTGGCAAATTTAAAACCTTTTAAATTAGATAAGGTTTAAACCAGAGAATGTATAGCTTTACAATTTCTGTCATCCGAGACAAGTAGATAGCTGTTCTAGTTTTATTGCTCTGTACAATTGTATAATAGTTAGCCAATATATTGAAATTGCCTTATAACCTGCGACGGAGAACATATTTTTTCACTTGGTGTGTCCCCATGATTGCATATTTGTTCTTCTTATTAGTCCGCCTTGTTTATGCATCTCCTATTTTGTTTGAATATAGTTGATTGAATTAGCTGCTTTCGATCATATACTTGCCCTGTCGAAGGTGAGTAGTAACCACAAAGAAGTTGAGCGTGGTGTTAAAGATGTTCCTATATTTCTCCTCCTATAATTACTAGATTGTAATTACTTAGCTTCATAAGGCAATTATGAGGCCTGAGTATCAAAAGAAATGACTTTGTGGATAAACCTATTGTTACAAAAATTCAAAAGAACCGACACGTTTTTTTTCTTTGAGTTGAAGGTTGCATGCTACCGCTACCGACACGTTTTTTGTTATAAGATATCCTAGCGAGCTCTTTCATTTCTATATAGATCATTGAAGGACATGTTTTTCGCTCTTCTTATCATACTAAGTTAATCTTTAATTTCATAAAAATGGTTTTAGCATGCACACCGAAAAGAATTTTCCGGTTCATCTCATATGTGAAGATTTATCCAGGTTTTTCCCTGAGAAGGCTACGGCGCTAGCTGACAGTGTTCTTAAAGAGCTTAGTAAGGTCAGTATATGTCTAGGATTCTAATGCTTTGGTGTCAATTTCATGGAATAAACTTTGTTCATCATCATTCTTAATAATTACAGGAATTAAAAGTTAGATCATTACCTGTCGTATTGGCACCCTTTTCTGGGGGATCAAAAGGTTGCATGTATAAGGTCATTCAGGTATTGTGTTGATGTGCTCTGAGTTTTACTTTTGCTTCTCATTTCTTCCAAGTAACTCTCAATTAGCAATAAATAACGTATTTATTTTTCCTTTCCACCAGTTGATTTATGGAAAATGTGAAGGGCAACTTAATCCGGTATGCTAATTTTCCTTTATGACCTACCTTTTAACTCCACTTTTACTCATCATTTTTGGATATCTATTTTAGCAATTGCTGATCCTTATTTCTAAGGCTTCTGTAGTTTGGCACTGATTGGAAATTTATTCTTTTTCTACCCCTCATAGGATCAATATAAGCTGGTAAGAGACTGTGTATGTGGCCAGATATATGATTCTGGTCCAGTAGACTTTACCAGTGATATGGGCACACGATTTGCTCTTCACCCAACTGTACTCAAGATGTCTCAACCTCCAAGAATTCTTTCATGGATGGCAAAAGCCTTTGCTTCAGGTCTCGACACGCTCTTCATTAGCAGATTTGAAGCACAGCGTGTTGAGTTTTGGCAAACTCTTTACTCGTCAGTTGTAAGGCTCTCTCTACTCGCTAATGCAATTTTTGTGGTATGCTTGCTTTTGTCTATACTTTGTGTTTTTGCGCTGCAATTTATACAACACCTATCCATATTTCCAGAATGTGGGCCCGATCCTTATATTATGTTCGGAGGACGATGAGCTTGCACCGTATGCAGTTGTTTATAATTTTGCTCAGCATTTGCTAGAGCAGGGTGCCTTGGCTAACCTAGTGAAATGGGGCAGCTCTCCTCATGTAGGTATGTTCTTTACTGATCATAACTCGTACTATTTTTGATAGATAGCCCTCAAAGTTCTTATGTATGTCCTGAGGTTATTGAAGCTAAATTGTCAATTTTGATGATGAACACCAATGGTTATGACATAGATAAGTGACACTTGATTGAGAAGTTATTAAATTTCGATGACTGCTGCTCGAGCATCAAGTGAACTAAAATGATGATTATAGCACTCCAATTGAAATTTAGGGCATGCATGCTCTAGAAGTATCATTTTTTGACTTATTTCTTTTAATTACAGTTAGAGCGGCTAAAAGTCGTGCTAATCTACGTGTGTTATTAAATTGGACGTCTTTTTATAAATGGTTCTTTCTGTCCCATCAACTTTTTGATGCATTAGTAAAGAGGCTGCAACTTTTAGTTGTTCATCATCAATCCGGGTGCTTTACAATAATTTTTCCCCATTTTACTCTTTACTATCTGCATATGATTTAAACTGCTCCCATACGACGTCCAGGTCATTACAAGAATCATCCAGATGAATATAGAGCTGCTGTTGCCGACCTACTTAGCAGTGCTGTGATAACTTTTTTCAAGAGAAGAAGGCAACATTTCAGTGGCAATTCAATGGCGATGGCAGATCCTTGTAATAGAATACCGGAATCCGTGTGCGATCTTCACACAGCTGCAGTGAACTCGAACGAGAGCCTCAAAAGAGTAGCGACCTATCCAACCGATCATTTCTTTCTACCGAGCTCTATGGAGTACAACGAGAACAAAGGAGAGCCCAAAAATGAGCTATTCCACATGCCTAGCATCAATCCCCACGGGGTTTTGAGTCAAATCCTTTTCGACGTTTGTGTTCCAAAGAACATAGAAGGGTGGGATATAAAACATGCGGCTTCCGTAAATGGAAGGCAGAGATTTGGTTCTTCCAGGCACAGTCCTCTGAATCCGTGGAAATGCATTCGGCGGTCGAGATTGTAAAGTTTGATTCTAGCGGAATGTGAAGAGAGAAGAGCAGGACATTCTACAAGGACTTTCATGACAGGTATATATACATATATGATGTGAATCCTGGGGATGACCAATGAGATGCATATGTGGAATAAGAAATAAATGCATATGTGGAATAAGAAATAAACCTTTCTCATTGTGTTTCCTTTTTTTGTCCTTTGAGGTGTAGAAAAGCATGCATGTTCAGTTTCTGAATGGGTATCTCATTCTAGTGTAAAATGAGAGTAAGAGTTATCTGTGTATTATGTATATATATGCTTTAAAATTTAACCCAAGCTTAACATATAATTCACAACTTTCGGGGTAAATTAAAGGGTTTAATGTAGTGAAACTTTTCTTGTGTAATAGTATAGAAATTTTTCTTAATATTAAGAGCTTAATTAGCTAAGCTATAGTATAATGTTTTTTTTTTTTTTTTTTTTTTTTTTTTTTAAAAAAAAAAAAATTTGATTTTGAAATGGACTGGGCCTGGACCATACAAAATAACATCGAACTACGGCCTAACCCATCGGGCCGAGAACATGCGTGTCGAATTTACTTTTCTACCCCTTAGAGCCCCGGGACGCATCAAACGTTTCCCTCGAACGCGCCGCTCTTTTCAAATTCCATAGCCTAACGGTCGAATCGCTCGAGTTTAGAAAGGAAACCCTAAACCCTAGGTCGTTCTCTCTCCCTTCGCCTTCGCCCTCTCTGCCCTATCGACAATGGCGAAGAAGCGAGCTTCGTCCTACGAGGAGGTTCGGCGGAGAACCCTAGAGGAGAACAAGAAGAAGATGGAGGAGCTCAACCTCCGCCACCTCTCCGTTCTCGTCCACAGGGATGCAGCAACGCCGAAACCCTCTCCGGTGGCGACTCGTCTCTTCTCCTCCCTCCTCCTCCTCCTCCTCCTCCTCCTCCTGTTCCTTAATGTTCGTTTATTTAAAAATATGAGCTTTTCGATGAATCAGGCTAAGCAGAGGAAGCGGAGGGTTGTAGAAGAAGGGGATATTACGCCTCCGAGACGGTCTCCTCGGCTTGCCAACTTGCTGGATAGTGTGCTTAGTGAAGTATGATTCCTCATTTCTTCTTACTCTTTAAAAAGCTATGTTATTGGAGCTCTTTTGTTGTGGTAATTGTTTGGTATATGAAACCTCACGAATCATGAGCTTAAGGCCTGTTTAGCATGCCTGGATTCTGGCGCTTTGTGCGCAAGTACTATTGTAAGAGGTAGAGCTGTTTGAAAAAGCGCTTGTACTTCTTTTGTTAATATTCTGCTAAACAACTATCTATCTACCGTATTATAAGCCAAAGATTTGAATTGGAGCTACAACTTCTTGTGCTGCTTCTTTGAATAGAGAAGCTGGAATACTGTTGATTTTAAAGAAAATTAAAAATACCCTTTTGTAATAGCTTAAGCTTTTAGAGAAATTCTATTTCACATAGCATTGAAGCAAAGGGTCTACGCAGAGCGTTGGATATAAAATATTAAAAACACCGTTCTCTTATCGATTAAGATTTTAGAGAAATCAGCTGTCTCATCTGAAGCAAGGCAAAGCAGGGTAGCCACCGACTACCCTATGCCCGATGGTGTGACTTTTGAGTAGCATTTATATGTTCTTGATATCTCGAAGATAACTACACTTCATATTTACAATGGTGCTTGTGATGTAGATCTACTAACTCTATAAAATTCATTCTTTAACACTTTGATAGGTGTCCCTGGATACCAAGGAGAGGCCTTCGAGGTTTGTGATCATACCTTACACTAGCTCTCTTTACTTTCGGTTTTCCCTTTCAATAAGAATAGTTATATATTTCCTCTCATTATTGTTCATAGGGTTCTTCGAAGAACTTACAGGCGTCTAAATTTCTCAAATCGACAGTCCGCTTCCTATGAATCCAAGATATCTGCTCTAAGAAAAGCAGAAGAAGTTGAATCACATCTAGACCCGAAGTTTCCTAGCTTTGTAAAATTAATGTTGCACTCGCATGTTATCCGAGGATTCTGGTTGGTATGTATAGAATGATCGGTTGCTGTTTAACAAATAACTCATCTACCTTTTCCCTTTCTGTAGTTTAAGATGTGAGTTTCTTTCATGCTAAGTTTGTTTTCATCTTATTAAAACAGGGTCTTCCGAAGCACTTTTGTGACAGCTACCTTCCGAAGGACGATGCCACAATCACTTTAGTGGACGTAGAAGGGGATGAATTCGAAACTAATTACTTGGCATATAAGACGGGACTAAGTGGTGGATGGCAAGGATTTTCTGTATTTCATGAGTTAATCGATGGCGACGCATTAGTTTTTCAGTTGATCGAGCCCACGAAGTTTAAGGTAACAATTCGTTTAATTCTAAAAACAAAGAAGCTAATTTTGAAGCTAATAATTTGTCTTAATTCAACTAACTAAATTTTTATTTGCTTTTCAGGTATATATAATCAGAGCAGGTGGATGTGATCAGCTAATGCCAAAAGAGATTTCCCAGGTAATTTTTCTCTCCTCCAATCCCTGACCCACCCTCTGAAACAATAAATTTGTCTTTTGCTTCATCAACAGCATCAAATAACTAATCATGCAATGTACCATTATGCAGGTTCATGTATGAAGCAAAATGGTGGAAGTAGATGCCATTTTAACCCTTCCTTTTTGTGAGCCATATATGGTTTACCCACATATCAATCTATGATTATTATCTACATACATAGACAATTAATCTTTATATACTTGAATGAGTGTGTGCTATCATGAATTTTGGAATTGTTTTCATGATCAGTTTTTGTAGTTTTAACATTAGATTGAAAGGAAATTTCTTACTGATGTGTCTCCTCATTAATTTCTGGCCCATTTATTTGTTGGATAGCAGTTGCATTTATATAGTCTTAATGGCGCATCAATGCTATTCTTTTATTGCATGCGTACTAAAAGTAGACATAACTATGCTAACATTATCATGAATTTCCAATTTCCCATTTTTAAAGCAACCATGCTAAATATGTGCAAAAATGGATCAAATAAAATGGACTTCAATTTGTCTATTTGTTAAATATGTGAACTTTTACTTCTTTCTAATATTTATTTTTTCAGTTTTTGAAATTAATAACTTAGTTTACGAGCCGAACACGAGCGAGTTGGGTCAGCTCGTGTTACACTAGCTGGCTTGTTTAAATATCGAGCTGAAAAATTTAGCTCGTGTTTGGCTCGTTTATTAACGAGCCGAGCAAGAACGGACTCGCAAACAATAAGTTTGATTTTCATTCATACTATTAGGTGTAAAGTTAAAAAAAAATTAAAAAATTAAAATTTTAATCTAATAATTTAAATTTATAAAAAATTGATATTCTAAAATCTAAATAGTAATATATATATATATATATATATATATATATATATATATATATATATATATTCATATTCGAGCTGTTATCGAGCTGAACACGAGCGAGCTGATCCTAGCTCGTGTTCTGTTCGTTTATTAAACGAGCTGAAAAATTCGACTCAGTTTACTAAATAAGCGATTCGATCTCGAGCTCATTTCGAGTCGAACACGAGCTCGCGCGAGAACAGCGAGCTGGATTGCCACCCCTGTGGTGTAAATAATTAATTTTTAGATGCGATTTTGAGATTAAATGATCTTTTTTGCTTTTGCTGACACAATTAAGTGGCAATCTTATTGAGGGCAATTACTATTATTATAATTAAAAAGGCTTAAACTATTATTAAAGAAAAAGATAAAAATAGGAGAGAGATTTGATCGTGCAATAATAAAACTGTATCCAATATATTTTATAAAATTATCTCTACAAATAATCAGGCTATAAAATTTTCATACTATTTTCTAAATTAGGTTTTTGTTCCTTAAAATTAACTTATTATTTTTTTTTAAAAAATACCTGTGTGTAAGTGTAACACGCAGGTTAACCACTCGTTTTCTACATCCTAAAATCAATCATAGCAATCACCAAACATTCAAACGACATAATGTAACTAAACTTTTGGACATAAAAGTAATTTTTAAAAAACTTTTTTAAGGAAAAATAAAATAAAATGTCATCTTGTCATATGCTCAAATACAATACTTTTCTGAGAGAATATGCTTCACCTGATGCTCTCATTTAACCATTCTAGTCTAAGGATACGCTACAGTTCCTTGAACAATTCAACTATCTTATCCAAGTAATTGCTCTGTTTATTCAACAATTTCTTTGATCATTTTCATTCGTTAGGTTTTACTATTTTTTCAACAATCTATTAAATCCAAGAGTCCCACTATCATCTCAACCACACATCTTTTAATTCTATGATTTTTGTATATCAAGTTCTTGACCCTAGGATTAAAAGACGTGTGATGGAGATGATAGTTGTTCCTTAGGATTTACTTGTGTGGTTCGTGAATAGTAAAAATCTTAGGAAACCATTATAATCCAAACCGCATATTTTTTTATAAAACGGCTAAAAACTTAAAAGTACAAATTGCTTAGTGCTATCGATATTATAGCCCCCCCCCCCTCTCTCTCTCTCTCTATCTCTCTATATCTCTCCCTCTATATATATATATATATATATATATATATATATTGACAACTTATAAAGGCTAATGTAAAAAAAATCTAAAGCCATTTAATCAGCAGGCATAAAATGTTAAAAAATTATAAAATTAAAATTTCAGAATATTCAAATAGTTGAGATTCAGATATCGGCAAAAAATGTCTCTCTTGCTATATAAATATAGTATTACTTTTTATAGAATTAATTTTTAGTTGAAAGTTAATAGTTGATATTCAAAATTTTAAATTTAAAATATAATTATTTTATAATTTTAATAAAATTTATTAGAAAAAATAAATCCACCATTCTCCTTAAAGATGTAAAAGCATTAAATAAAAAAAAGACAAAAAATAATAATTTTGTGTAATTCTTAACTACCATTCCTAACCGTGGTGTGAGCGTTAAGAAAATATGCAGGTTAGGCTATTAATTAAGTATGCTCTTAATTTAACTCGATTAATGGTTTAGTTCTCCATTTAAATTTACTTTGTCCTCCAAAGTAGAAACCTTTTCCAACACGAAAATCGTAATATTAAAAATAATCATTAGTTTTTTTATTAAAAGTTTTAATAATTTTTATAAAAATATAAATAAGTTTGAAACAAGAAATTTCTCTCTCAAAATCTAGAAATAATATTTTGGAGATCCAAAACAGTTTTTTT
Organism: Tillandsia fasciculata; assembly: GCA_029168755.2. Taxonomy (NCBI): domain Eukaryota; kingdom Viridiplantae; phylum Streptophyta; class Magnoliopsida; order Poales; family Bromeliaceae; genus Tillandsia; species Tillandsia fasciculata. The sequence continues at coordinate 21,335,654 of CM054944.1, read as the reverse complement.
TTTTTTTTTTTTTTTTTTTTACAAAAAAAAAATCTGAAAATACAAGAAGTAATGTATTAATTATTATTAATAATTAATGTAATCGTGCCCAACGAGGAGGGCACCAGGGATTGAGAGGTAAATAACTAAATTAATTAGTTAATTAACTAATTAAGGAAAACACAAAAAAAAACTCGACCATATTCGCCGGATTTTCATACGAATATGCTCCGGTTCGGTTTCCCAACTTCCCCTTTCGTATCCCCGCGATCTCTCTCTCTCCCTCTCCCTCTCCCTCTCCCTCCTCTCCCTCTCTCTGCGCACTTCGCCTTTGCTCGATCGTGTTCCATTACGCTTCCCAATAAATTCGCCATCTCGATCTCGATCGATTGGAGCGTGATACGCATTCGCGATTTCGTGTTGGGAAGGTTTTTTTTTTTTTTTTTTTTTTTTTTTTTCTGAAGTGGGTGGCGATGAATATCGCATTTGGGGCGAGATTTTGATCTGTTCTTGCGTGCGAGCTCGGTTTCCCCGATCGAGATCGCTCGGTTTCTACGGCGTTTCTGTTTTTTGTGCTTAATTCTTGGGTTTTCTTAAGAAAATTTGGATTTTATCCGAAAAGACGAAATCTGTAGGCTTCTTGCGGGATTTCGTGCTCGTTGATCTCGTGGTTATCCTAAAAGGGGAGTCGTGTTCGGGAATCTTTTGTTTGGAGATTCTTTTCTTTTAAATCTGGAGAAATTTGTATAGGTTTGTTGTAAAGATTGAATCTTCTTGTGATCTTATGATCTGGGTTGCTGTGAATTTGGGATTGTTGGAGGATGTACGCTGTGGAGAAGCTCAGCAGCTACATAACCCGCGGCGTCTACACCGTCTCCGGCCCATTCCACCCGTTCGGAGGCGCCGTCGACATTGTTGTCGTCCAGCAGCAGGACGGGACCTTCAAGAGCTCGCCGTGGTATGTCCGGTTCGGTAAATTCCAAGGTGTTCTCAAGACTAAAGAGAAAGTTGTTAATATATCTGTTAATGGAGTCGAAGCCGGATTCCACATGTACTTGGATCATAAAGGAGAAGCCTTTTTTCTTAGGGATGCAAATTCCGAAGGAGGCGAGTTTGTTGTGTCTCCTGTTTCGTCCGGCGATGAAAAGGATGAGAATGTGCTGAAAGGGCGATTGAAGAAGGTGCAGAGCTGTGATTTCGGAGCCCGCTCGATGGAGCCGATTGCACAAACGGAAGTGGGGGGTGGGAAGATAGCGGCGGAGACGAGCATGAAGCGGTCTAATATTCTTGGCTATGTTTTTGGTAAAAGGTCGATGAAAGAGAGCGATAAAGGCGGCAATGTGGATAGAGTGAGTTCCTTGGAGCGCGCGGAGATTGCAGCCGACCTATTGGAGATGAAGTGGTCGACTAATCTCTCGGCTAAAGATCTAAGGGCGGATAAATCTTGCATAAACATATTGGAAAGTAATGATGTGAATGCTTATGGCATCGAAAAGGAAGAAAATTCTGGAACATCTTCCCCAAAATATAGTGTCACTTGTGATGAGACTATTGACTGCCATGGTGAGGGGGTCATCAATGATAATAATGAGGGAATTTCTGATAGAAGAAATGATTTGGAAGAGATGAGTGATCAGAAGCCTTTATGTGTAAGAGTTGAGAAGGAAGTTATAGAGATTTATCGAGAATCTACTTCCGCTGGTGGTCAAATGGCATCAGAATCTGCCGCTGAGGACCGCGTTGTCGATGGTCCAAGCCATGATTTGGCGGTAGATAACGGTAACAATGATTCTCCTGTTACTAGTTCTGGGAGCTATATGGGAAAGGAGACACATATTGAAAAAGTCACTACCCATGAAGTCGTAGAGATTTATAGAGTGGAGAGAGGCAATACAGATGATAGGTCTCATATAGCTTCTATATTAGGAATGGCAGAATCAAATGGCATTAGCCAACATTTCCCTGGTTCGGCTTTGCTTGATAGTGATACTGCATACTCATTCAGTGAAAGATATGAGGATTTACGCAGTAGTGTTTCTGCACTTGAAGGTGGAGGAGACGCAATTACTTCTCTCAGCTACCAAGAAACTGTACAAAGCTCAAGTTTTAGATCTAAAAGCCCCACTGATGTAGTGGATGAAGCTGCAGATCTCTCCTCGAGTAAGGATGCATATTCTAAAGACTGTTCTGAAGTTATGTATGAGAGAAGTGAAATATTTTTTGATGTAAAATCACAAGCAGAACCGGACGCTCAAGGAGAGAAAGAAAATGTGAATAGTTCCCATGTTCATCATGTGGAAGAACCAGCACTTGAGGATTATGATTTGCAAAACTCTCGAGCTTCTCAAAATAAGGGTTCTTCTGTAAATATCATTTCAAATGGCTTTTGTATTGGTTACTCTCATGATGATGCTTCAAAAGAAATTTTGGGTGGCGGTTATTCTTCACCAGATGTAGATTTGTTGGCTTCTAATTTGGAACTTTGCGGTCCTAATGAAATAGCTGAGAAATTGGATGGGGACAAAGAAGATTTGGGGGAAATTAATGTTACTGGCATGCAAAGTCAGATGGACAATGGAGAAACTGCACCTTCCATTTCTCTCCTGACATCCACATTGCTTGAGCCTCTTGACACTAATGAAAACATAGGATTAGAAAAATTGTCGAACTTTTCTGATCAATCCGATTCAAATGAACAAGACGAAGTAGAAAACCCAATTATAGGGGGTGAAACGGACAAATTTGGTTTCGTTGATGGAGATAAGTGGGACAATAAGCCCAATGAGATTTCTAGATCAACGGAAGTATCAAAGCCCAGTGTGTCATTTTCTGATAATTTAGGGAACGTTCAATTTGCTTTCAATGATCCGGAAAGTTTTGTTTCTAAAGAAACTGGAGGTGATGTAGTAGAAGGTGATGTCGAGGGGCATGAACTGGAAATTGCAAGCCATGAAGAAAATTTTGAAGTTTCTTCCGGTTCATTGCAGCCTCAAACTAGTCCAATTAGTATTCCCGCAAGTATGATGAATTTTGGAGAAAAACAAGTGTCAGCAAAATCTTTGCCCAATAGTCGATCACAGATACATGAGCTCGAGAGGTCAAATAGTCTTCACCCTGTAAGTTGCTCATTGAATTCAGAGTGTGAAATTTATGAGCTGGATGTTCTCAAAAGGGTCGATTCAGGCTCTTCAGATTTGAATGCTGATGCTCATAATAATAACGACCAAGGTCATCTTGACCTGGAACTTGCTGGTACAGTTCCTGTCGCTGAGCACGAGGGCAAGCAGAAAGAAATAATGCTTAATCCTATGGTTGGTGAGTATATTCTCTAATTCAAACTGCTATACAAGAAAACCAAAAAAGTTGTTTCAACTTTTAGTTCGTTGATTGGATTTTCTTGAAGAACTTACATAAGTTTTCTGCTGAATTCTTGCACATATGTAATTACATTGTATGTTAGCAAGTTTTGCAGACTAGTATTCCTGATCATTCATGAAGGTACTTATATAGCATCTACCTCCCTTATTTTGTTGTGTAATTTGTGTTTATTTCTATTTTTATTTTGTTTGGTGTAGAGTTATCCCTCTGCAAACACTTGCTATATGAAGGAATGGGAGAGGATGCAGCTCGGCAAGCATTTGATTCTGAGAAGGTAGATTTAGAGAAATTTCGTGCTTTGGGTTCATCACTCGTGAAAAATGATAAGCTAGTTGTCAGAATTTCTGGTCGTTATTTTCCATGGGTTGCGGCTGCAACTATTGTCTTGGGCATGGTCTCTTTTGGTCAGCAGGAAATAATTGAGCCTAAAGGTATGATTGCTGTGGAACAAGTTGAGAAAAGCCCAAAGAGGGACTCTTCAAAGGCCATTGTGGTTTCCGGAGGCAGCTGGAGGATCTGGCCATTCAGTTTCAAAAGATCAAGGACCATAAGCACTGTCCGCACAGCTCGTGAGAGTGCTGAAGATTTTTCTTCCGAAAGTGCCAAGAGTATGAAAAAAATGGTGCAGTCACTTACTCCAACATCTGAGGAGCTCGCCTCCTTGAACCTCAAGGAGGGTAGGAATGTGATTACTTTCAGCTTCTCAACTGCAATGCTCGGGCGGCAGCAGGTAAATGCTGTCAAATTCATTCCTCCTAACATGATTTTACTTCCAGGTGGACAATTAGTTTCTCATGCGATTAATTAATTTATATTTCAACAGGTGGATGCTAGGGTTTTTCTGTGGAAATGGAATACTCGCATTGTTATTTCAGATGTAGATGGTACAATCACTAAGTAAGTCCTATGCTTGATTTTATGAGATCTGACCAGTTGACTTTGGTAGTTTCAGTAGGCCTATTGAGACAACGAGTGGGTATTCATCAAGTTATGTTACTATTTCTGATTTATGGAGTCCTTTCATTTCTGTAAAAATTCTCGAGGGACTAATGTATTCTGTACTTCAGTAATTTCAGTTATTTTATATCCTCTCTACAGATCAGATGTTCTTGGCCAGTTCATGCCGCTTGTTGGTATAGATTGGTCTCAGACTGGGGTTGCACATTTATTTTCTGCAATCAAGGTTTGTGCCATGGTCCTTCGCATTTTTTTTTTTCTGACATCACAGCTTGATCCTTCGGATTTAATCAATTTTTTATTGAAATATTCAAATTTTCTGTTGTTGTGAAAAAAATAAAGACTTCGGAGGAACTTGTTTATCACCAGCTTGGACTGATGACATTGGTGATCTTACATTACTCACTGCCCTCTCTAGATGCAAGAACTTCTATGTATCATTACTGAAAGACCTTACCCTAGCTGTTGAGTCATTTGTAAATATTTAGAATTGGGAATAAGAGTCCAATTTTATTTTCTATTAAAGCTTGCATCTAGTGAACTGCTAGCTATACTAGATACTCCGCCGAAAATATAATTGCGCAAAGTTCCTTAGAAGTTCTTTAGTGCTAGCTTTCCTAGATTCTCCGCTGGATATATAAATGTGCATAGTTCCTTAAAAAATCTTTAGGAGCTCTTAATGTTTCTACATAAACTAGAGATTCTATGGCATGCCTGCGTGCGTGTGTTGACTTTTTGGTTGTTGGGGGGTGGGGTGGGGTGGCATATTTTTGTGACCTTTTGATAGGAAATGGCTGCTTACGCCTCGCTAAAAGTTTGAGTTTCCAGAAAATGGCTCCTTTGATGCTATAAAGCAGAAATGCCTTAATAGTTTGTCTACGTTTAAGCTCTTTCTGTTGCTGTTTTACAGGAAAATGGATACCAACTCCTCTTTCTCAGTGCACGTGCTATTTCACAGGCCCATCTGACGAGGCAGTATCTCATCAACCTTAAACAGGTAATAGCTGGCCTATGCATCAAAAGGATTGTCTATGACGCCTTTTTAGCATTTTTGATAAGTTCATTTCTTTCTCATTCCCGAAAATCTACTCTTTGGCTCTGCACTCTGATGTACAGGATGGGAAAGCACTCCCGGTTGGTCCTGTTGTCATATCGCCTGATGGACTTTTTCCTTCACTGTACAGAGAAGGTGAACACTGTCCTTTTAAATGTTTTTCGTGGCTTTATCTCCAGTGAAAGGCTGCAATATATATATATATATATATATATATATATATATATATCAAGGATTTAAGTGCCGTGGTACGGGGTCGTGCCGAAAACTTGCCGGCACGGTGCGTGCCGAGCCGTGCCTATGAGTGCCGGTCACAAAAAATACATGCGTGCTGACACATAATGGCATGAAATATTTAATTTCTTTAGCAACAAAATTTTTTAATTGCTTATTATGTATCTTTATCAAATATTTTGAACTTTATTAAGAAAATACTTAGTAATTTTAAGAAAAAAGGATTTTGAACTGTGTCATCGGCACGGGAGCTGTATCGTGCCGGTATCTTATTGACACGGTACGGCACGGTAGATACGGCCCGTGCCGATGGATACTTAAAACCTTGATATATATATATATATATATATATATATATATATATATATATTGTTTTCTTCCCATGTATTGACTGCTTAAATGACTGCTTAAATTGTTAATCGCTACCACAGAGTTCAGTTCTCGTTGACTTTTCAGTGTGCTCGCTGAGAGTACTGCTCACTGAAAAATCAATAAGAATTTTGTGTTTAGCTATTAACTACACACGATTAAACTGACATTTGCGAGCATCTATGTTTGTTGAGTCTCTTGTTTAGAGAGAAGGTTCTGGTGATTCTGCGCTAATTTGTTATATCAAGAATGTTCTGTAATTTTGTTAATTGACTTTTTCTTATGATTTGTAGTTATCAGAAGAGCTCCGCATGAATTCAAGATTTCATGCCTAGAGGTGAGTCCTGCATTCTTCGTAATTCTCTGAATATGTGTTTGTTTTTGTTTTATACGGTCAAATTTTAACCCTATAATGTGTATGAATGCTGGGAATCATCTTTTACTATCCTTCTCTTAAGGAAGAAACTGGATGAAGCTATAGAATCGAGGTTTATAATACCAAAGCTTCTCTGGTGCCTCAGAAGACTGTAGCAACTAGGAAGGTTGTCAACTGATATTTTGAGGTCATAAATGGGGAATTTCACATTGAAGCATCAATTTGCCAGTCCATTAATGTTGTTAGAACTGATATGTAGCATGGAAATTATGTAAAGCCCGAAAATCATGTAATTTGGTAATTGAAGTGAAATCTCTGTCATTTAAGTGGACTTGAAGGTTGAGAATATATGATGGGAAGCTCTAATGCAGCAGCTGCATTTACCAAAAATTAAAACGCGCCTTAAGAAATCTAAGGTAGATTAACAGACAAAAAGGATCTTTTATTCATGTAAGACCAAAACTGTCTTATTTGCTGGGATCTTGGGCTTGTTGCAAGTTTTTGTTTTAAGATGGGCTGAAATGTAATTTTTTTTTGACATATATTGATCCTGGTTATTAGATATCTAGGTCTTCACTGTTTAAGTTAATTCTTAAATCATATAACTGAATAAATTAAAACAGTTCAGGGCAGAATCAGAGCTGTTTGAGGCTGTCTGTAGTAATAACTGCATTTCATATAGATTTGGTTCAAAATTTGAATCCACTTTAGAAGGTGTTTATCTGAGTAAAAAGAATTAACTTGCAATTTTTTGCTTTCTTTTCTTGTTTTTCATAATTGCCAGGCTATCAAAGCGTTGTTCCCATCAGATTGCAACCCCTTCTATGCTGGATTTGGAAACAGAGATACAGATGAGATTAGTTACCTTAAGGTTGGGATTCCTATAGGAAAGATCTTTATAATTAATCCAAAGGTAAGATTATGAAGATTCAAATGTTCAATAGTATGAAGGAAACTTTCTGAATCATCAATGATGTCACTGAATATTTGTACTCGTGCATACATTATGTATAAATGTACGTAAGTATTCTTTTTATATCTTACTTTCATAAATGTATAGGGTGAAGTTGCAGTGAACCGTCGAGTTGATACAAAATCTTATAGTTCACTGCATGCACTAGTCAATGGGATGTTTCCACCAATGTCCTCCTTGGAACAGGTAGGTCATGTAGTGTCCATATCTTGTTTTGTCGTGTTAAGAAGTTCACTCGTTGTCTATAGTATGCAAACTACTCAATAATAGTTCATTCCTTTTATTTGAAATATCAATCATTGGACCGAACTGGATTGCCTCAGAGTTTATTTTCTTTTTCTTGGGCTTGCTAAGTAAGTCTTCTGTAAGCACGTCTCATCTTTTTCTTTTTTTTTTTTGGGATTTAGGAGGACTATAATTCTTGGAATTACTGGAGATTGCCTCTACCTGAACTCGACATATGAACCTAAATCAGGTCTTCAGTTGCTAGAGGAATTAAAATAACTGCCTCGAGTGGTAAGCCGGAGAATGCAAGCGTGCCGTGGTTGACAATCGTTTGTTGACATTCAGGTAAATATTATGCATGGCTCCATTCTCCTAAGAAATTCATGCACATTAACACTAAGATACAGCTGGAAAATTACTTTTACAGTACGAAGCTAAACAGAACATTACTTCATGGCTTTTGTATGTAACTATGTAAGAGTCGCAAAGAAGAATTTACGGAATAAGTATACGGAATAAGTATATTAACAACAAAACACTTTTTGTGCTTGTCATAGAGTATCTATCTTTTGCCATCTCAGATGAGAGATAATTGATTGTGCAGCTACAGGAAAACCTCCTTTTTTTCTCCTCTAGATAGATTTTATTTTGGACATTTGAGGGATTCTATGACTAAATTAAAATGCTCAAGCTTTAATTTGTTTCCCTATGATGTTTGAGGTTGTTTTCGTGTTGCGAAAGTTCATTTCTTCAGACTGCCACTTTTTGCTTGTGTTCCTCTTGTTAAAATGAGTTCTCAACTTTTGCAGACCAATCACTGTTGGTTATGGCAGAGGCCTGATTGATCTTCAGCTTGAACCTGTATATAGCACTGGTCAAATTTGTTTTTGTACCGAGATCACACGAGTAATGTAATTATTTCTAGCACATTTAACTATTGTATATCCAAGAAATGTACTAGCAAATATATGAAACACTATTCACAATAATATATCCAATGTATTCTCTGTTCAATTGAATGGGCGTGCTGATGAAATTTGTAACAATGTGTAGAAAGAGAAAAGTGTTGTGCATCCCCTCAAAAATTTCTCAGACTTGAATTTCTTCTCTACTGCATTGTTATTTCCGGATGGTCGGCAATTTGTTTTTCCCTCCTATTTTGCTGAGTCTCGATATCTATGTTGCACAAATACGGATACGGGGATACGAATACGACACGATATGGATACGGTGATACGGCAATTCTTAAAACTTCTAGAATACAATACGCGGGATATACTTGAATAAAATATTATTTTAAATATATTTAAATATATGTTGATTATACGTAATGATATATTGAGAACAATTAGGATATCTGAATTATATTAAGGAATATATTTTGATGTACATTAACTTATATAATTATTTTACATCTATTTATAAAAAAAAGATAATCAATCATATAAAATATTAATTCAAAAAGTATCAACCAACTATCATCCAATTTCATTAAATGATAACAATAGATATTTAGTTGCACAAACTAGATAATTAGCCATTCAACATATATGTACGTTTTATTAGCTTCTATTATATAAAATAGTAATAAAAGAAGATATGTTAACAATTTAATTGAAGAAAAAAAAAAAATTTCTCTCTGATATTTGTTGATTAGTTCTAGATTGATAAATTAGACGAAAAAAAAGTAAAAGAGAAGCTGTAAAGGACTTAACTATAGCTTAATACTGTGTGGAGATAGAACGAGAGGGATCACGTTCAACCATTCAAGTGCAAAAAAGTAGAAAAAATGACAAATTGAAGAGAGATTTGTATTTTCTCACTCTTTTCTTTGTTTCCAATGGATTTGGATGCATACTTTTTGAAAAAAAAATTAATTCTGATCATTTTAAACCAAAAAAGAATCTGGCCGTATTCCCCCGTATCCGATATTTTTTTTTATTTTTTAAAAATATCGGATACTTCATTTTCGTATCGGACACGTATCAGGCGCGTATCGATATCCAACACGTGTCCGATACGAATGCGGCCTGAAATTTGAAGTATCTGTGCTTCACATGCTTCATAGCTGGATATCTCCTTCCAATGTAAATTTGCCATCCTGTCCCTGTTTTTCCATATTGCTACCTGCAATTAAAGACACAGCCCAAAGGTTCTACCAGAGATTTGTCTGATTTGGTAGTTTCCTAAGCCATGAAGTTTGAGTCTCAATTTTTTGGGTTTGAGCTGGTGCTTTTTTTATTCAAAATAGATTGAAGTATTGCGGAAAGCACATTACCTTTTATTCTATTTTTGCTGAATTGATCTGATTTTTTTGTTTTTCTTTCAATTATCTTTGTCAATTAATTATGTATTGCTGATTTATATTGCCTCAAAGCAACCAGAATAAACCATTCTTTATATCTGAGTACCACTTGCAAACACTAACAAAAACATTGCAGTTGATCAGATGTTACAACCTAAGAAGAAAAGCAGACTGCCTAATATCATAAGCCAAGCTTTGCATAGATGTACTAGCAACCAGCCAAACTTGACCAAACTGTGCTAGTCATGAAGCTAATATGCAGCTATCTTGAAACCCATGTTTTTCTGAGCAAAGGCAACAAGATTCTCGATCTCTGCATCATCGATGTACCCGTTACGGTTGGTATCGGCTTGACGAATGCCACGGATGCTCTTCCACGTGGTGAACCGCTCCCCTCGGCTACGGATGGCCTTTCGCAGCTCATCTCTGCTGATTCGCCCGTCCTTGTCAGTGTCAAACTTCTTTAACCACTCCTTGAACTCTTCGATGGTTAACTCGTGGTTGTTGTAGAGCTTGTTCTTGATTGCCATTAATTGTTCCGAGTGTTGATGCTAGGAGTTCAGTTGTGCTGTCTGAGCCTAGCAATTCTGGCTACTGGCACCCTTATATATCTCAGGATCTTTGCAAGGTGAGAATTATTCTCATTGTGGCTCACTTTATTCGGTGTTATCTTAATTCTTAGATGCCTAACAACCTTTTCCTGGGAAGCAAAACCTAAAATAGCATATTTTGATAGTATTTGCAAACTTTCGGTTATTCAGTTAAAAGAAGTATAGGACCAAAAGGATGGTCACTAGGGATGTTTATAGTTCCTTGATACGATTATTTTGCTTCTAAGTTTCTCTATTATTCACCAGGTGAATCTGTTCCTTTATGCTGGGAGGTATACTAGTATTATCGTGGATGGGGTGGGGTGCATACAATGTGTTAGGAGGAATCTTTGAACAAGACTGTATGTGGGTCTTGAGGAGGAATAGAATCTTGAAAAGTTTGAGATTATTTCTAAAACGAAGTTTATGTTATGATGCACTTGGATGGATCGGTAATCATGAGATTAGATTTATGCAAATCCATTTTGAATTCAAAGGGAGGTATGATTTGGGAGAATATCGCGGTGTGAGAGGTAGTTTCTATCTCCAACTTTTGTAGGATGGTCTTTGTTATTGAGCCAAGTTGCATAGTTGGATTCTCTCTGTTTTTGATAAAAAAATTGAACTCACCCTGATCATAACAGTTCCTGTTAAAAGTATCTTGTACTTTGGTCATAGTGTATGATCAAAAGGCTAAGATGTTTTTTTCAAATAGGATGGTCCCCTGTGCTGCTTTGCTCAGACCAACATAGATATATCTCTACCTCTATATTCATGTACAAATCTACTATACATTTATATAGGAGCAGAAATTGTCTGATTCTTTTTCTCATTAGCAAGAACAAAACCTAGCAAAAATCACCATATTACTCTTGAATTGGGGTCGCTGCATACATAACAGAAAATTCCAGTTCAGTGCCCAGTAGGTGAATCAGGGAATACCTACTGAGCACAAAGAACATCTCAAAATGAAATCTAAATGATACATCATGGTTATCATGAACATCATCTTTATCCACAATACAGCAACATGATTAGGGGACCTTCATTTTGAATTCAATCCATAAAACAAGCCAGTGGGGGCTAATGAGCTCAACTCTGATCTTCTAATAGAAAACCAGTACAATTTTTCCTGGCCCTCCCTGCGCATTTCTGTCTTGGTCTTCTCCGGCTCTCTATTTAGCTTAATTGATTACCATGAGTCCTGTAATCACCGTAATTAGTTGGTCAAATAAGCAACACAGGGAAATTCATGGTCTGAATTAACAGCTAACATGTAGAGGTAGTGGCTTACTGCATGTCCAGTGCAGGTTTATTTCTCAAAGTGTCCGGAATCTTGCCTGTAAATTTGTTGTTCTGCAGATACCTGTGATTCAAGGGACACATCGAATCAGAACAGTTTTAGGCCCGCTTAGTTGAGCCCCCATGGCCCCATTTTTCACTCTCCGTCAGCTGAACACATATGGTCTATTCGAATCTCTCATGAACAAATTAATCGGGAACTTACAACTGTGTAAGGCTCTCAAGCTTTCCCAGTGCCGAAGGGATTGGCCCGGAGAACTGATTATCATTCAGCTGCCTGCAATAGGAAGATCAGAAAAAGGAGAAAAGAGGGATTTAGAAGCCCCCTGATTAATGAATCATCAATATGAAGGTGAAGAATGAAGTATTTTCGAGCTTACACATTGACCAAATGGCTCAATTGGCCCAAATCTGGGATGGGACCGGAGAGTTCGTTCCCTCCGAGATAACTGCAGCGAGTGCCAGGACATCAATGTAGGATTTCTGAAGCATTCATGCTTAGTAACTAGCTACAAAACTTACAGATGTGTGAGAGCCGTCATGTTCAGTATGCTGTCAGGTAAAGATCCTGAGAGGCCGTAGTTTGTCAGGTTCCTGCGACAGAACTAGTGAGATGTTATTGTTATGATGATCCATGTTCAGATGATTAAATTCTGCAGTTTGTTTACTGAAGTGAGTAAATAAATGGATGAATCATGACAAGGCCACTGCAGAGCTTTACAGTGCTTCTACTCGGTAATCCGTCAGTGAGCAAACCACGCCGGTCCACGAATGCTTCGGGGGTAAGCACGGATCACCGCTCCAGTCCGGTGGCGGGTTCTTCAGGCTCCTTTTCAGCTCCTCCATGGCAATCACTGAAGAGTAGAAAACTCCAAAAATTTATTTATCAAAAAAGGGCTTCGAAGCATGACAGATGGAGAGACCAAAAGCGGAATTCTAATACCATCCCTTGTGATTGTTCTCCCTCCAAGAGGCACCACTAGAAAGATCTCTCCTGCATTGATCACCGGCCCGACGGGCGAGCTCTCGTCCGGCGTGAGCATGATCTGGGTCTTCCCTCCGAGCTGCACCTGTGCCCCGTAGACCACGACACCCGCGGTCGACACGTTGAGTCCTCTGTAGAAGTCCTCGCCGTTCACCGTCACGTCAAACACCCTCCAGCTGAACGGGCTCGGCGTCCGGTTGTCCTGGAAGTAAAGCACCATATGGTAGCTCGCATTCGGGAGTTCCAAATCCGGCCAGTGCACAACGAGCTGCTTCCCCCGGCTAGCTGTCAGGGCTGTCTGCAGTGCTTTCTCCGGCGGCAGGTTCCAGAAATCTGCCGACGATATGTTCGAATGGCTCTGCACCACCGGATTCACGTCTTTGAACGGAGCCCAATAGCGGCTGAACTGATCATCTGGATAGCTAGTTTCATGTATTCAAATCCGCAAACACTCACTTGTTAGGCTCTGCTTGAGTTTTTCACATACAGAGAAACGTACATATTTTGCGAGGGGGCAAATTCGTAAATATACCTGATGATCGGACCGTTGTATCCGAATCCATGGCGCGCAATGGTGCTGAGCGCGAAGGATTCAAAATCCGTGGAGTTATACATGGAGTCCTCCAAGCTGACGAGCTCCAGCGCGGAGATGAAGGGGTTGCCGGACGAAGCAGCCGTGCCGTTGTTCCTCGCCAGGCAGACGCTGATCGTCTTCCCGTGCGCGGCCACAACGATTTCGTAGTAGGCGGCTAGGCCCTGAGCGTAGGCGTCGGCCGTGTCGACGGCGCTCCACCATGTGCCATCGATGATCTGGTCGAAGACCGGGGGCGCGTCGCCGCCGTCGAAGGCGCCGTAGTAGTAGGTGGTGCGGACGAGGTACTTGGCACCCTTGATCACGGGGATCTCGTAGCAGTGCTTGCGCGCGGAGGCGTCGGGGAAGAACCGCAGCGTGGACAGCACAGGGACGACGGTCGGGGCCGCGATCTCCGTGGCATTGCCGGAGCTGATGAAACCCTCGTCCTTCAGCCATCGGATGCTCCCGATCGTCTCCTCCTCCGTTGCCCCGCAGTTTATGTAGTAACCTGCATGTGTATATATGCATGCATACCAAATTTAATGCACAAACTCTAAATGTTTCATATAAATTTGTTAATACATAAACACCCATAATAAATAATATTTGACAGAGCCGATTTAGTTTTAAGATTTTGTTAATATATATATATATTTGTCTTTTTTAAATTTACTCTATATTTTAATAGAAATTATCTGTTAAAGTTGATAATTTTTTTTATCCATCAAAACTAATTCTTAAAGAAGGGATGCTGGTGCTTCCTCTTTGTTTGTTTAATTCCCTAATTACCTCTAGGAAGTGGAAAAGCATCATTGTGCGAGGGTCCTATTGCAAGGAAGAGGAGGAGGAGAGAGAAAAAGGAGAAACGCATAGTAATTGAGAAACTACGCACCAAAAAGAATAGATTTGGTGCCGCGGGGGTTATCCTGTTTCGCATGGTGTTCTTGGTGGGCTCAGAAAGGGTGTGCGTGTGGTGAGAAGAATGGTTGGAGGGAATTGCATGTGACCGTTGGGGAAGTCAATGCCTGGTGTCAACACATCTATAGATGGGGAGATTTCCCGGGTCTTAAAAATAGAAGAGGGTTGACCTGGTCAAAGTTTAAATGGATTTACTTATGTAGTCTAATCTAAGATGATCTGATAATGTTCCATTTTCTAACAGTGATTTTGATCATGTTGCAAATTTTAATAGTTTCCTAAAGCATTTATTAACAATATAAAATGCTTTAAAGCCTATTAACAATAAATTTTTAACTGGCTTATATATATATATATATATATATATATATATACATATTATGATATTATTTACCAAAATGAAGCCCTAAGGGCTAATAAGGATCAAGAAAACCAAAATTTTTCCGAAATTTGATAAATTTACCACAATATATGCTGAACAGAGTGTGCAAAAAGATATATAAGAGTGCATAACTAGACAATAAAGAACCAAACAGGTAATTAATTAACATATGAAACTGTATTAAAAGATACAAAAAAAAAAAAAAAAAAAGCCTCTCCTCTCACATTATCTCTTATACATCCCCACCACTACGAAGCCAATACTAGAAGAGAAATATCCCTCTATTCAAAAAATAATAATTTACACATAAACAAACCTCTTGGTGAATTGAGGAAGGCCAATGTTTGTTCATCAACAATGGACTCAACAGGGGAGACGTTTAAGGCAACCATTTCAAAAGCTCTAGTAATCAAGATCAACATAGCAATCGTGATCTTCCTGTTGGTCGCCTGCGTCGCCGTCGTCCGCCTCCGCCCGGCGTCCATCTTCAACACGAATATCGCCTCGCTCGTCGAGTGCGCGCTGCGCGATTGCCATTCTAAGAAGGTGAGGTTAGTCCAAATCCTCTAGGTGTGTATTCTAGTTTCTAAATGAAATCCTGTAAATAGAAATTTGGTGAATGCTACAATTATTATGTCAAACTTAATTGCTACATGTACAACTATGTTATAACCAATTCTTGGAATAATTTTTTATTAGATTGATTTTTCTAATTTAGAATTTGAATTCAAAAATTTGTACGTAGGTGGAAGGAGGTTCTCAGAGAAACAGGACCAGAGAAAAATTGGCAGCAGCAAATGAGAAAACTCCGAGCTTCCTTGGAAGTTTGCGTGGGGAGGCAATGATAGGTTTGGTGAACATGGCGGACGACGACGTGATCGAATGGGGCATTGAGGCGAAGACCGCAGTAGTAGAGTTCGAGAGGGTGTCGGAGAATATCAAATGGAACGATCTGTTCCCCGAGTGGGTCGACGAGGAGGAGGTGTACGAGGGCACGTCCTGCCCTGAGATACCGATGCCGGACTTTCCGGCATACGAAGAGATGGACGCGGTGGTGGTTAAGCTGCAGTGCCGGACTCCGGATGCTGGCTGGAACCGGGACGTGTCAAGACTGCAAGTTCATTTGGTGGCCGCGAACTTGGCGGTGAAAAAGGGGAAGAGGGATTGGCGCGGGATGGCGAAGTTGGCGTTTCTGAGTAATTGCGAACCGATGAGGGAGCTGTTCCGGTGCGACGACATGGCGGCGAGGGAGGGAGAGTGGTGGATGTATGAAGCTCAGATGGAGAGGTTGGAGGAGAAGGTGAGGTTGCCGTTGGGATCGTGCATGTTAGCCTTGCCTCTCTGGGGAGAAGATAAAATAAACCGAACTGCTAATTCAGAATAAGTAACGTGCAATCAAATACCGGTGGGATAATACAAACAAAATGAATAAAAAGACACGCTATTATATAGAAATTCTTGTAATTTTTGTATGGTCTTACAGGAATTAATGAGGAATTCAATGTCTCGAAGCTCAGCGGTCCGCCGACGACGCCGAGCCCCTCCGGCCGCTGTCGGGAGGCCTACGTGACGGTCCTCCACTCCAAAGAAAACTACGGGGAATTTTTTAAAAATAACCCTATAACAATTGGAAATTTGGGAAATAACCCTCCCAAATTTAATTTTGCAAAAATAACCCTACTTTTGCCACCTCAGCGCCACGGAGGAGAGAGGAACTGAAGACGCTGAAGCGTTCAGCGCCTCCACAAAAAACCTGTGAAGGCGCTGACTGGATCAGCGCCTTCAATATGAAAGCGCTGATCCATTCAGCGCCTTCACAAAAAACTGTGAAGGCGCTGACTGGATCAGCGCCTTCAATATGAAAGCGCTGATCCATTCAGCGCCTTCACAAAAAACTGTGAAGACGCTGAATGGATAAGCGTCTTTAGTATGAAAATACTAAAGACGCTTATCCACTCAGCGCCTTTAACTAACGTTTTTTGTGAAGGCGCTGAATGGATAAGCGTCTTTAGTATGACTAAAGACGCTTATCCACTCAGCGCCTTTAACTAACGTTTTTTGTGAAGGCGCCGCACACGCTACAAGTTGAGGACTTGGCCACGCTACAAGTGGGTTCTCTGTAAAGGCGCCGCTGTAAAGGCGCTGAGTGGATAAGCGTCTTTTTAGTGTTTTATACTAAAGACGCTTATCCACTCAGCGCCTTTAACTATGTTAAAGACGCTGATTGGTTCAGCGCCTTTAACATAATTGTTGAAGGCGCTGATCCATTCAGCGCCTTCACAGGGTTTTTTGTGAAGGCGCTGAACGCTTCAGCGTCTTCAGTTTCTCTCTCCTCCGTGGCGCCGAGGTGGCAAAAGTAGGGTTAGATTTACAAATTTTTTTTTGCCGAGGTTATTTTGCAAAAATCAAAGTTTCAGAGGGTTAGTTTTAAAAAATCCCCAAACTACGTGTGCGGCGCGATCATGCTAGCCCACAGGCTCCGCAAGACGGGCACCGACCGTGACCTTGTCCTCCTCCACAACAAATCCATCGGCCCGCAGAAGCTGCAGGCGCTCGCCGGCGCCGGATGGGCGCTCCGACAGATCGACCGCATCCGCAGCCCCCACTAATGATGAGACTAATGAAAATTGCCAAGTTATAATCTGAGATTGAGCTCATTTCTTTTAAATTTTAGTATATCTATATATATATATATATATATATATATATATATATATATATATATATATATATATATATATATATATATATATATACTACTCTAGGTACTATATACTATACTATTGTTATTATTAAAAATATAAGTTTTTAACAAATAAGTCGGAAATTGAAAATACCACTTAAATTAAGAACTTTTGTTTGGTTAGATAACTTAATAAAAAAAAAAATGGTCCGGAGATCCGCAACACGGGATGATAATGTTGAAAATAATCAATGATTATCTATCTACTTATAGGATGTATTTTTAGCAATCTTTTAATACTCAATAATTTAGATAAGGGCACATATGAAAATTTATAGTAAAATTTAGAAAAGTTCTAAAATATTTGATAGAAAACTGTTGCCAAAAGATAGTGATGAAGAACTTTGTTAAAATTGTTATTTTTGAAAGTCAATTGTTGAACTTTTTTATTGATGGTCAAATGAATATGACATTTAACATTTAACGAGGGAATAGGATGAGTTGTGTTCTGAATTGCATCGGCAACAGGTTAAACTTTATTGTTTTTTTTTTTTTTTTTTTTTTTTCGAGTCCTTACCGTCTTATTTTTTATAGTTAAATTTATTTACCGAATAAATAAAATGATTAGCTATTTTTTTTCAAAAAAAAAAAAAAAGTCTGGCAATTAGTTTTCTTTTTTTAGCCTTTATCAATTTAAATTTTACTCCTAATATTTTCGATCATATTAAAAATTAAAAATATTTTAATTACTAACCTATAATCTTTTCCATCAAAATCTCTCTTACTCGCTACAAGAAAAGCGGCATTTAGCGATGCTTTTAGAATCATATAACGACGGATAAAAGCGTCGTCAATGTGATCACCGACGCTTAATTTATAAAGCGTCGGGATGTGGGTCGGTAAATGCAGTGACGAGATAAATATGCTGAGGCTTACAAAAGTGTCGGTAAATATGCCGACGCGTTATTACCGACGCATGAAAGCGTCGTCATTTTGGTCGGTAATAGAAATCTATTGTCGACGCATTAAAGCGTCGGCAAATGATCATCGATTTACGACGCTATAAAGCGTAGCCTATTTTCCTTTTGGTTGGTAATAGAAATCTATTGTCGACGCATTAAAGCGTCGGCAAATGATCATCGAAAAAAGTCATATTACGACGCTTTAATGCGTCGCCTATTTTCATTTTTCCCGACGCATGAAAGCGTCGTTATTTTGGTTAGTAATATACATTTGTCGACGCATTAAAGCGTCGACAAATGTATATATATATATATATATATATATATATATATATATATATATATATATATATATATATATAATTTGCAATACAAATAAAAATTCAAGTAAGAACTAAAATCTATTTCTCATACACATTTATAATCAAAGAATTAATCACAATGACAACAATATAAATAAATAGTCAAAATATAGACTTTATTCCAAATGTATTTTGTTATTAAGTCAAAACAGTAACAATCTATTTGCATATAAAGTTAGTTCCAAAAGTATGATACTTCTAAGTTTTACAAAATTAAAACTAACAAAAAGTCAAAGTCATCTAAATCATCTATAGTGATGGTGATTCTCTTGTCTCAATGCCTAAGTTCCCGGATTGGCCGACAAGCCTATGCAATAGAGATTTTATTTCATTCATTTTCGATTCGTGTTTCTTTTGCATATCTTGCATTTGAGCTTGCAACTTTTGAACTTCCTCTTTCATTGGATCATGCCTTTCATTCTCTACATTCCTTAGTTGAGCTTGAATTCCAAAAACTTGTGTTGGTGTAGGACCAATCCCATAGCCCCTCACACGACCATATCGATCTTCTCCTTTTTTTTTTTTCTTGAAAATACTATCTTCAATTTCTTTGGTGGCATTTGAGAACTTCAATGTGTTCGCTTGTTTAGTTAGATCTCCCAATAAGTCCTCCTACATTAAAGCAAGATACATAAACATATAATTACTCGCCAAATAAGTTTATTGATGCAGAAAAAAGTTAAAACAAAATGCATTTTTAATACCGCAAAATCATTTGATGCTTTGTTAATATATTCTCCATCTTTAGTTTTGTGAGTTATTACAAAAAACTCAATACGTCCTGGATCTCTATCATTTTGCTCCACCTGACAATAATCATATTAACAAGCTTAGCACAAAAATATAATTCAACTAAATCAACTTGAAACTAGAAACATAAATATATATATATAAGTAAATTTATAGAATAAAGAAAGAATTTAATACAAATTCATGTATCGTTCTTGCAAAACTTTTAGAACCAGTTGTGTGAGGAGTTGTATGATTTGCACGAGATGCCTTTCCAATTCTGGAGAGATTCTATAGAAATAAAATATGTCAATTCAAAACTATAGTACAAAATTATGAGTAAACTGCAAAAAGTATCATCTAATTGATCAAAATTAACTACCTCACTTCTCTCCGAAAATCAATTGCGGACAAGATCTATCAATTATTGTGACGCAATTTCGGATGGAACATTACTAGCAATCTCTGCTTGTGTACTTTTAGGCTTTTTATATTTTGCTTTAAGCTCGTGCTTGTAGTCTTTCCATTTTCTACTTACTGATTTCAACACCCATGCTTCAACTTTATCATCGTGATGAAGAACAAACTTACTCTACAAGAAAGAAAAATAATAGTAAAAATTTAGAGCTTTAAAAATTACGAGCTTTAAAAATTTAAAAATTTACCAAGCAAGGAGCTGCTGCTGAAAGCAGCAGCCTAATCAGCTGGCAGCAGCTCAGGCTGCTGCTTTGAGCAGCAAGCAGGCTGCTCAAAGCAGCAGCTCAGGCAGCAAGCAGCAGCCTGAGCTGCTGCTTGACTGAGTAAAGCTCTTGACCACAATCTTGCATCAAAGTTGCATATGAAGTTGCATCAACATTTGGCAAATGTTGTTGTGTAGTTCTTTCACTAGAATTTTCAATATTATCCTCATCGACTATTGAATCACTATTTAAAATTATATTGGAAAATCCAAAGGCATCTTGGAGCAATCCTCTCATATTTTCTTGTCCTATAATTTCTTGTTGCACATTAGTGTAGTCTGTAATGCTTGGGGCATATTGAGCAGCTTCACTAGAAGAAGAAATAAAAGATTCTCCGTAAAATACCCAGTCGGTATAACCTAATGAGAATCCCTTCCATACCAAATGTTCCTCCACAACTTCTGGAGTATGTGAGGAACAATTGCAACATTTTCGACAAGGACATACAATCTTTCCTCTGTTTGATAATTTTTCGGTAGCAAATCTAATAAAATTAGCAATACCATCTAAATAAGCCTTACTATTTCTCTGCTTATTAATCCAGCTTTTGTCCATTTGTTTAGGCTGCCAATAAACAACTAATTATCATAATTTTTTTTTTTTATGAATTTACTATATATTCTCATATTTCACTCTATATATAAATTATTTTAATTAGTATTCTAATAAATATACACAAGCATTTGATTTAGTTTTGCAAGCCAAAAAGAGAGAAAATGTCAATATATCATGAAATCATGCAGAGTGTTATAATATGCAGATTGATGTATATAATTAATAGCAGAACATCAAATATTTTATTTTTTTTAACAAATATATATAGCATTCATTTTGTTCTAAACACATCATGATAAATTAATTTTAATAGTAAAGCAAAAGTAAAATAATTAGGCAAATGAGATTTTTTTACAAGGCAAAATCCTAACCCATCACCCAATTTTAAAAAATAAATTAACTTTGAGTTGGATTGACCCAATATGTTACGATTTTCCTAATGGTAGCAATAATATACAACTCCGACAAGGTTTAAACTATATCTAGAACCGTGACTTCATGTAAACTATTTTAATTTAGATCAGGAACACCAAATAAAATCTTATAAACATATATCTATAAATAACCATGTTGAATTTACATGAGAAACATCAAATTCATACTATTGCCTATCAGCCACAGGAACCAAATTTAAAGTGAACAGAAAAGTAGATAAAATCAATTAAAGGCTCGTAAATTCAAATTTAAATATAATTAATTAGGCCACATATATGAAACTCCTAACACGATAAACATGCGGTATCAATTACTTTACATATTAGACATAAAGTTCGGCTACTATATTATCAATAATATCAAGTATTTAGTGTTATCGAGTTTTTTATTATAAAATTTATTCAACTAATCACCTACTAAACCCTAATTAAAAAATTATTATTATTCTAATAATATATATATATATATATATATATATATATATATATATATATATATATATATATATATATATATATATATATATAGTACAAAATGACTTATGCTATTAACTGTATAGTAGTTAGGTAGGTTCTAATACACAACCTGCAGCGTGTAATTAATGAGCCAGCTGAAAACATAAAACGTGTGGACCAAGACCTCCGTTGGCAAACTGCAAGAGGTGATAGGACTAACCTTCACAGTTGACGATGGCTGTGGCGGTGGGGGGTGACGGTGGCGACGCCGACGAAGAGGCGAGGTGCGCTCGTTGGGGGCGACGCGCGTTGGGGGCGACGGCGATGGGGGGTGACGGGTGGCGGCGGCGACGAAGAGGCCTTGTGCGCGCGGGTGACGGGTGGCGGCGGCTGGTGCGCGCGTTGGGGGCGACGGGTGGCAGGTGGCTGTGGCGGGTGCGCGTTGGGGGGATGGGTGGCGGCGGCGACGAAGATGCCTTGCGTGCGCATTGGGGAGGAGGGAGAGCTGCTGGGGGCGCGTTACGGCGACGGGTGGCGGCGGCGACGAGGTGCGCGCGTTGGGGGCGACGGGTGGCGGCGTCGACGAGTGCGCGCGTTGGGGGCGACGGGTGGCAGGTGGCTGTGACGGGTGCGCGTTGAGGGCGATGGGTGGCGGCGGCGACGAAGATGCTGCTGCGTGCGCGTTGGGGAGGAGGGAGAGCTGCTGTTGTGTGGGAGATGAAAATGTAAAAAAAAAAAAAGCAGAGCTAGTGATGGGTGGCTGTGGGGCGGGCAGGGGGGGGGGGGAAGGTAGGGGGTAAAGGTAAAGTAGGTGGCTGTGGCGGGTGGTGAGGGAAAAGGTAAAGTGGGGAAAGTGAAAAGGTTTTTTTTTCTATTCCCGTCAAATTTATTTGGCGACGCAAAATCCTATCGTCGGTAAATTTTCGACAGTGGAAGAAATTGCCGACGCTTTTTAAATGCGTCGTTGTAAAAGCGTCGGTATAGATTTTTTTTTTTTATATAGTGACTCCTCCATATTTTAATTTCTCTAGCTTCTGGCCTAACAAATCCAACTCAATTTTGGATAATTTATCCATCTGAATTACTAATTTACAACATTTTCTACCAAACTCTCTATCATCATTTTTGTTTTTTTCATCTTTTTAACTATTGATCTTATTAGTATATCTATTTCATTATTGCTATTAAAAAATATAAAGAGGAAGGAAGAACTAGCTCTCCCTCTCTCTCCACTCGTTTCTCTCACAGCCCCAATTAAAATTCTCTTCATTTTATAACATCAATTATTCAATAGTCACACCTACATTCTCACAGGATGGCCACAGAAAATAATTAAATAATTCAGTTGTTTTAATCTTCCACTGATCCTCTATTTTGATCTGTCCCTTCTGTTTAAACATCTGGTTGAATTTGAGAACATTGGATTGATTCTTAAATATTTGTACAACAATTTAATGAAAATAATTAATAAGGATCTGAATTCAAATTGAAAATAATTCGATCATGAGTTGCTACCCCTATGTTTTATTTTAAAAATTACAATTGCTAATCAATTTCCAGCACTATTGAGATGTTTAAAATATATATATCCTCCTGTAAAGACACACAGAAAAATAATAACACTAGTAAAAGTTTTGAATTAAAAAAAAAAAAAAAAATCAATTTGAGCTAGTGATGAGCCATGGATATATATTGTCCTTCAGCTAAATGAGTTGTGATATGTGCAAAGCATTCGTGGAATGATACTGATCTTTATCCAGCCAGCGTTGCTCGAGATTTGAAACTGTCGTTATACTTTTACTATTCTGCGACCACAAATTTTTTTCTGTCGTCGGTAATAGGGATCTTCCAATGCTCATTACTATACCCCATCTTCTCCGCCCACTTCCGCTGCGCCTCCAATATCCCTACCCTCTCCGCCGTGAGCCCGCACAACCACTTCAGGTCCTGGTCGATCTCATCGTACCGCCGCCACCACAGCCGGTGCGCCGCGTCGTTTGCGTACTTGTGCATGTACTCGGCGTCCCAGTTGCAGTCGTAGTCCCTGAAACACCTCCACGGCTTGAAACCGAAGAAATGTATCGCGTGCAGCTCCGGCGGATCCGCAGTGAAGAGTCGGTCCAGTCTCTCCCTCTTCTCCTCCGTGCTATGCCACACCATCTTGAAGAAGTTGAGCCGCCTCGGCAGGCGGTGCCACCACGGGAACATCTCGTTCAGGAACCCCTGGTCGCCGCCGTTGTACGAGACGATGTCCTCGCGGTGCGCCATGAGCGCGTCGAACGTGCAGTTGGACGGCTCGATGACCATGACGCCGGAGTTGAAGAAGACTCCGCTGTCGTGCACCGCCGATATCTGCGGGAGGCGGAAGAGGTGGTCGAGGCTACGGAGGACGAGGATGTCGGTGTCGATGAAGACGATCTTGTCGTACTCGGTGAGCTGCCAGAGGCGGAACTTGCTGAAGTTGTACTCGTTGTAGGCGCCGCGCTTGGCGCGCCGGTTGTGGATGCGCTCGATCTTGCGGAGGGTCCACCCGGCGGCGGCGAGCGCCTGCAGCTTCGGGCGGCTGATGGAGTCGTCGTGGACGAGTACGAGGTCGCGGCCGGCGGCGGAGCCCATGCTGCGTAGGCGGTGAGCCAGCATGAGCGCACCGCACACGTAGTTTTCGTTGGAGTGAATGATCGTCGCGTAGGCTTCACGCCGTTGCTGAGGGCTCGCCAGGGATTCGGGATTCGAGTCGACGGCATTGGATTCACCGTTTATTCCTGAGAGGAGAGTTGATAATTAATTAAGTTTGCAACCCAAAAAAATATTTCCAATAATCTGGAACTAATTCTAATTAACCCAACTTCCACCTACACTTGTGACTTAATTTATACAACTTCAATTCAGGACTGGTTGAGCCAATAGATTATTGCTATATATATGCGGCTCCAATCAAAAGAAAAAGGTAAAAATGTACAAAATTAGGGGACAAATGGTGGTCTCCCAGTTACTTATTCCTCAAGTCGTATATATCTAAACATATAGAAAATTTGCTTCCTCTTAGTGGCTTTATTAGATCACGCAGTACTTTAATCTTTTCAAAAGAATCTTAACTGAAATTGCTGCAGGTAAAGTGCCTGTGTGTGTGTTTTGTGTTTGTGTTTGTGTTTTTTTTTTTTTTTTTTTTTTTTTTTTGGTGGATGAAGAAGAGAGAGAAAGATAGAATATTGTTCACTTTATATATATTTTTTTAAAAAAATAAATATGACTGAAAATATAAGATAAATAAATTTTAAATTTAAAATTTTGAATATTAAACATTAAATTTTTTGCTATTTGGGTTAAGTAGTTATTTTTTATTATTATAATAAATTATTATTATTATTATTAATTTTTGACTGTACACTAATTTAGGCGGAGTACGTTAGACTAAAGATTTAGAATAAGATTTAGAATTGAGTCTTTGATTTTTTTTTTCAGAAAATTAAACATTTAGATCAGAAATACCATAAAATTCAATTGTCTAGAATGGAATAGTTATAATAAAACAATGAAAATCTGATATGAAAAAGACATACCTTCTTTCGGAAGCTGCAATGCAGTCCTGCAGGATCCCCAAGGAAGGCTAACCTTCTCAGCCAACCTCTCAACCTGCACTTGGTACATCCACCACTGCCCCTCCCTCCCCACCAAATCGTCGCACCGGAACAGCTCCCTCATCGGCTCACACTCGCTCAGCAGCGCTACTTTCGCCGCCCCCCACCCATCCCTCCTCGCCTTTTTCACTACCATGTTCGCGGCCACCAGATGAACCTGCAGCCTAAACACGTCGCGAGACCACCCGGGTTCCGGGCTCTGGCACGGCACCTTAGCCACCACCACGTCCATCTCCTCATACGCCGAAAAAACTGGCATCGGGATCTCCGGGCACGCGCTCTGCCCATTCTCCTCGTCGAAAATAGACGGGAACAAGTCCGTCCATTTCAAATTATCCGGCACGCGCTCGAATTCCACCACTGTCAATGTTTCATCAATCCCTAGCCCAACCGATTCGTTCTTGCCCATGTTCACCAAGCCGATTCTCTTCTCCCCCGCGCGTAAGCTTTCAATGAAACTCCGTTTTCTCTCCCTCTTCTGTTCTACTCTCGCTTACTATTATGCTCTCCGGCGCCCTCTCTTCCGCCTGCAACAATCAATATTACTATTTTTTTTTATTTATTTTTTTTTTTAGTGTACGTACTGTCTAATCTTTTATGTTGATTCAATTTGAACAGTTCGATAACTATATAACTGCATGCAGAACTCGAACATACGAATAACTAAGGTTAGCTAACCTTCATCGCGTTGCAATCGTTCAAGCTGCACCAGGCGAGGTCGGCGACCTTGTTGTCGAAGAGACCCTTCGAGCAGAGGATGAGAAGGGCGGCGGAGGTGGCGAACATGAAGACAACGAAGGTTGTGTTGATCTTGATGGCGGCGCCTTTCGGCTGCGCGGCCTTGTGCATCTGATCCATTAATGATCAACCTCTCTTTGAGAAAACCTTGGCGCTTATTAATTCCTCTCCCTTAACTTGTTGAACTAACTACTATCATATATAGAGCAAATTTTCTTTGTACCTAATTTGGAAATTTATGAACATGGAGGACTCTGGAGAAATAAATTTTCGATTTTGAAATCCATACCAACTCATCGCTTTATTTGCGAATGTGATGGTTTTGGGTTAATTTCTAGTGGCGGCTATGCATGTAGGGAGAAAAAAAATATAGCCGTATTTTATTTATTTATTTATTTGTTTATTTATTTATTATTATTTTTTAAAATAAATTTTGTATGTAAAAATGATATATATAATAAATTATTTTTTAGTTTTTCATCTAAAATACCGTTTGGGATAAAAAAATAAACAAACGACAAGGATAACGAAAAATTCCGAGGAGAAATTTTCATTTTTTTCCTAGATAGGCGGGGGTTGTTATTGTTAATGTAGTCTACTGTTTTGGTTTATTAAATTTAGAATTAGATTACGATTTTGATACACTGATCATTAAATAGCGTAAGTGGTAAAAAATTTAATGACTGATATCTAAAATTTTAAATTTTAAATTTATTTCATATTTTTAATTTAATTTATTTTTTAAAAAATAAACAAAACAGGTAATATATTTTTTTTTTAAAAAAAAATAAAATAAATTTGGATGCATCAAATTTCATGGAATTGACATTTTTTTTTTTTTTTTTTTTTTGGGTCTTTTAGATCTGGCTATAAGTTAGGCGTAGCCTTTCTTTGACATGTTATGTGGACTATGAAGATAAGGAGGAAGAGAAATTAAAATTTTCTACCCTCTATTTGAGATCCATACTCAACCAGTGTGATTTAAACAATATATGTACGGTCTGTTAGGCCTAACGGTTGGAAAAATAATTTTTACAAAATTAATTTTAATATAAATAATTTTAATTTTGATTAAAATTTGAATTTTAAATCTAAATTTAAATTTAAAATTTAAAATTCAAAATTAAAATAAAAAAATAAAATTTTGAAAATTAAAATTTATAATTTAAAATTTAAATTTTATCGTAAATTATTGAGTAGTCTATTTTTCTGGTGAATGATTTTAAATAAATACTATGAAATTCGTAAAGAATTTTTCTGTCCATATATGGTTCAATTCGATTTTTTAGGTCTCTAATCACCTCGATGATTATGCTGTGATGTCCTTTGAAGCATATATATATATATATATATATATTAATATATATATATATATAATATATATATATATATATATATATATATATATATATACACACACACACACACACACGATAGATAGACTTTTGTAATTATGCTATATTTGTTTGCTTTGATAGAATTTCTCTCTCGAATAAATGGAATGACTAATTCCACAAAAAAAATCTATTTTCACGAGATGTAATTGACTATTTTATTTGTTACGAAATGGACCATGATAAATTCTCCTTTCATTTTGGAAGTACATGGCAGAGTCGGAGGCATCCCAATCCGATTGAATAGGATGATAGGTTCTCAATCTGAATATGTAAAATAAAAATCTTGATCAAATTTAAAATTTTAAATTTAATATTTAAATATAAATTATAAAATTTTGAAATTTAAAAGTTAAAATTTAAAATTTAAAAATTCAAACATAAATTTAAAATTTAAAATTAAATTAAAAATTTAAATTTAAATTTAAAATTTGAATTTAAAATTTAAGTCTAAAATAAGAATTAAATTTCAAGATGCAAAATTTTGCTACTCCTGATTTCGAGTCATAAAAATTAAAAAATTAATTCTAAACATCATAATTAAATTTTAAAAAAAAGTGAAACACTATTGAAAATAAAATTACTTTTGACGCTAAAATCAATTTTCAAAATCTAGGCTAAACAATGATATTGATAAGTGTTGAATAAGGAAGTCAATGGCTACTGATACTCAAAATTTTATCTGAATTTTGAATTCAAACGAAATAAATTTAACTAAGTTTAATGAGTATGATTTTGATTATGGATTTAAAGAATGAAATTAGATGGATTCACATTCATACATAAATTTTATCTATGTCCAACCTAAATGCGGAACTGAACTCAAATCTGAACCAAACACAAACTAGTTTTATAATGTAAATATAAAACTTTGAAATTATTTTCAAAATTTATATTTGAGTAAGATATATTTTGAAATTTTATAAGAGTATTGATTGCTGTCGGCTCAATTTTGGGTTTCAAAATTTTTTTTTGTCAGATTCAATTTTGGTTATGAATTTTTAGGACCTAACATTTTCAGATTTAGAAGTTCAATTTCACTAGTCAAGGCTCTGGTACAATTTTTTTAAATTCAAAAACACCCTTCCTTCCTAGTATCGTTGCTTTTTCAAAAAAAAAAAAAAAAAAAAAAAAAAAAAAAAGAAGTGAAAGTTAAAAAAAAGAAAAAATTATATCATATGAAGTAATTATAAAAAGGCAAATACTATTTGTATAACCCAAGAATGTATATGTACATCCCGTTCATTCACTACATTCGTTCATTCACTACATTGGTTGTTTTTGTTAGTTACCTGATAAACTACTAAGTTAATTGCATTCATTTAATAATAAATAAAAAATCTATACAAATATATAAATTTTTAATATTTTTGTCACGTAAATTTTTTTTCTTTATCCTCATCAAACTTATTTTTTCATTAAAATTTGAAACACATATCCTTTTATTTTTTATTTTAATTAAAATTAAAGAATAAAATTAATAGTCATATTTTTTTAGTTAATTAATTTATGCATTGATTTAATTTTTTTAAATTTTTTTACTAAATGTTAAAATTGAAAACTCATATATTTTTTTATTTTCTATTGTAATTAAAATTAAAGAACAAAATTAATAACCATATCTTTTAGTTAATTAATTCATGCATTGATTTGAATATTTTTATTTTCTTACTAAATCTATAAATTTGAAACTGATCATGTCCTTACATTTTTCACTTTAATTATTATTATTATTATTATTTTTTTTGAGTGAAAGGTAGTATGCTATCCGCTTCGTTTAGCTTGAAATGTGAAACAATTAGACTTCGAACTTGAAATCTTGGGTATCAATCATTAAACCTTTTGTCACTTGCGCTAGGGACAGTTGATTACTTTAATTAAAATTAAAGAACAAAATTGATAGCCCATATTTTTTAGTTAATTAATTCACACGTTGATTTAAATATTTTTTAGATAAATGTATGTTAAATAATTTTATTTTCAAAAATCAAAGAGACGCAGAATATTTTATGCATAGTTTACAAATTTAGAAAATCGAAGAGATGATGTTCCTTTCTCCTTTCTTCATTTTACACGTAAATTATAAATTTGAAAAATCGGTGGAATGAAAAATATTATAATTTTTTTAAGAGTATATAAAATTTTTTGAGCCTCAAGAAGAGAAACCGAATAATTTTTTTTTTCACTCCGAAGCTCTTAATTAGGGATTGGAATTTTTTTTTTTTTTTTATTGTCGAAACACTTTTCGAAAATTCGTTCATTGGGAGGTTGTCGATTAAATATTACTTTATTCTCTCTCTCTCTTTGTTGTTTTTTTTTTTTTTTTTTATCTTATTTAATTTCGAATGATTCATTTTGTTATTTTCATAAATTCAATTTTATATTAATACAAAAAAATTTATATTTTTTTATTTTATTAATAAAATAAATTTTATCACCGCATCACATGAATTATTATACTATATATATTTATTTTTGAATGTATAAGATTCATTACTCGTATAAAATATAACATGTGCATAACAAAAAAAAAAAAAAAAAAAAAAAAAAAAAAAAAAAAAAAAAAATTGAGCCTACGGGCTCCTTTACTGTAGCATATTTCTGTTTTTTGAAAAGTACGTAAAAAAACAAAGTAAATAAATAATTTAAAATTGTATATAAAAAATAGAATTAAATGAAAGTTAAGAAAGAGAGAACGTGCAAAAACAGTAAAGAGATAGGCTTTTGACGTGGCAAAATGAATTTTCACGGATGATTTTAAAAATTGAAACATTATGAAAGAGACAATCCCCTAATAAAACGTGATAGATATTAGACAGTTCAGAATACATCTATAATAATATTATTGTAAGGATCTGATAAAAAAAAAAAAAAAAAAAAAAAGAAGGAGAAGAACTCTCTTTCACGATTTTGATATTTTTAGAAGTATTCTAATCTCTCTCTCTCTCTCTCTCTCTCTCTCTCTCTCTCTCTCTCTCTCTCTCTCTCTATATATATATATATATATATATATATATTATATATATATATATATATATATGATGCGCTAGGTTTTTATATTATCAATAGTATGAAAACTTTGATACTATATTTTTTTTTAATTTTAATATATTTAAATAACAATCCACACCGTTTAAATATGATTTACAATTTATGAAGTTTTTAAAAATAAAAATTTAATTCTTTTCGACATAATTTAATTAGTAAATAAATTATGTCGAAATGAACGGTAAAAATTAAATAATTTTAAAATTTAAAAATAGATATTTTGAATTTAAGATCAAGAATGGCAATTTTGATTTAAATAGCTTAAAAAATGTTCTAGCGAAATTTGAATAAATTTAGATTCTTTTACACCGTTAAACTAGAAACTCGCCATAGTAATAATTAAAATTAATAATTTTAAATTATTTGATCATAAAGTAAATTATGTCGAAAAAATAAAAATTTATTTTTTTTAAATATTTAAGATTAATTTTACCGGAGTGAATTATTGATTTAAACACTCTAAAATAAAAAACAAGACTATAGTATCAGAGCTCCGATACTATCGATAGTATAAGAAACTAACCCCACTACTCTCTCTCTCTCTCTCTCTCTCTCTCTCTCTCTCTCTCTCTCTCTCTCTTTATATATATAGAAGAGCTTATATGCTTTTAAAAGCACAAGCCCTCCATTCTTGTAAATTTTTTATCATTAAATTTGTATTGTGATTTGTATTTTGTATTTTTTCTATCTATCTTTTAGTTGACTTTACAATAGCACAAATACCAATACAATCCAATAGTAAAAATTCATAAGCATAAATTGACTTGTACTTTTAAAAGTATAATATATATATATTATATATATATATATATATATAATATATATATATATATATATATATATATATATATATATATATTGGATCTTATGATTTCAAAAGTACCAAACACTTATGCTTGTAAGTCCTTCACCGTTAGATCATACTATTTCACCAAACACCTATCAAACCTTAGAAATTACTATTATCTTCACGGCATATTTCTACATCAAAGACTAAAAACTAAAAAGCACCAATGACTCAGTAATTTTCAAACATAGTAGCTATATATATATATATATATATATATATATATATAATATATATATATATATATATATTATATATATAATATATATATATATATATAGTCTGGCTACTATATTGTTAATAGTATCAAGTTATTGGTGTTAGAATTTTCATATATATGGCATAATTAATTATATTTAATTTTAGATTTACTATAGATAAAGGTCAATACTAAAGATATAAAATTTACTTGATATGTTATATTTATCCCTTTCCCCATCTATTTAAATTAAATAGAATTCTAATCAGAGTTTGATGGGAAGTCAATCTAGAATCTATATAAAGGGGTACTGGTCCTGCAACATCTACTCATGTGTGCATTCTTGATGGGTTGATAAGATTATCCATTAAATTCACACTATTACGGGAGAGTACCCTGATAAAAGGAGGATAAGAGCTAGATTATCTAGTTCGTTCGGTACT
Source organism: Tillandsia fasciculata (assembly GCA_029168755.2). NCBI lineage: Eukaryota > Viridiplantae > Streptophyta > Magnoliopsida > Poales > Bromeliaceae > Tillandsia > Tillandsia fasciculata. Next base: position 21,303,825 of record CM054944.1, on the reverse strand, counting down.
GTTTAGTATTAGCAACCGGATTTCTTGTTTCTGCTGATTAATCAAAAAATTTCTTCTTATGGCGCTCTGTAAGTTATTTTACAATTTTCTTTATGATTCTGATATTGGTATGTATTCGGTTCTATTTTATACCATATAAATTCCATCAATTGGTGCTATCAAGTTTTCTACCCTTAGATCAACCACTTTGATCATTTTCACCCGTTAGATTTTACTATTTCCCAACCACCTATTAAACCCAATGGGCCCACTATCATCTCAACCACATATTTTTTAATCTAAGAGTTAAAAATTTAATAGCACAAATGACTTGATACTATTAATAGTATTCCAGCATACATATATATATATATCTATATATATATATATATATATATTATATTATATAGATATATATATATATATATGAGTAGAGCTTATATAGTTTTAAAATTATAACCTAATCCATACATGTAAATTTTTCACCATAGATTTTTATTGAGATTTGTACAATTGTACTTTTTTCTCTTCTCTCTTCTTAAATACTTTTATAATATATGGATCCGAATACAAATCTAATGGTGAAAAATTCATAAGAAGGGATGAGCTTATATTTTTGAAAGTATATTAGCC
>CM054944.1:21247777-21303113 GCA_029168755.2 Tillandsia fasciculata | reverse complement strand
TTCCTTTATGACCTACCTATTAACTCCACTTTTACTCATCATTTTTGGATATCTATTTTAGCAATTGCTGATCCTTATTTCTAAGGCTTCTGTAGTTTGGCACTGATTGGAAATTTATTCTTTTTCTACCCCTCATAGGATCAATATAAGCTGGTAAGAGACTCTGTATGTGGCCAGATATATGATTCTGGTCCAGTAGACTTTACCAGTGATATGGGCACACGATTTGCTCTTCACCCAACTGTACTCAAGATGTCTCAACCTCCAAGAATTCTTTCATGGATGGCAAAAGCCTTTGCTTCAGGTCTCGACACGCTCTTCATTAGCAGATTTGAAGCACAGCGTGTTGAGTTTTGGCAAACTCTGTACTCGTCAGTTGTAAGGCTCTCTCTACTCGCTAATGCAATTTTTGTGATATGCTTGCTTTTGTCTATACTTTGTGTTTTTGCGCTGCAATTTATACAACACCTATCCATATTTCCAGAATGTGGGCCCGATTCTTATATTATGTTCGGAGGACGATGAGCTTGCACCGTATGCAGTTGTTTATAATTTTGCTCAGCATTTGCTAGAGCTGGGTGCCTTGGCTAACCTAGTGAAATGGGGCAGCTCTCCTCATGTAGGTATGTTCTTTACTGATCATAACTCGTACTATTTTTGATAGATAGCCCTCAAAGTTCTTATGTATGTCCTGAGGTTATTGAAGCTAAATTGTCAATTTTGATGATGAACACCAATGGTTATGACATAGATAAGTGACACTTGATTGAGAAGTTATTAAATTTCGATGACTGCTGCTCGAGCATCAAGTGAACTAAAATGATGCTTATAGCACTCCAATTGAAATTTAGGGCATGCATGCTCTAGAAGTATCATTTTTTGACTTATTTCTTTTAATTACAGTTAGAGCGGCTAAAAGTCGTGCTAATCTACGTGTGTTATTAAATTGGACGCCTTTTTATAAATGGTTCTTTCTGTCCCATCAACTTTTTGATGCATTAGTAAAGAGGCTGCAACTTTTAGTTGTTCATCATCAATCCGGGTGCTTTACAACAATTTTTCCCCATTTTACTCTTTACTATCTGCATATGATTTAAACTGCTCCTATACGACGTCCAGGTCATTACAAGAATCATCCAGATGAATATAGAGCTGCCATTGCCGACCTACTTAGCAGTGCTGTGGTAACTTATTTCAAGAGAAGAAGGCAACATTTCAGTGGCAATTCAATGGCGATGGCAGATCCTTGTAATAGAATACCGGAATCCGTGTGCGATCTTCACACAGCTGCAGTGAACTCGAACGAGAGCCTCAAAAGAGTAGCGACCTATCCAACCGATCATTTCTTTCTACCGAGCTCTATGGAGTACAACGAGAACAAAGGAGAGCCCAAAAATGAGCTATTCCACATGCCTAGCATCAATCCCCACGGGGTTTTGAGTCAAATCCTTTTCGACGTTTGTGTTCCGAAGAACATAGAAGGGTGGGATATAAAACATGCGGCTTCCGTAAATGGAAGGCAGAGATTTGGTTCTTCCAGGCACAGTCCTCTGAATCCGTGGAAATGCATTCGGCGGTCGAGATTGTAAAGTTTTGATTCTAGCGGAATGTGAAGAGAGAAGAGCAGGACATTCTACAAGGACTTTCATGACAGGTATATATACATATATGATGTGAATCCTGGGGATGACCAATGAGATGCATATGTGGAATAAGAAATAAATGCATATGTGGAATAAGAAATAAACCTTTCTCATTGTGTTTCCTTTTTTTGTCCTTTGAGGTGTAGAAAAGCATGCATGTTCAGTTTCTGAATAGTTATCTCATTCTAGTGTAAAATGAGAGTAAGAGTTATCTGTGTATTATGTATATATATGCTTTAAAATTTAACCCAAGCTTAACATATAATTCACAACTTTCGGGGTAAATTAAAGGGTTTAATGTAGTGAAACTTTTCTTGTGTAATAGTATAGAAATTTTTCTTAATATTAAGAGCTTAATTAGCTAAGCTATAGTATAATGTTTTTTTTTTTTTTTTTAAAATTGATTTTGAAATGGACTGGGCCTGGACCATACAAAATAACATCGAACTACGGCCTAACCCATCGGGCCGAGAACATGCGTGTCGAATTTACTTTTCTACCCCTTAGAGCCCCGGGACGCATCAAACGTTTCCCTCGAACGCGCCGCTCTTTTCAAATTCCATAGCCTAACGGTCGAATCGCTCGAGTTTAGAAAGGAAACCCTAAACCCTAGGTCGTTCTCTCTCCCTTCGCCTTCGCCCTCTCTGCCCTATCGACAATGGCGAAGAAGCGAGCTTCGTCCTACGAGGAGGTTCGGCGGAGAACCCTAGAGGAGAACAAGAAGAAGATGGAGGAGCTCAACCTCCGCCACCTCTCCGTTCTCGTCCACAGGGATGCAGCAACGCCGAAACCCTCTCCGGTGGCGACTCGTCTCTTCTCCTCCCTCCTCCTCCTCCTCCTCCTCCTCCTCCTGTTCCTTAATGTTCGTTTATTTAAAAATATGAGCTTTTCGATGAATCAGGCTAAGCAGAGGAAGCGGAGGGTTGTAGAAGAAGGGGATATTACGCCTCCGAGACGGTCTCCTCGGCTTGCCAACTTGCTGGATAGTGTGCTTAGTGAAGTATGATTCCTCATTTCTTCTTACTCTTTAAAAAGCTATGTTATTGGAGCTCTTTTGTTTTGGTAATTATTTGGTATATGAAACCTCACGAATCATGAGCTTAAGGCCTGTTTAGCATGCCTGGATTCTGGCGCTTTGTGCGCAAGTGCTATTGTAAGCGGTAGAGCTGTTTGAAAAAGCGCTTGTACTTCTTTTGTTAATATTCTGCTAAACAACTATCTATCTACCGTATTATAAGCCAAAGATTTGAATTGGAGCTACAACTTCTTGTGCTGCTTCTTTGAATAGAGAAGCTGGAATACTGTTGAATTTAAAGAAAATTAAAAATACCCTTTTGTAATAGCTTAAGCTTTTAGAGAAATTCTATTTCACATAGCATTGAAGCAAAGGGTCTACGCAGAGCGTTGGATATAAATATTAAAAACACCGTTCTCTTATCGATTAAGATTTTAGAGAAATCAGCTGTCTCATCTGAAGCAAGGCAAAGCAGGGTAGCCACCGACTACCCTATGCCCGATGGTGTGACTTTTGAGTAGCATTTATATGTTCTTGATATCTCGAAGATAACTACACTTCATATTTACAATGGTGCTTGTGATTTAGATCTACTAACTCTATAAAATTCATTCTTTAACACTTTGATAGGTGTCCCTGGATACCAAGGAGAGGCCTTCGAGGTTTGTGATCATACCTTACACTAGCTCTCTTTACTTTCGGTTTTCCCTTTCAATAAGAATAGTTATATATTTCCTCTCATTATTGTTCATAGGGTTCTTCGAAGAACTTACAGGCGTCTAAATTTCTCAAATCGACAGTCCGCTTCCTATGAATCCAAGATATCTGCTCTAAGAAAAGCAGAAGAAGTTGAATCACATCTAGACCCGAAGTTTCCTAGCTTTGTAAAATTAATGTTGCACTCGCATGTTATCCGAGGATTCTGGTTGGTATGTATAGAATGATCGGTTGCTGTTTAACAAATAACTCATCTACCTTTTCCCTTTCTGTAGTTTAAGATGTGAGTTTCTTTCATGCTACGTTTGTTTTCATCTTATTAAAACAGGGTCTTCCGAAGCACTTTTGTGACAGCTACCTTCCGAAGGACGATGCCACAATCACTTTAGTGGACGTAGAAGGGGATGAATTCGAAACTAATTACTTGGCATATAAGACGGGACTAAGTGGTGGATGGCAAGGATTTTCTGTATTTCATGAGTTAATCGATGGCGACGCATTAGTTTTTCAGTTGATCGAGCCCACGAAGTTTAAGGTAACAATTCGTTTAATTCTAAAAACAAAGAAGCTAATTTTGAAGCTAATAATTTGTCTTAATTCAACTAACTAAATTTTTATTTGCTTTTCAGGTATATATAATCAGAGCAGGTGGATGTGATCAGCTAATGCCAAAAGAGATTTCCCAGGTAATTTTTCTCTCCTCCAATCCCTGACCCACCCTCTGAAACGATTAATTTGTCTTTTGCGCTTCATCAACAGCATCAAATAACTAATCATGCAATGTACCATTATGCAGGTTCATGTATGAAGCAAAATGGTGGAAGTAGATGCCATTTTAACCCTTCCTTTTTGTGAGCCATATATGGTTTACTCACATATCAATCTATGATTATTATCTACATACATAGACAATTAATCTTTATATACTTGAATGAGTGTGTGCTATCATGAATTTTGGAATTGTTTTCATGATCAGTTTTTGTAGTTTTAACATTAGATTGAAAGGAAATTTCTTACTGATGTGTCTCCTCATTAATTTCTGGCCCATTTATTTGTTGGATAGCAGTTGCATTTATATAGTCTTAATGGCGCATCAATGCTATTCTTTTATTGCATGCGTACTAAAAGTAGACATAACTATGCTAACATTATCATGAATTTCCAATTTCCCATTTTTAAAGCAACCATGCTAAATATGTGCAAAAATGGATCAAATAAAATGGACTTCAATTTGTCTATTTGTTAAATATGTGAACTTTTACTTCTTTCTAATATTTATTTTTTCAGTTTTTGAAATTAATAACTTAGTTTACGAGCCGAACACGAGCGAGCTGGGTCAGCTCGTGTTACACTAGCTGGCTTGTTTAAATATCGAGCTGAAAAATTTAGCTCGTGTTTGGCTCGTTTATTAACGAGCCGAGCAAGAACGGACTCGCAAACAATAAGTTTGATTTTCATTCATACTATTAGGTGTAAAGTTGAAAAAAAATTAAAAAATTAAAATTTTAATCTAATAATTTAAATTTATAAAAAATTGATATTCTAAAATCTAAATAGTAATATATATATATATATATATATATATATATATATATATATATATATATATTCATATTCGAGCTGTTATCGAGCTGAACACGAGCGAGCTGATCCTAGCTCGTGTTCTGTTCGTTTATTAAACGAGCTGAAAAATTCGACTCGTTTACTAAATAAGCGATTCGATCTCGAGCTCATTTCGAGTCGAACACGAGCTCGCGCGTGAACAGCGAGCTGGATTGCCACCCCTGGTGTAAATAATTAATTTTTAGATGCGATTTTGAGATTAAATGATCTTTTTTGCTTTTGCTGACACAATTAAGTGGCAATCTTATTGAGGGCAATTACTATTATTATAATTAAAAAGGCTTAAACTATTATTAAAGAAAAAGATAAAAATAGGAGAGAGATTTGATCGTGCAATAATAAAACTGTATCCAATATATTTTATAAAATTATCTCTACAAATAATCAGGCTATAAAATTTTCATACTATTTTCTAAATTAGGTTTTTGTTCCTTAAAATTAACTTATTATTTTTTTTTAAAAAATACCTGTGTGTAAGTGTAACACGCAGGTTAACCACTCGTTTTCTACATCCTAAAATCAATCATAGCAATCACCAAACATTCAAACGACATAATGTAACTAAACTTTTGGACATAAAAGTAATTTTTAAAAAACTTTTTTAAGGAAAAATAAAATAAAATGTCATCTTGTCATATGCTCAAATACAATACTTTTCTGAGAGAATATGCTTCACCTGATGCTCTCATTTAACCATTCTAGTCTAAGGATACGCTACAGTTCCTTGAACAATTCAACTATCTTATCCAAGTAATTGCTCTGTTTATTCAACAATTTCTTTGATCATTTTCATTCGTTAGGTTTTACTATTTTTTCAACAATCTATTAAATCCAAGAGTCCCACTATCATCTCAACCACACATCTTTTAATTCTATGATTTTTGTATATCAAGTTCTTGACCCTAGGATTAAAAGACGTGTGATGGAGATGATAGTTGTTCCTTAGGATTTACTTGGTGGTTCGTTGAATAGTAAAAATCTTAGGAAACCATTATAATCCAAACCGCATATTTTTTTATCCAACGGCTAAAAACTTAAAAGTACAAATTGCTTAGTGCTATCGATATTATTCTAGCCCCCCCTCTCTCTCTCTCTCTCTCTCTCTCTCTCTCTCTCTCTATATATATATATATATATATATATATATATATTGACAACTTATAAAGGCTAATGTAAAAAAAATCTAAAGCCATTTAATCAGCAGGCATAAAATGTTAAAAAATTATAAAATTAAAATTTCAGAATATTCAAATAGTTGAGATTCAGATATCGGCAAAAAATGTCTCTCTTGCTATATAAATATAGTATTACTTTTTATAGAATTAATTTTTAGTTGAAAGTTAATAATTGATATTCAAAATTTTAAATTTAAAATATAATTATTTTATAATTTTAATAAAATTTATTAGAAAAAATAAATCCACCATTCTCCTTAAAGATGTAAAAGCATTAAATAAAAAAAAGACAAAAAATAATAATTTTGTGTAATTCTTAACTACCATTCCTAACCGTGGTGTGAGCGTTAAGAAAATATGCAGGTTAGGCTATTAATTAAGTATGCTCTTAATTTAACTCGATTAATGGTTTAGTTCTCCATTTAAATTTACTTTGTCCTCCAAAGTAGAAACCTTTTCCAACACGAAAATCGTAATATTAAAATAATCATTAGTTTTTTTATTAAAAGTTTTAATAATTTTTATAAAAATATAAATAAGTTTGAAACAAGAAATTTCTCTCTCAAAATCTAGAAATAATATTTTGGAGATCCAAAACAGTTTTTTTTTTTTTTTTTTTTTTTTTTTACAAAAAAAAAATCTGAAAATACAAGAAGTAATGTATTAATTATTATTAATAATTAATGTAATCGTGCCCAACGAGGAGGGCACCAGGGATTGAGAGGTAAATAACTAAATTAATTAGTTAATTAACTAATTAAGGAAAACACAAAAAAAAACTCGACCATATTCGCCGGATTTTCATACGAATATGCTCCGGTTCGGTTTCCCAACTTCCCCTTTCGTATCCCCGCGATCTCTCTCTCTCCCTCTCCCTCTCCCTCTCCCTCCTCTCCCTCTCTCTGCGCACTTCGCCTTTGCTCGATCGTGTTCCATTACGCTTCCCAATAAATTCGCCATCTCGATCTCGATCGATTGGAGCGTGATACGCATTCGCGATTTCGTGTTGGGAAGGTTTTTTTTTTTCTTTCTTTTTTTTTTCTGAAGTGGGTGGCGATGAATATCGCATTTGGGGCGAGATTTTGATCTGTTCTTGCGTGCGAGCTGGGTTTCCCCGATCGAGATCGCTCGGTTTCTACGGCGTTTCTGTTTTTTGTGCTTAATTCTTGGGTTTTCTTAAGAAAATTTGGATTTTATCCGAAAAGACGAAATCTGTAGGCTTCTTGCGGGATTTCGTGCTCGTTGATCTCGTGGTTATCCTAAAAGGGGAGTCGTGTTCGGGAATCTTTTGTTTGGAGATTCTTTTCTTTTAAATCTGGAGAAATTTGTATAGGTTTGTTGTAAAGATTGAATCTTCTTGTGATCTTATGTTCTGGGTTGCTGTGAATTTGGGATTGTTGGAGGATGTACGCTGTGGAGAAGCTCAGCAGCTACATAACCCGCGGCGTCTACACCGTCTCCGGCCCATTCCACCCGTTCGGAGGCGCCGTCGACATTGTTGTCGTCCAGCAGCAGGACGGGACCTTCAAGAGCTCGCCGTGGTATGTCCGGTTCGGTAAATTCCAAGGTGTTCTCAAGACTAAAGAGAAAGTTGTTAATATATCTGTTAATGGAGTCGAAGCCGGATTCCACATGTACTTGGATCATAAAGGAGAAGCCTTTTTTCTTAGGGATGCAAATTCCGAAGGAGGCGAGTTTGTTGTGTCTCCTGTTTCGTCCGGCGATGAAAAGGATGAGAATGTGCTGAAAGGGCGATTGAAGAAGGTGCAGAGCTGTGATTTCGGAGCCCGCTCGATGGAGCCGATTGCACAAACGGAAGTGGGGGGTGGGAAGATAGCGGCGGAGACGAGCATGAAGCGGTCTAATATTCTTGGCTATGTTTTTGGTAAAAGGTCGATGAAAGAGAGCGATAAAGGCGGCAATGTGGATAGAGTGAGTTCCTTGGAGCGCGCGGAGATTGCAGCCGACCTATTGGAGATGAAGTGGTCGACTAATCTCTCGGCTAAAGATCTAAGGGCGGATAAATCTTGCATAAACATATTGGAAAGTAATGATGTGAATGCTTATGGCATCGAAAAGGAAGAAAATTCTGGAACATCTTCCCCAAAATATAGTGTCACTTGTGATGAGACTATTGACTGCCATGGTGAGGGGGTCATCAATGATAATAATGAGGGAATTTCTGATAGAAGAAATGATTTGGAAGAGATGAGTGATCAGAAGCCTTTATGTGTAAGAGTTGAGAAGGAAGTTATAGAGATTTATCGAGAATCTACTTCCGCTGGTGGTCAAATGGCATCAGAATCTGCCGCTGAGGACCGCGTTGTCGATGGTCCAAGCCATGATTTGGCGGTAGATAACGGTAACAATGATTCTCCTGTTACTAGTTCTGGGAGCTATATGGGAAAGGAGACACATATTGAAAAAGTCACTACCCATGAAGTCGTAGAGATTTATAGAGTGGAGAGAGGCAATACAGATGATAGGTCTCATATAGCTTCTATATTAGGAATGGCAGAATCAAATGGCATTAGCCAACATTTCCCTGGTTCGGCTTTGCTTGATAGTGATACTGCATACTCATTCAGTGAAAGATATGAGGATTTACGCAGTAGTGTTTCTGCACTTGAAGGTGGAGGAGACGCAATTACTTCTCTCAGCTACCAAGAAACTGTACAAAGCTCAAGTTTTAGATCTAAAAGCCCCACTGATGTAGTGGATGAAGCTGCAGATCTCTCCTCGAGTAAGGATGCATATTCTAAAGACTGTTCTGAAGTTATGTATGAGAGAAGTGAAATATTTTTTGATGTAAAATCACAAGCAGAACCGGACGCTCAAGGAGAGAAAGAAAATGTGAATAGTTCCCATGTTCATCATGTGGAAGAACCAGCACTTGAGGATTATGATTTGCAAAACTCTCGAGCTTCTCAAAATAAGGGTTCTTCTGTAAATATCATTTCAAATGGCTTTTGTATTGGTTACTCTCATGATGATGCTTCAAAAGAAATTTTGGGTGGCGGTTATTCTTCACCAGATGTAGATTTGTTGGCTTCTAATTTGGAACTTTGCGGTCCTAATGAAATAGCTGAGAAATTGGATGGGGACAAAGAAGATTTGGGGGAAATTAATGTTACTGGCATGCAAAGTCAGATGGACAATGGAGAAACTGCACCTTCCATTTCTCTCCTGACATCCACATTGCTTGAGCCTCTTGACACTAATGAAAACATAGGATTAGAAAAATTGTCGAACTTTTCTGATCAATCCGATTCAAATGAACAAGACGAAGTAGAAAACCCAATTATAGGGGGTGAAACGGACAAATTTGGTTTCGTTGATGGAGATAAGTGGGACAATAAGCCCAATGAGATTTCTAGATCAACGGAAGTATCAAAGCCCAGTGTGTCATTTTCTGATAATTTAGGGAACGTTCAATTTGCTTTCAATGATCCGGAAAGTTTTGTTTCTAAAGAAACTGGAGGTGATGTAGTAGAAGGTGATGTCGAGGGGCATGAACTGGAAATTGCAAGCCATGAAGAAAATTTTGAAGTTTCTTCCGGTTCATTGCAGCCTCAAACTAGTCCAATTAGTATTCCCGCAAGTATGATGAATTTTGGAGAAAAACAAGTGTCAGCAAAATCTTTGCCCAATAGTCGATCACAGATACATGAGCTCGAGAGGTCAAATAGTCTTCACCCTGTAAGTTGCTCATTGAATTCAGAGTGTGAAATTTATGAGCTGGATGTTCTCAAAAGGGTCGATTCAGGCTCTTCAGATTTGAATGCTGATGCTCATAATAATAACGACCAAGGTCATCTTGACCTGGAACTTGCTGGTACAGTTCCTGTCGCTGAGCACGAGGGCAAGCAGAAAGAAATAATGCTTAATCCTATGGTTGGTGAGTATATTCTCTAATTCAAACTGCTATACAAGAAAACCAAAAAAGTTGTTTCAACTTTTAGTTCGTTGATTGGATTTTCTTGAAGAACTTACATAAGTTTTCTGCTGAATTCTTGCACATATGTAATTACATTGTATGTTAGCAAGTTTTGCAGACTAGTATTCCTGATCATTCATGAAGGTACTTATATAGCATCTACCTCCCTTATTTTGTTGTGTAATTTGTGTTTATTTCTATTTTTATTTTGTTTGGTGTAGAGTTATCCCTCTGCAAACACTTGCTATATGAAGGAATGGGAGAGGATGCAGCTCGGCAAGCATTTGATTCTGAGAAGGTAGATTTAGAGAAATTTCGTGCTTTGGGTTCATCACTCGTGAAAAATGATAAGCTAGTTGTCAGAATTTCTGGTCGTTATTTTCCATGGGTTGCGGCTGCAACTATTGTCTTGGGCATGGTCTCTTTTGGTCAGCAGGAAATAATTGAGCCTAAAGGTATGATTGCTGTGGAACAAGTTGAGAAAAGCCCAAAGAGGGACTCTTCAAAGGCCATTGTGGTTTCCGGAGGCAGCTGGAGGATCTGGCCATTCAGTTTCAAAAGATCAAGGACCATAAGCACTGTCCGCACAGCTCGTGAGAGTGCTGAAGATTTTTCTTCCGAAAGTGCCAAGAGTATGAAAAAAATGGTGCAGTCACTTACTCCAACATCTGAGGAGCTCGCCTCCTTGAACCTCAAGGAGGGTAGGAATGTGATTACTTTCAGCTTCTCAACTGCAATGCTCGGGCGGCAGCAGGTAAATGCTGTCAAATTCATTCCTCCTAACATGATTTTACTTCCAGGTGGACAATTAGTTTCTCATGCGATTAATTAATTTATATTTCAACAGGTGGATGCTAGGGTTTTTCTGTGGAAATGGAATACTCGCATTGTTATTTCAGATGTAGATGGTACAATCACTAAGTAAGTCCTATGCTTGATTTTATGAGATCTGACCAGTTGACTTTGGTAGTTTCAGTAGGCCTATTGAGACAACGAGTGGGTATTCATCAAGTTATGTTACTATTTCTGATTTATGGAGTCCTTTCATTTCTGTAAAAATTCTCGAGGGACTAATGTATTCTGTACTTCAGTAATTTCAGTTATTTTATATCCTCTCTACAGATCAGATGTTCTTGGCCAGTTCATGCCGCTTGTTGGTATAGATTGGTCTCAGACTGGGGTTGCACATTTATTTTCTGCAATCAAGGTTTGTGCCATGGTCCTTCGCATTTTTTTTTTTCTGACATCACAGCTTGATCCTTCGGATTTAATCAATTTTTTATTGAAATATTCAAATTTTCTGTTGTTGTGAAAAAAATAAAGACTTCGGAGGAACTTGTTTATCACCAGCTTGGACTGATGACATTGGTGATCTTACATTACTCACTGCCCTCTCTAGATGCAAGAACTTCTATGTATCATTACTGAAAGACCTTACCCTAGCTGTTGAGTCATTTGTAAATATTTAGAATTGGGAATAAGAGTCCAATTTTATTTTCTATTAAAGCTTGCATCTAGTGAACTGCTAGCTATACTAGATACTCCGCCGAAAATATAATTGCGCAAAGTTCCTTAGAAGTTCTTTAGTGCTAGCTTTCCTAGATTCTCCGCTGGATATATAAATGTGCATAGTTCCTTAAAAAATCTTTAGGAGCTCTTAATGTTTCTACATAAACTAGAGATTCTATGGCATGCCTGCGTGCGTGTGTTGACTTTTTGGTTGTTGGGGGGTGGGGTGGGGTGGCATATTTTTGTGACCTTTTGATAGGAAATGGCTGCTTACGCCTCGCTAAAAGTTTGAGTTTCCAGAAAATGGCTCCTTTGATGCTATAAAGCAGAAATGCCTTAATAGTTTGTCTACGTTTAAGCTCTTTCTGTTGCTGTTTTACAGGAAAATGGATACCAACTCCTCTTTCTCAGTGCACGTGCTATTTCACAGGCCCATCTGACGAGGCAGTATCTCATCAACCTTAAACAGGTAATAGCTGGCCTATGCATCAAAAGGATTGTCTATGACGCCTTTTTAGCATTTTTGATAAGTTCATTTCTTTCTCATTCCCGAAAATCTACTCTTTGGCTCTGCACTCTGATGTACAGGATGGGAAAGCACTCCCGGTTGGTCCTGTTGTCATATCGCCTGATGGACTTTTCCTTCACTGTACAGAGAAGGTGAACACTGTCCTTTTAAATGTTTTTCGTGGCTTTATCTCCAGTGAAAGGCTGCAATATATATATATATATATATATATATATATATATATATCAAGGATTTAAGTGCCGTGGTACGGGGTCGTGCCGAAAACTTGCCGGCACGGTGCGTGCCGAGCCGTGCCTATGAGTGCCGGTCACAAAAAATACATGCGTGCTGACACATAATGGCATGAAATATTTAATTTCTTTAGCAACAAAATTTTTTAATTGCTTATTATGTATCTTTATCAAATATTTTGAACTTTATTAAGAAAATTACTTAGTAATTTTAAGAAAAAAGGATTTTGAACTGTGTCATCGGCACGGGAGCTGTATCGTGCCGGTATCTTATTGACACGGTACGGCACGGTAGATACGGCCCGTGCCGATGGATACTTAAAACCTTGATATATATATATATATATATATATATATATATATATATATATATATTGTTTTCTTCCCATGTATTGACTGCTTAAATGACTGCTTAAATTGTTAATCGCTACCACAGAGTTCAGTTCTCTTTGACTTTTCAGTGTGCTCGCTGAGAGTACTGCTCACTGAAAAATCAATGAGAATTTTGTGTTTAGTGATTAACTACACACGATTAAACTGACATTTGCGAGCATCTATGTTTGTTGAGTCTCTTGTTTAGAGAGAAGGTTCTGGTGATTCTGCGCTAATTTGTTATATCAAGAATGTTCTGTAATTTTGTTAATTGACTTTTTCTTATGATTTGTAGTTATCAGAAGAGCTCCGCATGAATTCAAGATTTCATGCCTAGAGGTGAGTCCTGCATTCTTCGTAATTCTCTGAATATGTGTTTGTTTTTGTTTTATACGGTCAAATTTTAACCCTATAATGTGTATGAATGCTGGGAATCATCTTTTACTATCCTTCTCTTAAGGAAGAAACTGGATGAAGCTATAGAATCGAGGTTTATAATACCAAAGCTTCTCTGGTGCCTCAGAAGACTGTAGCAACTAGGAAGGTTGTCAACTGATATTTTGAGGTCATAAATGGGGAATTTCACATTGAAGCATCAATTTGCCAGTCCATTAATGTTGTTAGAACTGATATGTAGCATGGAAATTATGTAAAGCCCGAAAATCATGTAATTTGGTAATTGAAGTGAAATCTCTGTCATTTAAGTGGACTTGAAGGTTGAGAATATATGATGGGAAGCTCTAATGCAGCAGCTGCATTTACCAAAAATTAAAACGCGCCTTAAGAAATCTAAGGTAGATTAACAGACAAAAAGGATCTTTTATTCATGTAAGACCAAAACTGTCTTATTTGCTGGGATCTTGGGCTTGTTGCAAGTTTTTGTTTTAAGATGGGCTGAAATGTAATTTTTTTTTGACATATATTGATCCTGGTTATTAGATATCTAGGTCTTCACTGTTTAAGTTAATTCTTAAATCATATAACTGAATAAATTAAAACAGTTCAGGGCAGAATCAGAGCTGTTTGAGGCTGTCTGTAGTAATAACTGCATTTCATATAGATTTGGTTCAAAATTTGAATCCACTTTAGAAGGTGTTTATCTGAGTAAAAAGAATTAACTTGCAATTTTTTGCTTTCTTTTCTTGTTTTTCATAATTGCCAGGCTATCAAAGCGTTGTTCCCATCAGATTGCAACCCCTTCTATGCTGGATTTGGAAACAGAGATACAGATGAGATTAGTTACCTTAAGGTTGGGATTCCTATAGGAAAGATCTTTATAATTAATCCAAAGGTAAGATTATGAAGATTCAAATGTTCAATAGTATGAAGGAAACTTTCTGAATCATCAATGATGTCACTGAATATTTGTACTCGTGCATACATTATGTATAAATGTACGTAAGTATTCTTTTTATATCTTACTTTCATAAATGTATAGGGTGAAGTTGCAGTGAACCGTCGAGTTGATACAAAATCTTATAGTTCACTGCATGCACTAGTCAATGGGATGTTTCCACCAATGTCCTCCTTGGAACAGGTAGGTCATGTAGTGTCCATATCTTGTTTTGTCGTGTTAAGAAGTTCACGTGTTGTCTATAGTATGCAAACTACTCAATAATAGTTCATTCCTTTTATTTGAAATATCAATCATTGGACCGAACTGGATTGCCTCAGAGTTTATTTTCTTTTTCTTGGGCTTGCTAAGTAAGTCTTCTGTAAGCACGTCTCATCTTTTTCTTTTTTTTTTTTGGGATTTAGGAGGACTATAATTCTTGGAATTACTGGAGATTGCCTCTACCTGAACTCGACATATGAACCTAAATCAGGTCTTCAGTTGCTAGAGGAATTAAAATAACTGCCTCGAGTGGTAAGCCGGAGAATGCAAGCGTGCCGTGGTTGACAATCGTTTGTTGACATTCAGGTAAATATTATGCATGGCTCCATTCTCCTAAGAAATTCATGCACATTAACACTAAGATACAGCTGGAAAATTACTTTTACAGTACGAAGCTAAACAGAACATTACTTCATGGCTTTTGTATGTAACTATGTAAGAGTCGCAAAGAAGAATTTACGGAATAAGTATACGGAATAAGTATATTAACAACAAAACACTTTTTGTGCTTGTCATAGAGTATCTATCTTTTGCCATCTCAGATGAGAGATAATTGATTGTGCAGCTACAGGAAAACCTCCTTTTTTTCTCCTCTAGATAGATTTTATTTTGGACATTTGAGGGATTCTATGACTAAATTAAAATGCTCAAGCTTTAATTTGTTTCCCTATGATGTTTGAGGTTGTTTTCGTGTTGCGAAAGTTCATTTCTTCAGACTGCCACTTTTTGCTTGTGTTCCTCTTGTTAAAATGAGTTCTCAACTTTTGCAGACCAATCACTGTTGGTTATGGCAGAGGCCTGATTGATCTTCAGCTTGAACCTGTATATAGCACTGGTCAAATTTGTTTTTGTACCGAGATCACACGAGTAATGTAATTATTTCTAGCACATTTAACTATTGTATATCCAAGAAATGTACTAGCAAATATATGAAACACTATTCACAATAATATATCCAATGTATTCTCTGTTCAATTGAATGGGCGTGCTGATGAAATTTGTAACAATGTGTAGAAAGAGAAAAGTGTTGTGCATCCCCTCAAAAATTTCTCAGACTTGAATTTCTTCTCTACTGCATTGTTATTTCCGGATGGTCGGCAATTTGTTTTTCCCTCCTATTTTGCTGAGTCTCGATATCTATGTTGCACAAATACGGATACGGGGATACGAATACGACACGATATGGATACGGTGATACGGCAATTCTTAAAACTTCTAGAATACAATACGCGGGATATACTTGAATAAAATATTATTTTAAATATATTTAAATATATGTTGATTATACGTAATGATATATTGAGAACAATTAGGATATCTGAATTATATTAAGGAATATATTTTGATGTACATTAACTTATATAATTATTTTACATCTATTTATAAAAAAAAGATAATCAATCATATAAAATATTAATTCAAAAAGTATCAACCAACTATCATCCAATTTCATTAAATGATAACAATAGATATTTAGTTGCACAAACTAGATAATTAGCCATTCAACATATATGTACGTTTTATTAGCTTCTATTATATAAAATAGTAATAAAAGAAGATATGTTAACAATTTAATTGAAGAAAAAAAAAAAATTTCTCTCTGATATTTGTTGATTAGTTCTAGATTGATAAATTAGACGAAAAAAAAGTAAAAGAGAAGCTGTAAAGGACTTAACTATAGCTTAATACTGTGTGGAGATAGAACGAGAGGGATCACGTTCAACCATTCAAGTGCAAAAAAGTAGAAAAAATGACAAATTGAAGAGAGATTTGTATTTTCTCACTCTTTTCTTTGTTTCCAATGGATTTGGATGCATACTTTTTGAAAAAAAAATTAATTCTGATCATTTTAAACCAAAAAAGAATCTGGCCGTATTCCCCCGTATCCGATATTTTTTTTTATTTTTTAAAAATATCGGATACTTCATTTTCGTATCGGACACGTATCAGGCGCGTATCGATATCCAACACGTGTCCGATACGAATGCGGCCTGAAATTTGAAGTATCTGTGCTTCACATGCTTCATAGCTGGATATCTCCTTCCAATGTAAATTTGCCATCCTGTCCCTGTTTTTCCATATTGCTACCTGCAATTAAAGACACAGCCCAAAGGTTCTACCAGAGATTTGTCTGATTTGGTAGTTTCCTAAGCCATGAAGTTTGAGTCTCAATTTTTTGGGTTTGAGCTGGTGCTTTTTTTATTCAAAATAGATTGAAGTATTGCGGAAAGCACATTACCTTTTATTCTATTTTTGCTGAATTGATCTGATTTTTTTGTTTTTCTTTCAATTATCTTTGTCAATTAATTATGTATTGCTGATTTATATTGCCTCAAAGCAACCAGAATAAACCATTCTTTATATCTGAGTACCACTTGCAAACACTAACAAAAACATTGCAGTTGATCAGATGTTACAACCTAAGAAGAAAAGCAGACTGCCTAATATCATAAGCCAAGCTTTGCATAGATGTACTAGCAACCAGCCAAACTTGACCAAACTGTGCTAGTCATGAAGCTAATATGCAGCTATCTTGAAACCCATGTTTTTCTGAGCAAAGGCAACAAGATTCTCGATCTCTGCATCATCGATGTACCCGTTACGGTTGGTATCGGCTTGACGAATGCCACGGATGCTCTTCCACGTGGTGAACCGCTCCCCTCGGCTACGGATGGCCTTTCGCAGCTCATCTCTGCTGATTCGCCCGTCCTTGTCAGTGTCAAACTTCTTTAACCACTCCTTGAACTCTTCGATGGTTAACTCGTGGTTGTTGTAGAGCTTGTTCTTGATTGCCATTAATTGTTCCGAGTGTTGATGCTAGGAGTTCAGTTGTGCTGTCTGAGCCTAGCAATTCTGGCTACTGGCACCCTTATATATCTCAGGATCTTTGCAAGGTGAGAATTATTCTCATTGTGGCTCACTTTATTCGGTGTTATCTTAATTCTTAGATGCCTAACAACCTTTTCCTGGGAAGCAAAACCTAAAATAGCATATTTTGATAGTATTTGCAAACTTTCGGTTATTCAGTTAAAAGAAGTATAGGACCAAAAGGATGGTCACTAGGGATGTTTATAGTTCCTTGATACGATTATTTTGCTTCTAAGTTTCTCTATTATTCACCAGGTGAATCTGTCCCTTTATGCTGGGAGGTATACTAGTATTATCATGGATGGGGTGGGGTGCATACAATGTGTTAGGAGGAATCTTTGAACAAGACTGTATGTGGGTCTTGAGGAGGAATAGAATCTTGAAAAGTTTGAGATTATTTCTAAAACAAAGTTTATGTTATGATGCACTTGGATGGATCGGTAATCATGAGATTAGATTTATGCAAATCCATTTTGAATTCAAAGGGAGTATGATTTGGGAGAATATCGCGGTGGGAGAGGTAGTTTCTATCTCCAACTTTTGTAGGATGGTCTTTGTTATTGAGCCAAGTTGCATAGTTGGATTCTCTCTGTTTTTGATAAAAAAATTGAACTCACCCTAATCATAACAGTTCCTGTTAAAAGTATCTTGTACTTTGGTCATAGTGTATGATCAAAAGGCTAAGATTTTTTTTTCAAAAAGGATGGTCCCCTGTGCTGCTTTGCTCAGACCAACATAGATATATCTCTACCTCTATATTCATGTACAAATCTACTATACATTTATATAGGAGCAGAAATTGTCTGATTCCTTTTCTCATTAGCAAGAACAAAACCTAGCAAAAATCACCATATTACTCTTGAATTGGGGTCGCTGCATACATAACAGAAAATTCCAGTTCAGTGCCCAGTAGGTGAATCAGGGAATACCTACTGAGCACAAAGAATATCTCAAAATGAAATCTAAATGATACATCATGGTTATCATGAACATCATCTTTATCCACAATACAGCAACATGATTAGGGGACCTTCATTTTGAATTCAATCCATAAAACAAGCCAGTGGTTGCTAATGAGCTCAACTCTGATCTTCTAATAGAAAACCAGTACAATTTTTCTTGGCCCTCCCTGCACATTTCTGTCTTGGTCTTCTCCGGCTCTCTATTTAGCTTAATTGATTACCATGAGTCCTGTAATCACCGTAATTAGTCGGTCAAATAAGCAACACAGGGAAATTCATGGTCTGAATTAACAGCTAACATGTAGAGGTAGTGGCTTACTGCATGTCCAGTGCAGGTTTATTTCTCAAAGTGTCCGGAATCTTGCCTGTAAATTTGTTGTTCTGCAGATACCTGTGATTCAAGGGACACATCGTATCAGAACAGTTTTAGGCCCGCTTAGTTGAGTCCCCATGGCCCCATTTTTCACTCTCCGTCAGCTGAACACATATGGTCTATTCGAATCTCTCATGAACAAATTAATCGGGAACTTACAACTGTGTAAGGCTCTCAAGCTTTCCCAGTGCCGAAGGGATTGGCCCGGAGAACTGATTATCATTCAGCTGCCTGCAATAGGAAGATCAGAAAAAGGAGAAAAGAGGGATTTAGAAGCCCCCTGATTAATGAATCATCAATATGAAGGTGAAGAATGAAGTATTTTCGAGCTTACACATTGATCAAATGGCTCAATTTGCCCAAATCTGGGATGGGACCGGAGAGTTCGTTCCCTCCGAGATAACTGCAGCGAGTGCCAGGACATCAATGTAGGATTTCTGAAGCATTCATGCTTAGTAACTAGCTACAAAACTTACAGATGTGTGAGAGCCGTCATGTTCAGTATGCTGTCAGGTAAAGATCCCGAGAGGCCGTAGTTTGTCAGGTTCCTGCGACAGAACTAGTGAGATGTTATTGTTATGATGATCCATGTTCAGATGATTAAATTCTGCAGTTTGTTTACTGAAGTGAGTAAATAAATGGATGAATCATGACAAGGCCACTGCAGAGCTTTACAGTGCTTCTACTCGGAAATCCGTCAGCGAGCAAACCACGCCGGTCCACGAATGCTTCGGGGGTAAGCACGGATCACCGCTCCAGTCCGGTGGCGGGTTCTTCAGGCTCCTTTTCAGCTCCTCCATGGCAATCACTGAAGAGTAGAAAACTCCAAAAAATTTATTTATCAAAAAAGGGCTTGGAAGCATGACAGATTGAGAGACCAAAAGCGGAATTCTATTACCATCCCTTGTGATTGTTCTCCCTCCAAGAGGCACCACTAGAAAGATCTCTCCTGCATTGATCACCGGCCCGACGGGCGAGCTCTCGTCCGGCGTGAGCATGATCTGGGTCTTCCCTCCGAGCTGCACCTGTGCCCCGTAGACCACGACACCCGCGGTCGACACGTTGAGTCCTCTGTAGAAGTCCTCGCCGTTCACCGTCACGTCAAACACCCTCCAGCTGTAGGGGCTCGGCGTCCGGTTGTCCTGGAAGTAAAGCACCATATGGTAGCTCGCATTCGGGAGTTCCAAATCCGGCCAGTGCACAACGAGCTGCTTCCCCCGGCTAGCTGTCAGGGCTGTCTGCAGTGCTTTCTCCGGCGGCAGGTTCCAGAAATCTGCCGACGATATGTTCGAATGGCTCTGCACCACCGGATTCACGTCTTTGAACGGAGCCCAGTAGCGGCTGAACTGATCATCTGGATAGCTAGTTTCATGTATTCAAATCCGCAAACACTCACTTGTTAGGCTCTGCTTGAGTTTTTTCACATACAGAGAAACGTACATATTTTGCGAGGGGGGCAAATTCGTAAATTACATACCTGATGATCGGACCGTTGTATCCGAATCCATGGCGCGCAATGGTGCTGAGCGCGAAGGATTCAAAATCCGTGGAGTTATACATGGAGTCCTCCAAGCTGACGAGCTCCAGCGCGGAGATGAAGGGGTTGCCGGACGAAGCAGCCGTGCCGTTGTTCCTCGCCAGGCAGACGCTGATCGTCTTCCCGTGCGCGGCCACAACGATTTCGTAGTAGGCGGCTAGGCCCTGAGCGTAGGCGTCGGCCGTGTCGACGGCGCTCCACCATGTGCCATCGATGATCTGGTCGAAGACCGGGGGCGCGTCGCCGCCGTCGAAGGCGCCGTAGTAGTAGGTGGTGCGGACGAGGTACTTGGCACCCTTGATCACGGGGATCTCGTAGCAGTGCTTGCGCGCGGAGGCGTCTGGGAAGAACCGCAGCGTGGACAGCACAGGGACGACGGTCGGGGCCGCGATCTCCGTGGCATTGCCGGTGCTGATGAAACCCTCGTCCTTCAGCCATCGGATGCTCCCGATCGTCTCCTCCTCCGTTGCCCCGCAGTTTATGTAGTAACCTGCATGTGTATATATGCATGCATACCAAATTTAATGCACAAACTCTAAATGTTTCATATAAATTTGTTAATACATAAACATAAACACCCATAATAAATAATATTTGACAGAGCCGATTTAGTTTTAAGATTTTGTTAATATATATATATATATATATATATATATATATATATATATATATATATATATATATATATATTTGTCTTTTTTAAATTTACTCTATATTTTAATAGAAATTATCAGTTAAAGTTGATAATTTTTTTTTATCCATCAAAACTAATTCTTAAAGAAGGGATGTGGGTGCTTCCTACGTAACCTCTTTGTTTGTTTAATTCCCTAATTACCTCTAGGAAGTGGAAGAGCATCATTGTGCGAGGGTCCTATTGCAAGGAAGAGGAGGAGAGAGAAAAAGGAGAAACGCATAGTAATTGAGAAACTACGCACCAAAAGGAATAGATTTGGTGCCGCGGGGGTTATCCTGTTTCGCATGGTGTTGTTGGTGGGCTCAGAAAGGGTGTGCGTGTGGTGAGAAGAATGGTTGGAGGGAATTGCATGTGACCGTTGGGGAAGTCAATGCCTGGTGTCAACACATCTATAGATGGGGAGATTTCCCGGGTCTTAAAAATAGACGAGGGTTGACCTGGTCAAAGTTTAAATGGATTTGCTTATGTAGTCTAATCTAAGATGATCTGATAATGTTCCATTTTCTAACAGTGATTTTGATCATGTAGCAAATTTTAATAGTTTCCTAAAGCATTTATTAACAATATAAAATGCTTTAAAGCCTATTAACAATAAATTTTTAACTGGCTTATATATATATATATATATATATATATATATATATATATATATTATGATATTATTTACCAAAATGAAGCCCTAAGGGCTAATAAGGATCAAGAAAACCAAAATTTTTCCGAAATTTGATAAATTTACCACAATATATGCTGAACAGAGTGTGCAAAAAGATATATAAGAGTGCATAACTAGACAATAAAGAACCAAACAGGTAATTAATTTTTTTTGAGGAAAAGACAGCATGCTGCCGTTTCATTCATTGGAAGTATGAATTTAGCTACAATGGTAGAGACAGCCAGGTCTCAGGAAAAAAAAAAAAAAAAAAAAAAAAAAAAAAAAAAAAAAAACCTACGGAAAGGCCGAAGCCCAAGACAAAGACAGATCGCGCGCTGAGGAGCAAAGTTGGCCCGGCAGGCAAGCCTTCGAGGAGAACCTTCTGCTATTCCGTTCCAACCAGACAGACCACCAAATAGCCGCGATGGCTGAAAGGTCACCCATCTCTCGGGAGTTCCCACTGCTCGCCCATGCTTCCCACAGTAGGGTCACTGAGCAGAAGCGTTGGGTGGTAGCCAAGTTGGGGAGCAAGGAGTCCAGTAGATGGCGTACGACCTTGCAGGAGGCGAATAGGTGGTCGGCTGTTTCCAGGGGACACGAGCAGAGGGAGCAATTGGTATCCCCTGACCACCCCCATTTGATTATTCTATCCAAAGTTAGCACCCTTCGTTTAAGCACTAACCAGATGAAAATTTTGACTTTCAAAGGGGTTTTGATAGACCATAGTTTGGATGGGTTACTTCCGCGCACGCCAGAGTCCTGCAGGAAGCGGTACAGAGATTTCACAGAGAAGGTTTCGGAGTTGGACCATCTCCATTTGAAGGAGTCTCTTCTGTTCGCTAATTGGACGCTCGACATCGTGCCGGTTAAGTTCTGGAGCGAGGCTCTGTCATGGTCGTTGCAAGGGCTGAAACCTGCTAGTGTCCTTCTCTTCCTCCAGCCGTTACGACCGAAGCAATCGGAGACCCGGCAGGCTTTGGAGAGCACCGACTCGTAGATGCGAGGGAAGAGGCAACGTAGACTGGTGTTTCCTATCCAAATGTCGGTCCAAAAGTTTGTCCAATGTCCGTCGCCAATCGAACGGGAGGAGCTGCAGGTGAACAGATCTTTCGTTTTTAAAACACTTCTCCACCACTGTGAAAATGGTTTAAAGGTTGTCCCTTCGCACAATGGGTGCCGCCGGGTGTAGTACAGCCTTTGAAGTAAGTGGCCCCAGGTGGATGACTCGGCTGTGAAGAAGCGCCACCACCACTTCACCAGCAGTGCAGTGTTCAGATTGTCCAGATTAAGTATCCCTAGGCCCCCGTCTTTTTTCGCCCTGTAGACCAGCTTCCAGTTGACAAGACAGTGGCCCCCGGTAGAAGCACTGGTGCCTCGCCAGAAGAACGCCTTCCGAAGAGATTCGATGCGTCGCAGAACCCAGTTAGGTGCTTTAAACACGGAGAGGTAATAGATGGGGAGGTTTGACAGCACAGAGTTGACCAGGGTCAGACGCCCACCCTGGGAGAGCAGTTTTGCCTGCCAACCTTCTATCTTGTTTTCGAGTTTGGAAATGATACCACTCCAGTCATCTTTCTTCATTCGCCCCCTGGATAGTGGTAGCCCTAGGTACTTGATCGGCAGGGAGCTCAGTTTGCACTCCAAGTACTCAGCAAGCCTCTTACCTTTGTTGCGGGTGTTGCCAAGGTAGAACAGCTCGGACTTACCTCTGTTAATCTTTAGACCAGAGGCCCATTCGAAAATCTGCCAGATGAACCTCAGGTTTTGGAGTTGTCGCTTCTTTGCCTCACAGAAGAAGATGGTATCATCCGCGTACTGAATAATGGCAATTTTCGCATCGTCGGTTGGCCCCACCCCTCTCAACAGATTGTTTCTGATTGCTCTTTCCATCATTCTAGCGAGACCTTCGGCTACGATCAAAAAGAGGAAGGGGGATAGCGGGTCCCCCTGACGAAGGCCCCGTTTGAGTTTTATCCATTTCGTGGGTACCCCGTTAACCAGGATCGCTGTCTTGCCGTTAGAGATGCATTGGTTGATCCAGTCGCACCACTTCTGGTTGGCCCCTAGCCATTTCAAGAGTTGCCCAAGGTAGTTCCAATTTACTTTATCGAACGCTTTCTCGAAATCTGCCTTGATACCCACGCTCTCAGATTTTACTTTTGCGCCCCAGCTGACTAGTTCGCTAGCGGTAACAAAAGAGTCCAGAATTAAGCGGCCTTTGAGAAAGGCTGACTACGACGGGGAGATGATCTTGTGCATCGCCCCTTCTAGTCTATTCGCCAACACCTTAGAGATAATCTTTTGGATGCAGTTGAGTAGACAGATAGGCCGGTAATCATTTGCCGTTTTGGCTCCTTCAATTTTGGGGATGAGGCAGATGTAGCAGTAGTCTACTGTACTAGTATTCAGACTTCCATCGAAGAGGTCCGCGAAAATTTTCATAATGTCCGTTGAGATCACATCCCAAAATTTTTGGTAGAACCACATGTTGAAACCGTCGGGGCCTGGGGCCTTATCCCCGCTGAGCTGGAAGGTGGCATTTTTGATCTCTTCCATGGAGAACTGTTCCGTCAGGTGCTCCGCGCTTAGGAATCCTCCGTCGCGGAAGAGGTTGCTCCAGTCCCCTCGCCCTGCGGGGTTGGTACCATCTGGGGCGAATCTATCCTTGAACTTACGAAAGAAATAATCACTCTTGTCCTTCTCCCTCTCTAGCCTACGACCCTCGTCTTCTACGGTGCCGATATGGTTAGCTCTGGCTCTCCCGTTGGCCGTGGTGTGGAAGAAGCTGGTATTGCCGTCCCCTTCCTTGAGCCAATGCTGTTTAGCTCTCGCTTGCCAGAGCAGCTCCTCGTCGGCGATAATGTGTCTCAGTT
This sequence comes from Tillandsia fasciculata, assembly GCA_029168755.2. Lineage (NCBI taxonomy): Eukaryota > Viridiplantae > Streptophyta > Magnoliopsida > Poales > Bromeliaceae > Tillandsia > Tillandsia fasciculata. The sequence goes on along the minus strand of CM054944.1, from coordinate 21,278,789 downwards.
CCGCTTTGAGCGAAGTCCGGGACTGAAGTTGAGTGGCCGTCAGATTATTCCTTTCTTCTAAAAGGTCCAGCTTACGTATCTCCTCAATTGTTGTCCGTTTGGCGTTCCTGATGCTGTAGAAATTTGAGGCGCACCATTCTTTAATCCTTTTGCGGCAATGCCGAAGTTTTGAGGCGAAGGAGAGGATGCCTCCCGTTGTAGGTGCCAGCTCATTCCACTAGACAGGCACAATGAGGGTGAAGTCATTCCGCGTTAGCCACACTTTCTCGAGTCTGAACACCCGGTTGCGCTGTAGGGACAAAGTCTTAAGTAGGAGTGGTGTGTGGTCCGAAGTGATACGCGGTAGGCCAGTCACGTTGGAGCCAGGGTGGGTTGAGTCCCACTCCGTCGAAATGAGGAAGCCGTCAAGCTTGGCAAGGGAGGGGATACGCTGTAGGTTCGACTAGGTATACTGCTGGTTACCGATGGGGAGGTCGATCAGCTCCAGCGAGTTGATGAGGTTGGAGAATAGATTCATAAGCTTGCAGCTCCAATTCCTGCCCCGACGCTCAATCTGGTTACGGGTGAGTTTGAAGTCCCCGCACATCAGCCAGGGTCCAGTACAGAGTTCTTTGAGAGCCCCAAGTTTCGAGCAGAAGGCCGCCTTCCCGTTCCACCCGGACGGGCCGTAGACGTTGGTCAGATAGAAAGTGAACCCGCTGGCACGGTGGGTTAGGCGAAGCGTGAGGGAGAAGTCCCGGACCAAGACCTCAGAGCAGATCACATTGTCGGTGTTCCAGCAGGTTATAATGCCCCCGGAGGCTCCGGTAGCACTGATACATTGGCATTTATTAAAGAGGCGCCCTACGAAGGAGTTGAGGAAGGAGCGGGAGACGGAGCTCACTTTCGATTCTTGAATGCAAAGGATACAGTCCTTAAGCCTAGATACAACGGACTTGACTACAGCCCGCTTAGCGCGGTCGTTAAGACCACGAACATTCCAAGAACAAACTTGTAACATAGAAACGTAAGAGCACCAAGGGAGTCCTCCAGGGTTCTAGGCCAGTAGGCCTACCGGTTGCCCGAAGTCCGCGAGGTCTGCCGCTTCCTCGGGAGACAGCTTGATGCCGACGTTGTCTGCAAGCGCAATGAGCTTCCTGATGGCGGGAGGGGCGCTGGCGGTGACAGGACCCAAAACCTTGCTGACTGGCTTGCCTCTAGTCTTCTTCGCAGGAAGGACGGCCTCCGCTCTAATCGCCGCTTTGTGCACCATTGCGGCCTCGAGGGCGTTGGACCCTGCCCGCCTTGCTAAGCGGGGACTCCTCCGTGAGCAGGGTGGGGCCCCTCCCGTCAAAGGCACCAGTTCGGCCGCCGCCGACAGAGGTAGGAGGGGTGAGGACTTCACGGAGTGTAGTGCGGGCCCGGCCATGCGGAAGGGGTTCGGGCGGAGATCGGTGCTCGAAGGGGCAGGACAAAGATCCATCACAAGGCTCCTGCCACTCGTTGGCCGGGCGGAGAACGGAGGCGAGCCGGGGAGGGCGAAGGAAGCTGCGTGCCGCAGAGGGTCTTCTAGGAGCGGTGAGTCCCTCGGACCTGGAGAGAGCGAAGGCCGACGTCGACGGAGGCAAAAGGGGCTGCCGGACCGATTACGGTCGAAGGGGGGACACGGGGGCGGGCGGTACCGGTTGCGGAGGAGGCGGCTGCACCCGGAGGTTGATGCACCCGGGGAGCGGCAGGTCCCCCGGAGGTGGCACGGCCCGGCCCCGGCGCAACCTAGAGGCGTTGAAAGGGCCGGCGGAGGGAGGCGGGGGCACGGAGCCCGCCAAGAATAGAGGACCGATTACGGCCGAAGGGGACGCGGGGGCGGGCGGAGCCGGTTGCGGAGGAGGCGGCTGCACCTGGAGGTTGATGCACCCGGAGAGCGGCAGGTCCCCCGGCGGTGGCACGGCCCGGCCCCGGCGCGACCCAGAGGCGTTGAATGGGCCGGCGGAGGGGGGCGGGGACCCGGAGCCCGCCAAGAACAGATGAGGGGGAGGGTTAGGATGATGCCCGGTGCAGTCCGAAGGATGGGGCCCAGCACCCCAAGACGGTAGGACGGAGGGGCCTGCAGGAGAACAGGGCTTGGCCCACGGGCCGGCGGGGCAGCACAGATAGAGGCTCAGAGGCCCGACAGGAGACATAGCCCAAGAGTGGGCCGAAAGAGATCCAGCCATAGGGGTGTGAGGGCCCACCGAGAGGCCCAGTGGAGGTACAGAACCGGAGCCATACCCGGCGAGTGGCGGGCCTATCCCCCCCCCGTGACCAGGCAGGAGCGAGTGATGGGCAGCGAGAAGAACGTGGCGCCCGCAGGATGCGGCTGGTGCGCACGAAGACCGAGGGGGGGCGCACGGGGACCGAGGTACCAGAGGAGAGAGGCAGATCACCAAACTCTCCACAGTGGTCAGCGCTTGGTTGCCTCCTGCTTGCACCCTGACCGAGCAGCGGATCAACCACCCCCCCAAATGATGAAACCCATTTGAAAAAGTTCCAGAAAAGCGCAGAGAGCGAAGCTCGAGATCCTTCATTCGGTAGACCGCGGTGTCTGAGTCCGGACGGTGGGCGGCGCGAGGGGAAGCGACAGACGTGCGGCGCTGGACCCCTGGGTAAAGGGGGAAACATGCATGTGGGGCGACCAGTGGTCTGTAGCAGGACCCCACGCCGACCGGTGGGACGACGCGGGCTGCCACGGGCGACGGCGGCGGGGCCAACCCCAGTTTCCGATCCGAGGGCTCTGCCGGGCGCCTCCGTCTGTCTCGAATCTCGGAGGAGTCCCACGAGTCGGCCGGTCCGAGCCGCGTCGCGTCCCTGGAGCCACTGCTTTCTCCTCCGCGGCCGGCCGGGGCCACCCGCCTGGCCAATCGCATGCCCCGGGGGTCGGTTTGATCCCCGCCCTCGCTGGGGCCCCCGCCCGCGAAGGGCGTTCCACGGTCCTCTCCCCCGAAAGGGGAAGTACTTTCAATCCTTACCTGAGTGGGGACCACAATGTCCCCCATCGAGATGGAGATCGCTTCGGGGATGTCGGCGATGTCATCGACAGCCACCTCACATCTAAAGCCGGTCAAGTCCTCCATATTGATGCTGGTGTCGTCGGCTCTGATGAAGCGGCCGAAGCCGCCGACGATGGCACACACACGTTGGGAAGACCAGCACTCGAAAGGGAGGTTGAAGATCTTTATCCAAGCTTTGTGCACGAGCCGCGAGTTGGTGGCGCCGTGGTAGGGATCCCAGGGTAGACAGCGTAACCGGCAGTGTTGAAGGTGGACGAGGCCGTTGTCAGTGATGTCGGTGGGTCGAACCCACTCAGGCAAGAAAATGACGAAGTCGCGATCAAGGTGGCGTGCCACCAGGAAATCATTAGCAAAGCCTTCGAACCTAGTCGCCAAATCTGCCGCTATTGTTCCCTGCGGGAAGTGGCCGAGATGAGATCTCCCGATGACGTCTGCCAGAACAGCACTCCGTCGTTGGTGCTGCCGGTGGCGGAAGTCGTCTGACATGGGGATGAAGGCCTTCATAGATTCAGGTCGGAAGCCGCGTCCTCCATCCTGCATTCTGAAGTGTTGCCGACGGGGGCAGTGCGTCGCTCGATGGCCGGTACAGCGGCACGCCGCGCAGCGAACAGGGTCTCTACAGCTGCGAACCAGATGGTCCCTGGCCAAACACCTGAAGCACTGCTTGGATATGGGCGCGGAGGAGAATGGGGGAGGGCGGAGCCGCTGAGGGTGTATGGAGTGGATGGACGGTGGCGTTGCAGGATGGAGCAGGGCGTCTTTAAAGGTGCGTGGCCCCTGCGATGAGGGAAGCAGGGAATCTCTCTCGCATCCCGGTGAGGGCGGTTGCGTGGGGCGAGAAGCGAGGTGACAGACATCCCGTCCCTTCGCAGGGAATTGAGACTTGTGGGGAAGGGGTGGCTCGGGGGGGGGGGGGGGAGAGAGAAAAGAGCAAAGGGGGAATCCCAGTTGATCAGCCCAGGACACTCTAGGTGGGGGCGCGAGGCGGGTTTGCTGGGTGCTAAGAGACCTTGGGAAGATGGAGCGGACTGTCCAGACGTGTTGACCCGGGCAAGGAGAACCTTCGTACAGGGACGACGGTCCGGGCCACTACCACATCTAGGACTGCGCTCTTGCCCGAGGCCGTCAGGTGAACGGGTACGACACGCCGGGAAGGAGCGAGGAAAAGGGTTGCAGAATCGTGTCCAGTCGCACTGGCGTCGCCATCGGTCGTCCTCCCGCGCACCGCGCCAGTATGGTGGCGCACACGCAAAGTTGGAGGCACTCCCCCGGCCGGACTCGCCCCGCGAGGAGCGCGCTCTGCCGCCCGAGCTCCCGCGCTGGCGGAGACACTCTCCAGCTCGCCCTCCCGCTCTCCCTCTCGCGCTCCGGCAGCCACTCTCTCTCGCGAGCCCCCGCGCTCGCCCACACTCTCTCACACCACCGCGCTCAAACTCCCTCCTTCTCTCTCTCTCTCTACCGCTCTCTCTCACTCTTGCTCTTCCTCTTTCTCTCACACACACACACACACACTCTCTCTCTCTCTACCTCTCATCTCTCCCCATCCAACGAAGAACTTCTGGGCCTAGTGTGATCTTGGTGATTAATTAACATATGAAACTGTATTAAAAGATACAAAAAAAAAGCCTCTCCTCTCACATTATCTCTTATACATCCCCACTACTACGAAGCCAATACTAGAAGAGAAAAATCCCTCTATTCAAAAAATAATAATTTACACATAAACAAACCTCTTGGTGAATTGAGGAAGGCCAATGTTTGTTCATCAACAATGGACTCAACAGGGGAGACGTTTAAGGCAACCATTTCAAAAGCTCTAGTAATCAAGATCAACATAGCAATCGTGATCTTCCTGTTGGTCGCCTGCGTCGCCGTCGTCCGCCTCCGCCCGGCGTCCATCTTCAACACGAATATCGCCTCGCTCGTCGAGTGCGCACTACGGGATTGCCATTCTAAGAAGGTGAGGTTAGTCCAAATCCTCTAGGTGTGTATTCTAGTTTCTAAATGAAATCCTGTAAATAGAAATTTGGTGAATGCTACAATTATAATGTCAAACTTAATTGCTACATGTACAACTATGTTATAACCAATTCTTGGAATAATTTTTTATTAGATTGATTTTTTTAATTTAGAATTTGAATTCAAAAATTTGTACATAGGTGGAAGGAGGTTCTCAGAGAAACAGGACCAGAGAAAAAATGGCAAACTCCGAGCTTCCTTGGAAGTTTGGGTGGGGAGGCAATGATAGGTTTGGTGAACATGGCGGACGACGACGTGATCGAATGGGGCATTGAGGCGAAGACCGCAGTAGTAGAGTTCGAGAGGGTGTCGGAGAATATCAAATGGAACGATCTGTTCCCCGAGTGGGTCGACGAGGAGGAGGTGTACGAGGGCACACGTCCTGCCCTGAGATACCGATGCCGGACTTTCCGGCATACGAAGAGATGGACGTGGTGGTGGTTAAGCTGCAGTGCCGGACTCCGGATGCTGGCTGGAACCGGGACGTGTCTAGGCTGCATTTAAGTTCATTTGGCAGCCCCCACGCCAAGCGCGGCGCCTACAACGAGTACAACTACAGCAAGCTCCGCATCTGGCAGCTCGCCGGCTACTACGACAAGGTCGTCTTCGTCGACTCCGACGTCCCCGTCCTGCGCGGCCTCGACCACCTCTTCCGCCTCCCGCAGATGTCGGCCATGGGGAACAGCCGCGCGATCTTGAACTCCGGCGTCATGGTCATCGAGCCGTCAAACTGCACGTTCGACGAGCTGATGCTGCGCCGCGAGGACGTGTCGACCAGGGATTCTTAAACGAGATGTTCGCGTGGTGGCACCGGCTGCCGAGGAGGGCGAACTTCCTGAAGATGTTGTGGCGCAACACGACGGAGGAGAGGCGGATGAAGGACCAGCTCTACGCGGCGGAGCCGGCGACGTTGTTCGGGCTGCACTACCTGGGGATAAAGCCGTGGAGGTGTTACAGGGACTATGACTGCAACTGGAACTGGAACGTGGATGATCAGCGGAGGTTCGCGAGCGACCCTGCGCATGCCGCGTGGTGGCGGCGGCACGACGAGATGGACGAAGGTATGCGGAGAATGTACGGGCTGACGGCACAGAGGAAGCAGCAGCTGGGGAGGGAGCGCAGGAAGGCGGAGGCCGCCGGGAATCGTGATGGGCACTGGAGGATCAACGTCTCGGATTGGAGGAAATATGCTCTTATTCACTAATGATGAGACCAATGAAAATTGCCAAGTTATAATCTGAGATTGAGCTAATTTCTTTTAAATTTTAGTATATCTACATATATATACTACTCTAGGTACTATATACTATACTATTGTTATTAATTATTAAAAATATATAAGTTTTTAACAAATAAGTCGGAAATTTAAAATACCACTTAAATTAAAAATTTTCGTTTGGTTAGATAACTTAATAAAAAGAGAATGGTCCCGGCAACAAGTATTATGGGGCGACAATGTTGAAAATGATCAATGATCATCTATCTAACTTATAGAATGTATTTTTAGTAACCTTTTAATACTCAATAATTTAGATGAGGACACATGAAAATTTATAATAAAAATTAGAAAAGTTTGGAAATGTTTGATTGAGAACTGTTGTCAAAAGATAGTGATGAAGGATTTCGTTAAAATTGTTATTTTTGAAAGTCAATTTTTGAACTTTTTTATTAATTGTCAAATGAATATGACATTTAACATTTAACAAGGGAGTGAGATAGGAAATGAGATGAGTTGTACTCCGAGTTGTGTCGGCAACAGGTTAAACCTCATTGGTTGTTTTTTTTTTTTTCCGAGTCATTACTATCTTATTTTTTATAGTTAAATTTATTCACAGAATAAATAAAATAATTAGTTATTATTATTATTTTTTTAAAATAATAAGTCTAACAATTAGTTTTCTTTTTTTTAAGCCTTTATCAATTTAAATTTTACTCCTAATATTTTCGATCATATTAAAAATTAAAAATATTTTAATTACTAACCTATAATCTTTTCCATCAAAATCTCTCTCACTCCTCCATATTTTAATTTCTCTAGCTTCTGGCCTAACAAATTCAACTCAATTTTGGATAATTTATCCATCGGAATTACTAATTTACAACATTTTCTACCAAAATCTCTATCATCGTTTTGTTTTTTTTTTAAAAATAAATAAATAAATAAATAAATTTAGCTGAAAATATAAAATAATTAAGCTTTAAACTCGAAGTTTCGAATATCAACCATCAATTTTTTTTTGCCACTTACTCCAGAGAGATTGATTCAGTTGTTTTAATCTTCCACTGATCCTCTATTTTGATCTGTTCCTTCTGTTTATATATCTGGTTGAATTTGAGAACATTGGATTGATTCTTAAATATTCGTACAACAATTTAATGAAAATAATTAATAAGGATTTGAATTCAAATTGAAAATAATTAATTCGATCATGAGTTGCTACCCCTATGTTTTATTTTAAAAATTACAATTGATAATCAATTTCCAGCACTATTGAGATGTTTAAAATATATCCTCCTGTAAAGACACAGAGAAAAATAATAACACTAGTAAAAGTTTTGAATTAAAAAAAAAAAAAAAAAAAAAAAAAAAAAAAAAAAAAAAAAAAAAAAATTCAACTTGAGCTAGTGATGAGCCATGGCTATTGGCCTTCAGCTAACTGAGTTGTGATAAGTGCAAGCATTCGTGGAATGATACTGATCTTTATCCGGCCAGCGTTGCTCGAGATTTGAAAATGTCGTTAGACTTTTACTATTCTGCGACCACAAATTTTTTTCTGTCGTCGGTAATAGTGATCTTCCAATGCTCATTACTATATCCCATCTTCTCCGCCCGCTTCCGATGCGCCTCCAATATCCCTACCCTCTCCGCCGTGAGCCCGCACAACCACTTCAGGCCCTGGTCGATCTCATCGTACCGCCGCCACCACATCCGGTGCCCCGCGTCGTTTGCGAACTTGTGCATGTACTCGGCGTCCCAGTTGCAGTCGTAGTCCCTGAAACACCTCCACGGCTTGAAACCTAAGAAATGTATCGCGTGCAGCTCCGGCGGATCCGCAGTGAAGAGTCGGTCCAGTCTCTCCCTCTTCTCCTCCGTGCTATGCCACACCATCTTGAAGAAGTTGAACCACTTCGGCAGGCGGTGCCACCACGGGAACATCTCGTTCAGGAACCCCTGGTCGCCGCCGTTGTACGAGACGATGTCCTCGCGGTGCGCCATGAGCGCGTCGAACGTGCAGTTGGACGGCTCGATGACCATGACGCCGGAGTTGAAGAAGACTCCGCTGTTGTGCACCGCCGATATCTGTGGGAGGCGGAAGAGGTGGTCGAGGCTACGGAGGACGAGGATGTCGGTGTCGATGAAGACGATCTTGTCGTACTCGGTGAGTTGCCAGAGGCGGAACTTGCTGAAGTTGTACTCGTTGTAGGCGCCGCGCTTGGCGCGCCGGTTGTGGATGCGCTCGATCTTGCGGAGGGTCCACCCGGCGGCGGCGAGCGCCTGCAGCTTCGGGCGGCTGATGGAGTCGTCGTGGACGAGGACGAGGTCGCGGCCGGCGGCGGAGCCCATGCTGCGTAGGCGGTGAGCCAGCATGAGCGCACCGCACACGTAGTTTTCGTTGGAGTGAATGATCGTCGCGTAGGCTTCACGCCGTTGCTGAGGGCTCGCCAGGGATTCGGGATTCGAGTCGACGGCATTGGATTCACCGTTTATTCCTGAGAGGAGAGTTGATAATTAATTAAGTTTGCAACCCAAAAAAATATTTCCAATAATCTGGAACTTAATTCTAATTAACCCAACTTCCACCTACACTTGTGACTTTATACAACTTCAATTCAGGATTGGTTGAGCCAATAGATTATTGCTATATACATATGCGGCTCCAATCAAAAGAAAAAGATAAAAATGTACAAAATTAGGGGACAAATGGTGGTCTCCCAGTTACTTATTCCTCAAGTCGTATATATCTAAACATATTTTTAGAAAATTTGCTTCCTCTTAGTGGCTTAAGTAGATCACGCAGTACTTTAATCTTTTCAAAAGAATCTTATAACTGAAATTGCTGCAGGTAAAGTGCCTGTGTGTGTGTGTTTGTGTGTGTTTGTGTTTTTTTTTTTTTTTTTTTTTTTTTTTTTTTTTTTTTTGTGGAGGAAGAAGAGAGAGAAAGATAGAATATTGTTCACTTTATATATATATTTTTTAAAAAATAAATATGACTGAGAATATAAGATAAATAAATTTAAAATTTAAAATTTCCAATATTAAACATTAAATTTTTTGCTATTTGGGTTAAATAGTTATTTTTTATTATTATAACAAATTATTATTATTATTATTATTATTTTTTGTTAACCGTAGACTAATTTAGGGGGAGTTAGACTAAAGATTTAGAATAAGATTTAGAATTGAGTCTCAGCTAAATAAAATTATAAAATTTAGATGGAAAAAATTAAAGATTGAACGTCCAACGAATTTTGATTTTCTTTTTCAGAAAAATTAAACATTTAGATCAGAAATACCGTAAAATTAAATTGTCTAGAATGGAATACTTATAATAAAACAATTAAAATCTGATATGAAAAGACATACCTTCTTTCGGAAGCTGCAATGCAGTCCTGCAGGATCCCCAAGGAAGGCTAACCTTCTCAGCCAACCTGTCAACCTGCACTTGGTACATCCACCACTGCCCCTCCCTCCCCACCAAATCGTCGCACCGGAACAGCTCCCTCATCGGCTCACACTCGCTCAGCAGCGCTACTTTCGCCGCCCCCCACCCATCCCTCCTCGCCTTTTTCACTACCAAGTTCGCGGCCACCAGATGAACCTGCAGCCTAAACACGTCGCGATACCACCCGGGTTTCGGGCTCTGGCACGGCACCTTAGCCGCCACCACGTCCATCTCCTCGTACGCTGAAAAAACTGGCATCGGGATCTCGGGGCACGCGCTCTGCCCATTCTCCTCGTCGAAAAAACCCGGGAACAAGTCCGTCCATTTCAAATTATCCGGCACACGCTCGAATTCCACCACTGTTAATGTTTCATCAATCCCTAGCCCAACCGATTCGTTCTTGCCCATGTTCACCAAGCCGATTCTCTTCTCCCCCGCGCGTAAGCTTTCAATGAAACTCCGTTTTCTCTCCTCTTCTGTTCTACTCTCGCTTACTATTATGCTCTCCGGCGCCCTCTCTTCCGCCTGCAACAATCAATATTACTATTTTTTATTTTTTATTTTTATTTTTAGTGTACGTACGTACTGTCTAATCTTTTATGTTGATTCAATTTGAACAGTTCGATAACTATATAACTGCATGCAGAACTCGAACATACGAATAACTCAATCAGGTTAGCTAACCTTCATCGCGTTGCAATCGTTCAAGCTGCACCAGGCGAGGTCGGCGACCTTGTTGTCGAAGAGACCCTTCGAGCAGAGGATGAGAAGGGCGGCGGAGGTGGCGAACATGAAGACAACGAAGGTTGTGTTGATCTTGACGACGGCGGCGCCTTTCCGCTGCGCGGCCTTGTGCTTCTGATCCATTAATGATCAACTCCTCTTTGAGAAAACCTTGGCGCTTATTAATTCCTCTCCCTGAACTTGTTGAACTAGTTACTATCATATATAGAGCAAATTTTCTTTGTACCTAATTTGGAAATTTACGAATATGGAGGACTCTCGAGAAATTAATTTTCGATTTTGAAATCCATACCAACTCATCGCTTTATTTGCGAATGTGATGGTTTTGGGTTTCTAGTGGCGGCTATGCATGTAGGGAGAAAAAATATAGCCGTATTTACCTTTTTATTTATTTATTATTATTATTATTTTAAATAATTTTTGTATATAAAAATGATATTAGTATATTATTTGTTAGTTTTCCCATCTAAAATACCGTTTGGGAAAAAAAAATTAAACAAACGACAAGGATAACGGACAATGCCAGAGGAGGAATTTTCATTTTTTTCCTACGTAGGCGGAGGTTGGATGGAATTGTTAATGTAGTTAAGAAAAACCCTCTAATACGCTACTGTTATAGTTTATTGAATTTAGAATTAGTTTATGATTTTGATACACCGATCATTAAATAACGTAAGTGATAAAAAATAGAATAACTGATATCTGAGATTTTAAATTTAAAATTTACTTTATATTTTTAACTTAATTTATTTTTAAAAAAATAAATAAAACAAATAATATATTATTTTTTAAAAATAAAATTTAAATTAAATTTGGATGCATCAGAATTTCATGGAATTGACACCTTTTTCTTTTTTTTTTTTGTTTTGTTTTGTTGGTCTTTTAGATTTGGCTATAAGTTAGGCGTAGCTTATGTGGACTATGAAGATAAGGAGGAAGAGAAATTAAAATTAAGATCCGTACTCAACCAGCAATATATGTACGGTCTGTTAGGCCTAACGGTTGGAAAAATAATTTTTACAAAATTAATTTTAATATGAATAATTTTAATTTTGATTAAAATTTAAATATTAAATCTAAATTTAAATTTGAAATTTAAAATTTAAAATTTAAAATTAAAATAAAAAAATAAAATTTAAAATTTAAAATTTTAATTTTATCGTAAATTATTGAGTAGTCGTTCACTTTCCTGATGAATGTTTTTTAAAAAATACTATAAAATTCGTAAGGAATTTATCTATCCGTATATCATTCAATTCAATCTTTTAGATCTCTAATCACCTGGATGATTATGCCATAATTCTGCTATATTTATTTGCTTAAATAAAATTTCTCTCTCTAAAATAAATAGAATGATTAATTTCACAAAAAAAATTATTTCCACGAGCTGTTTTATCTATTACCAAATCGACCATGGATCAGTTCTCCTTTCATTTGGAAGTATATGTCAGAGTCGGAGGCATCCCAATCCGATTGAATGGGATGACAGGTTCTCAATCCGAACCTGTAAAATAAAAATCTTGATTAAATTTTATAGTTTTAAATTTAATATCTAAATATAAATTATAAAATTTTGAAATTTAAAAATTAAAATTTAAAATTTAAAAATTCAAACATAAATTTAAATTTTAAAATTAAATTAAAAAAATAAATTTAAATTTAAAATTTAAGTCCAAAATCTGAATTAAATTTCAAGATGCAAATGTTTGCTACTTCCCATTTTGAGTCATAAAAATTTAAAAACTAATTCCAAAAATCAGAATTAAATTTTTTTAAAAAAAGATTGTGAAACACTCTACTACAAGTAAAATCATTTTTGATGCTAAAATTATTTTTCCAAATCTAGGCCAAACAAAGAATATCGATAAGTGTTGAGTAGGACGTTAATGGCTAGTGATACTTAAAGTTTTATCTGAATTTTGAATTCAAACTAAATAAATTTAACTAAAGTTAAATGAGTATGATTTTGATTATGAATTTAAAGAATGAAAATTAGATGGATTCACATTCATACATAAATTTTATCTATGTCCAACCTAAACGCGGAACTGAACTCAAATCTGAATCAAACATCAACTAATTTTATAACATAAAATATAAAACTTAGAAATTGTTTTCAAAAATTTATATTTGAGTACGATATATTTTGAAATTTGATAAAGAGTACTGATGGCTGCCCGGCTCAATTTTGGGTGCCAACTTTTTCTTTTTGTCGGATTCAATTTTGATTATGAATTTTTAGGACCTAACATTTTCAGATTTAGAAGTTCAATTTCGCTAGTCAGGGTCTGTTACAATTTTTTTTAATTCAAAAACACCCTTTCTTCCTTAGTATTGTTGTTTTTCTAAAAAAAAAAAAAAAAAAACATAAAAAGTATATAAAAAATAAAAAAAGTGAAAGCTAAAAAAAAGAAAAAATTATATCATATGAAGTAATTATAAAAAGGTAAATACTATTTGTGTAACCCAAGAATGTATATGTACATCCCCTTCATTCACCACATTGGTTGTTTTTGTTAGTTACTTGATAAAACTACCAAGTTAATTACATTCATTTAATAAGATAAATATAAAATCTATATAAATATATAAATTTTCAATCTTTTTGTCTAGTGAAAATTTTTTCTTTACCCTCATCAAACTTATTTTTTCATTAAAATTTGAAACTCATATTTTTTTTATTTTTTATTTTAATTAAAATTAAAGAATAAAATTAATAGTCATATTTTTTAGTTAATTAATTTATGTATTGATTTAAATTTTTTTTTTTTACTAAATGTTAAAATTTAAAACTCATATTTTTTTATTTTCTATTTTAATTAAAATTAAACAATAAAATTAATAACCATATCTTTTAGTTAATTAATTCATGCATTGATTTAAATATTTTTATTTTTTTACTAAATCTTTAAATTTGAAACTCATGTCCTTTCATTTTTTTATTTTAATTAATTAATTAATTTTTTTTTTTTTTGAGTGAAAGGTAGCATACAATCCGCTTTGATTAGCCTGAAATGTGAAACAACTAGGCTTCGAACTCGAAATTTCGGACATCAACCACCAAACTAGAAAACTCCAGTATCAATCACCAAACTTTTTGTCACTTACGTTAGAAACAGTCGATCACTTTAATTAAAATTAAAGAACAAAATTAATAGCCCATATTTTTCAGCTAATTAATTAACACATTGATTTAAATATTTTTTTTAGAGAAATATATGTTAAATAATTTTATTTTGAAAAATCGAAGAGACGCGAAATATTTCATGCATAGTTTACGAATTTAGAAAATCGAAGAAATATTATTTTTTTCTCCTTTCTTCATTTTACAAATAAATTATAAATTTGAAAAATCGGTGAGATACAGAATGTTATAATTATTTTAAAAAAGTATATAAAATTTTTTGAGCGAGAGAAGCCGAATAAAATTTTTTTCTTCGAAACTCTTAATTAGAAATCAAAATATTTTATTTTTATCAAAATTCGTTCTCTGCCATGTTGTTGATTAGATACTACTTTTCGAAAATTGAGGCCACGGGCACCTTTCTATAGCATATTGCTGTTTTTTGAAAAGTACGTAAAAAGAAATGTAAATAAATAATTTAAAATTGTATATAAAAAATAGAAATTAAATGAAAGTTAAGAAAGAGAGTGAAAAAACAGTAAACAGACAGGCTTTTCACGTGGCAAAATGAATTTTGACGTGTGATTAAAAAAATTTAAACATTATGAAAGAGACAATTCCCTAATAAAACGTGATAGACATTAGACCGTTCAGAATATATCTATAATAATATTATTGTAAAGATCCGGTAAAAAAAAAAAAAAAAAAAAAAAAAAAAAAAAAGAAGAACTCTCTTTTCACGATTTTGATATTTTTAGAAGCATTCTATTCTCTCTCTCTCTCTCTCTCTCTCTCTCTCTCTCTCTCGCGCGCTAGATTGCTATATTATTAATAGTATTTCGATACCATAATTTTATTTTTAATTTTAAAATATTTAAATTAACTATCCACATTGTTAAATATAATTTAGAATTTATAAATTTTTTAGAAATAAAATTTTAATATTTTTTGATATTATTTACTTAGTAAATGAATTATGTCGAAATAAACGGTAAAAATTAAACAATTTTTAAAATTTAAGGATAGATCTTTTGAATTTAAGATTGGTGATTTTGATTTAAATAGTTTAAAAATTTTCTGACGAAATTTGAATAAATTTAAATTTTTTTACACCGTTAAACTACAAACTCGATATAGTATAGTAGTAATTAAAAATTAATAATTTTAAAATTATTTGATCATAAAATAAATTATGTCGAAAAAATATAAATTTATTTTTTTTTTTAAAAAAATAAATATTTTAGATTATTTTTAACGGAGTGAATTATTGATTTAAACATTCTAAAATTGAAAACAAGACTATAGTATCGGAGCTCCGGTACTATTGATAATATAAGAAACTAACTCTCTCGCTATATATATATATATATATATATATATATATATATATATACAGGGAGAGAGAAAGTTCGGTTACTATGCTATCGATAGCACCAAGCATTTGATGCTATCAATTTTTTACCCTTAGATCAATCCCTTTGATTATTTTCAACCGTTAAATTTTATCATTTTCTCAACCACCCATTAAACTCAAGAGACACACTTGATATCAACCAAACATCTTTTAATCTAAGCATTAAAAACTTAATAGCACAATGACTTGTTGCTATTAATAGAATTCCAGCTTAACTCTCTCTCTCTCTCTCTCTCTCTCTCTCTCTCTCTTTATAATATATATATATATATATATATATATAGTAGAGATAGATATATGTTTTTAAAAGTATAAATCTATCCATATTTGTAAATTTTTTATCATTGGATTTATATTTTTTACTTTTTCTTTCTCTCTTTTTAGTTGACTTTATAATAGCACAAATCTCAATACAAATTCAATAGTAAAAAATTCACAAACATAAATTGACTTGTATATATATATCGAATACTATGTTTTCAAAAGTACCAAACATTTATGCTTGTAAGTCTTTCATCGTTAGATCGTACTATTTCACCAATCGCCCACTAAACCTTAGAAATTATTATCATCTTAACGACACATTTCTACATCCAAAGGCTAAAGACTTAAAAGCACCAATGACTTAGTAGCATAATATATATATATATATATATATATATATATATATATATATATATATATATATATATATATATATATATATGAGTAGAGCTTATATACTTCTAAAAATATAAGCTCATCCATACTTGTAAAATTTTCATCATTAGATTTGTATTAGAATTTGTACAATTGTACTTTTTTTCAGTCTCCTTAAGTGATTTTACAATAGCACGGATCCTAATATATATATACTAGGGCTTGCTTATATACTTTCAAAAACACAAGCCCAACGATAGTTGTGAATTTTTTACTATTGGATTTGTATTGAGATTTGTGCTATATATTATAAAGTCAACTAAAGAGAGAGAAAGAAAAAGTAAATAGCATAAATCTCAATACAAATTTAATGATAAAAAATTCATAAATATATTTGTGCTTGTGCTTTTGAAAGTATATAAGCGCTATTCTCTCTCTCTTCTCTCCTCTCTTCTTCTCTCCTCTCTCTCTCTATCTCTTCTATATATATTATAAAAATATATATATATATATATATATATATATATATATATATATATATATATATATATATATATATATATATATAATATATATATATATATATATAAATGAGTTCCTATACTTCTAAAAGCACAAAGTGATTAGTGCTTGTGAATTTTAACCCTTAGATGAAATGATGGGTGGTTAGAATAATAGTGAGCCCATTAGTTTAGTGAGTAGTTGGTGGAATAGAATGATCTGAATAAAAAAATTAGTCAAAAGGGATAGAAAACTCACAAGTACCATTACTTGGTAATTGTACAAATATAATAGCCGAACTATATATATAAAGTAAAACTTATATACATTTAAAAGCACAAGCCTAATATGTTTGTAAAGTCAATTAAAGAGAGAGAAAGAGAAAGTACAATAGTACGGATCTCGATACAAATTTAATGACGAAAAATTTATAAATATAGTTGGGTTTGTACTTTTAAAAATATATATGTTCTACTATATATATATAATCCGGCTACTATACTATTAATAGTATCAAGTCATTGGTACTATCAAGTTTTCTATTCTTAGATCAACCCCTTTAATCATTTCACCCGTTAGAATTTTACTATTTCCCACACCACCTATTAAATCCAAAGGGCCCACTATTATCTCACCACACATTTTCTAATCCAACGATTAAAAACTTAATAGCACCAATGACTTGGTACTTTTTTTCAGTCTCCTTAAGTGATTTTACAATAACACGGATCCTAATATATATATACTAGGGCTTGCTTATATACTTTCAAAAACACAAGCCCAACGATAGTTGTGAATTTTTTACTATTGGATTTGTATTGAGATTTGTGCTATATATTATAAAGTCAACTAAAGAGAGAGAAAGAAAAAGTAAATAGCATAAATCTCATACAAATTCAATGATAAAAAAATTCACAAATATATTTGTGCTTGTGCTTTTGAAAGTATATAAGCGCTATTTCTCTCTCTCTCTCTCTCTCTCTTTCTCTCTCTCTCTTTCTATATATATATATATATATATATATATATATATATATATATATATATATATATATATATATATATATATAATTGAGTTCCTATACTTCTAAAAGCACAAAGTGATTAGTGCTTGTGAATTTTTAACCCTTAGATGAAATGATGGGTGGTTAGAATAATAGTGAGCCCATTTAGTTAAGTGAGTAGTTGGTGGAATAGAATGATCTGAATAAAAAAATTAGTCAAAAGGGATAGAAAACTCACAAGTACCAATTACTTGGTAATTGTACAAATATAATAGCCGAACTATATATATAAAGTAAAACTTATATACATTTAAAAGCACAAGCCTAATTATGTTTGTAAAGTCAATTAAAGAGAGACAAAGAGAAAGTACAATAGTACGGATCTCGATACAAATTTAATGACGAAAAATTTATAAATATAGTTGGGTTTGTACTTTTAAAAATATATATGTTCTACTATATATATATAATCCGGCTACTATACTATTAATAGTATCAAGTCATTGGTACTATCAAGTTTTCTATTCTTAGATCAACCCCTTTAATCATTTTCACCCGTTAGATTTTACTATTTTCCCAACCACCTATTAAATCCAAAGGGCCCACTATTATCTCAACCACACATTTTCTAATCCAACGATTAAAAACTTAATAGCACAATGACTTGGTACTTTTTTTCAGTCTCCTTAAGTGATTTTACAATAACACGGATCCTAATATATATATACTAGGGCTTGCTTATATACTTTCAAAAACACAAGCCCAACGATAGTTGTGAATTTTTTACTATTGGATTTGTATTGAGATTTGTGCTATATATTATAAAGTCAACTAAAGAGAGAGAAAGAAAAAGTAAATAGCATAAATCTCAATACAAATTCAATGATAAAAAATTCACAAATATATTTGTGCTTGTGCTTTTGAAAGTATATAAGCGCTATTCTCTCTCTCTCTCTCTCTCTCTCTCTCTCTCTCTCTCTCTCTCTATATATATATATATATATATATATATATATATATATATATATATATATATATATATATATATATATATATATATATATATAATTGAGTTCCTATACTTCTAAAAGCACAAAGTGATTAGTGCTTGTGAATTTTTAACCCTTAGATGAAATGATGGGTGGTTAGAATAATAGTGAGCCCATTTAGTTAAGTGAGTAGTTGGTGGAATAGAATGATCTGAATAAAAAAATTAGTCAAAAGGGATAGAAAACTCACAAGTACCAATTACTTGGTAATTGTACAAATATAATAGCCGAACTATATATATAAAGTAAAACTTATATACATTTAAAAGCACAAGCCTAATTATGTTTGTAAAGTCAATTAAAGAGAGAGAAAGAGAAAGTACAATAGTACGGATCTCGATACAAATTTAATGACGAAAAATTTATAAATATAGTTGGGTTTGTACTTTTAAAAATATATATGTTCTACTATATATATATAATCCGGCTACTATACTATTAATAGTATCAAGTCATTGGTACTATCAAGTTTTCTATTCTTAGATCAACCCCTTTAATCATTTTCACCCGTTAGATTTTACTATTTTCCCAACCACCTATTAAATCCAAAGGGCCCACTATTATCTCAACCACACATTTTCTAATCCAACGATTAAAAACTTAATAGCACCAATGACTTGGTACTTTTTTTCAGTCTCCTTAAGTGATTTTACAATAACACGGATCCTAATATATATATACTAGGGCTTGCTTATATACTTTCAAAAACACAAGCCCAACGATAGTTGTGAATTTTTTACTATTGGATTTGTATTGAGATTTGTGCTATATATTATAAAGTCAACTAAAGAGAGAGAAAGAAAAAGTAAATAGCATAAATCTCAATACAAATTCAATGATAAAAAATTCACAAATATATTTGTGCTTGTGCTTTTGAAAGTATATAAGCGCTATTCTCTCTCTCTCTCTCTCTCTCTCTCTCTCTCTATCTATATATATATATATATATATATATATATATATATATATATATATATACTATATATATATATATATATATATATAATTGAGTTCCTATACTTCTAAAAGCACAAAGTGATTAGTGCTTGTGAATTTTTAACCCTTAGATGAAATGATGGGTGGTTAGAATAATAGTGAGCCCATTTAGTTAAGTGAGTAGTTGGTGGAATAGAATGATCTGAATAAAAAAATTAGTCAAAAGGGATCGAAAAACTCACAAGTACCAATTACTTGGTAATTGTACAAATATAATAGCGAACTATATATATAAAGTAAAACTTATATACATTTAAAAGCACAAGCCTAATTATGTTTGTAAAGTCAATAAAGAGAGACAAAGAGAAAGTACAATAGTACGGATCTCGATACAAATTTAATGACGAAAAATTTATAAATATAGTTGGGTTTGTACTTTTAAAAATATATATGTTCTACTATATATATATAATCCGGCTACTATACTATTAATAGTATCAAGTCATTGGTACTATCAAGTTTTCTATTCTTAGATCAACCCCTTTAATCATTTTCACCCGTTAGATTTTACTATTTTCCCAACCACCTATTAAATCCAAAGGGCCCACTATTATCTCAACCACACATTTTCTAATCCAACGATTAAAAACTTAATAGCACCAATGACTTGGTACTATTAATAGTATTCCAGCCTAACTCTCTCTCTCTCCCTCTCTCTCTCTTTATATATATATATATGCATATATATATAGTTCGGCTACTATACTATTAATAGTACCAAGTTATTAGTGCTATCAAGTTTTATACCCTTAGATGAACTCCTTTGATTATTTTCATCCGTTAGATTTTACTATTTTTCCAACTACCTATTAAACTCAAGGGGGCCCACTATCATCTCAACCACACACCTTTTAATCCAAGGGTTAAAAAAACTTAATAGTACCAATGACTTGGTACTATTAATAGTATTCCAGCCTCTCTCTCTCTCTCTCTCTCTCTCTCTCCTCTCTCTCTCTTTATATATATATATATATATATATATATATAATAATATATATATATTATATTATATTTCGGTTACAATGCTATTGATAGCACCAAGCATTGGTGCTATCAAGTTTTCTACCCTAGATTAAATCCTTTGACATTTCCCAATGTTAGATTTTACTATTTTCCAACCACCCATTAAACCCAAGTGGGCATATTATTATCTCAACCACATCATCTTTTAATCAAGGGTTAAAACTTAGTAGCATCAATGGACATTAATAGTATTCCAGCCTAGCTAATATATATATATATATATTTATATTATATATATAATATTATTATATATTATATATAATATATAGCTATATATTAATAAATATATATATATATATATAATATATATTATAATAATATATATAGTTCAAAAGTACAAAGCCCAACTATATTTATGAAATTTTCATCATTGGATTTATATGAGATTTATCCTATTGTAAAGTCAACTAAAGAGAGAGTGAATGACAAATAGCACAATATTCAATACAAATCAATGGATAAAAATTCACAAGTATATGTATATATAATATCTATTATATATATATATTATATATAGAGAGAGACGGGAGAGTGGGAGGGGCGGGAGATGTTGAGCTGCGGTTTTCCTCTCTCTTTCATTGTGTTTTGTAGTGTGTTGGCGGACTCTTCGAGGTTGTATCTCCTTTCCCCCCCTCAATGCTTTTCGTAACTCATCTAGAAACGCCAGCTAGCACCCCCAGAGCACGGGAAAAGGTACTATCTATGGAGCGGATATATACGGCCCATGATATCGGAGGAGAGAGGGAGGCGAGAGAGAGAGAGAGAGAGAGTGTCACGCCCCGGGGTCGAAACTGCGATACGGGCTCGCCAACAGATCCGCCGCCCATACGGTGAACCCCGTATAGACAAAGTGTCAAACCTGCAAAAGGAAAATACTATACTAAACAGATATCAGAGCTGAAAATAAACTGCTAGAAATAAAATATATACAACACAAAGTCCTCACCAAATTACATAAGTCACTCAACTCTGAAAGAAAAGTACAACTCTATACCTCACTACAAGGTCTCTCAACAAGTAACTCTCAATATAAAAAGGGTACATCTACTCTCTGGACGACGACTGGTAGCAACTGTAGCAGCAGGAACAGGAGTAGAAGTCCCTGGGAAAAAATACACCACGACGGGTGTGAGAACTACATCCCACAGTAGTTCTCAGTGGGTGCCGCCATCAAGCCCAACGGTCTGCCCACTAAATCTACTAGAGGCATGCTGTAACAAATGCAGTACTGAAGGAAAGAGCTGGAAATGAATAACACTACAGCTACTATGGCAAGTGATAACTGAATAAAAGAGAGTGTATGCATGAATAAAAGTAACACTACCCTCGTGTACCAATAATGCCCTCAACAGTATGATCTCAAATATGTATATATGTATGCATCATGAAAAAATAACTGCCAAAGTATAACCTAATCACATGGTCCTGTATAAGCCCAGACTTGCCTGTATAAATCAATCTCAACAACCGGTACACCAACCCGGTATATAGTTCAAACTCATCACCGGTACAACAACCCGGTCTCGTCTACTCCGGAGTGGCACTCGAGGGGAGCGACCCGCTCGAGTCAACAAGTAACCCATATCAAGTATCTCTGCAAGGTATCTCTGTCAAGTATCTCAGTCAAGCAGACATAAGTCGACACTATGCTCAAGTGGAGACTCACTCTATCCACAATGCAAAACCCAGCCCCAACTGTTGCATAACACTAAACGGTCCAACCGCCCACAATCCGCGATTGCCGAAACAAAACCCGAGTCGATAATCTGGTGCTATCCCACATGACTCAACAAAATAGCTATACTATCCCCATCTCTGCTCTCTAACCCGAGCAATAAAAGTATAAGAGAAAAGAAAAGGCTTTCTTCTAAGTTGATTTCAGCATGAATAGTATAGTATGAATAAAAGAGATGTGGCCTAACGAAATTCCCGACCCTCATACGGTTCGGGAACACGACCACCTCGGTACAACAAGCGGAAGACACCAATCCGGGCCCGAAAGTCCCGGAAGACCAACACCTACAACCCTATTAAACAAGAACAGGTTCTAGGCTCGGCCCCCGTGGCTTTCGTCCCGAAAAAGGAACGGCCCCTAGAACCCAGATCACCCAAACTCTCTTGGGTGAGGAGGTTGTAATAAAAATGTGACAGTTATACAGAAAGCCATTTTGATCTGGAAGAAATCCATATTTAATGATTTTTAGTTCTTTTAGGGAAAATAGTTATAAAACACGTATTTATACCCAAACCCCGAAGGCTAATGCCTTTGTCCAACCAAACAATGACAGACTCCAGCAGCCCTTCGATGCTTGGAAGAAAATATTGGTAGACTAAAATCATATGTATATCAAAAAGGTTCTGGGTTCTAGGTCCTACAACACTGGTAATCAACTGCCACTAACCCAGTGGCGACAAAGAAAATATCTCGGGACAGCCGTTTACCCAAATGGCTCCCGCCACAGATGAACGATCAACTACATCTACCAGACTCTACTCTGCTCCCAAGCACGAGTGTAAAATGCATCCCACACTAAAAGAAATCCGACCACTCGGCCCACTACCCGGCGAGTAACACTATGTCTAGGAAAGAGATAGAAGTGTGGATGTCTAAAGCAGAATAAACCTAGCCCAAGTTGGAGTTTTCTACTGGTCTGGTTACACATACAGCATATGACGGGGGTGCTAGGTCAAGTTCCAAGATAACAATAATGTTACAGATGATAGAAAACAGGGAGATGACAAAATCACCAGATAATATAAGGAATAGCAATTCCTACATTCTAGCATGCTACACAAGCATTTCACTGTCATGCATAATCCTACAATAGCAGATTTTAATGCACAGTCCATCAATCTTGGAGACAGGGCCACCCACCTGAAAACGCTAACTGTCCAAGGTTCCACAGCTGAAACTGTACCGGGACAATCCACAGATTTTCACAAATCCGTCGGGCCCAAAACCTCCCAAAATACCTCCTGGATACAAAAATAAGGCCCAAAAATACAATTACAACAAAATCCTAAGTGTGCTGTCCAAGCTGAGATTTCAGTCCCAAAGATGTAATATTTTCACCTGTAAACAATGCTCCAAAAATTCCAATAAAAATACTACGACGATCATCGCATCGAGACCTTCTAAACGGGTACCTGCACATCCAATTCCGAGCCCCGTAGGCCGAGTTACAAATTCCACAGTACAGGCGCGCAAAACTCACCACCATACAACTGTAAAACTCTGCACAGTAAAAGGGGAAACAGTATACCTTCGGACAAGCCTCAGAAAAATCCCGAAAAAATACGATGATAATCCTCGCGACGAGTAGATGCAAAAAGTGTACAGGCTCGTCTCGATCCGACGCTCGAGTGCGGAGATAAAATTTCGGCAAGGGGCTGCTGTCCAAAAACTCCACCAGCAAAATAGTAGCTTAGAAATGTCTCGAAAACCATGCCATAAACTCTAAATCCAGCAAGATGATCAACAAGAAAGTCGAAGACGTACCTCTCATGAATCCACTGCCGTAAAAATCGTCCAAAAACACTGTCCGAGTAGCTCTGTGGACCTCTCAGACCGAAATGCGGCGATAATAGGCCTCCGATGAAAGATCGTCGCTCCGCGCTACGATGCCGAAATCGTCGACGCCGCGGCTTCCAAAAATTCCGGGCCTCTGCCAGAAGATGCGCAACACGAAGATCTCCAACTTTGCTAAAGGGTCCAAGGGCAGGGGAGCTCGGGAAAAGGGGCAAAAAGCCCAAGCAAAATGCCTATTTATAGGCCCAGCCCGAAAAATTAGAAATTTGGACTTTTGGCCCAAAATCCGGGCGCCCGAGACATTCGGGCTGCTACAGTAACGGGCCCGGCCCGTTACTGTGCGTGCCGGAATTCTCCTAGGGCCGCCACGTGGCCCAAACGCGCTCCCCGCGCCCGGCGCACGCGCGCCCGGGAACCGCGCGACGCCGCGTGTCCCGACACGCGGGCGTGCGCGGCTGCGCCCGGCCAACCACGGGGCGCCACGTGGCGCCCCCACGTCGTCCCCCCAACCGCCCTGCCGTACGGCCACCTGCTCCGGCCGCTGCGTGGACCGCGCGCACCAGGACCCGCCAACCAAAAGCCGCCACGTGTCCATCCCCGGTCCACCGTGCACCCGCGCAAAGTCCGTGGACCGCGCCTACAGAACCGGCCACTCACAAGATGCCACGTGTCCTGCCCCACGGTGCACGCCGGCCGCGTGGACCGCACGCCTGCCCGCGCGCCCGCGCGCCTGCCCGCGCGGATGCCCGCGCCCGCGCGCCTGCCCGCGGCCGCTCCGCCGCCTGCCCGAGCCCGCGCCGCCGCGCTCCGCCGCTACCCGCCGCCGCCGCCGCCGCCCGCCGGCGCCGGAACAGTACAAGCTGCCTCGAAATCCGTGCCGGGTCATCCGAGCTCCGAAAAATTCAAGTAAATAGTCCATTTCGCTCGTTTTCGCACACTGAATCCAAAACCGAAGTCCGTTTGGCCAAATTCCACTTCTAAAATTTCTCGAAAATTCCCAAAAAAGTAAATTTGATTCATTTTTCATGCTGGGTCAAATCCTTGGTTCCAATACGCGCGCAAAAATCTCAGTCACCCAATATGGGCCTCCTGGTAAGCAATCTTGCTCCCATTACACCCGAAATTCATTTCCGGGGCCCGACACGCGCACAAACACTCCCAGAAGCCACTAATCCATCAATAAACCCTTGAGTGGGGATTCGGGTCCTCACAGAGAGAGAATTGAGTTCCTATGGTTTTAAAAGTATCAAGACATTGGTGCTTGGAGGTTTTAGCTCTTGGATGAAAGGATATGTGGTTAGGATGATAGTGGGACCCTTAGGTTTAGTGGGTGGTTGATGGAATAGTATGATCTAAGGATTAGAATTAGGCAAAAGAATAGATCTAGCGGTAGAAAATTTACAAGCACCAATTGTTTGATACTTTTACAAGCATAGTAGCCGGCTACTATACTAGTACAAGCATCAAACAATTGGTGCTTGTAAGTTTTCTACCGTTAGATCTACCATTTTGACTAATTTCATCTCAATAATAATAATAATAATAATAATAATAATAATAATAATAATAATAATAATAATAATAATTATTATTATTATATAAAGAGCTAGGCTGGAATACTATTAATAGTACCAAGTTATTGGTGCTATTAAGTTTTTAACCATTGAATTAAAAGATGTGTGGTTGAGATGATAGTGGGCCCCTTGGGTTTAATAGGTGGTTGGGGAAATAGTAAAATCTAACGGGTGAAAATAATTAAAGGGATTGATCTAAGGGTAGAAAACTTGATAGCACCAAATGCTTGTATCACGCCCCGAGTTTAAAAACCGGTCTAATTTTTTTTTTTTTTTTTTTTTTTTGAAATCAGAGTTATCAAAAACTGAGCGTAACAGACCGCCACATGCATAGAAAATCCTCTATCCATACAGACAGATTCTCTCCTATACATGCACGGCTAGACAAGTACAACATAATACATTCAGAGTTCAAGTACAGATAACTTAACTAATAATCAGTTTAAACATATACTAAGTCATACAAGTCCTTAAATATGTGAAAACAACTAAGTACTGGAAGTAACCCTATCAAAATACAAATCCAAAATACTGTATCTGATCATATCCCAAATGTCAGATCCTCAGGGGGACAGCTCTATCGTGATCACCTCACCAAACCGTCCCGACATCTCACCACCCGACAGACCTGAAAAACAGTCACCCAGGGAGTGTGAGATACATCGACAGTGTATCCCAGTGGGCATGACGAGCCGAGAAATAGCTAATCGTACATACTGGATATCATAATCTGCGGATAGTAACTGGTCAGTGGATAAAAGCTGAATAACCAAATAATAGGTCTACTGATAGTCAAAGTATACTGATCAGAAGCTGAATAATCAATAACAGGTCTACTGAAAATCAAAGCATGCTAAGCAATAATATATACTGAAATAAGCATGCTGAATAACTGTATAGGCAAGTATCAAACAAATGCTGATAGTAAATTACTGTAATCAAGTAGGAACTGAACTATAAGGGTACAAGATGAATAGCTACATGTAAATGAATCATGGAGATGATAAAAGCTATGCATCAATCACAATAGCATCAAGTACCCAATCAATGCCACTATTGGTCACGAGGGCCTCAGGCTCATGCCACTATCTGGCACCTATCTGGCTGACATAACCCCGCACCCACAGGTGCTATCTGGGGGCTCACGGGTCCTTCGCGGTCCAACGACCGGGTAATCGGCAACAAGCCGGGAAGATCCCAACAGGGATGCAATGGCAAAGGCCAACTGAATCTCAACTCATGGTAATCGGCAACAAGCCGGGAAAAATTCCAACAGGGATGCAGGTATCTGTGTATCAATCATATCTCATGTCATGCAGTCTGGAATACAAGAAGTATGTATATCTGAGCAAAATCCCGACAGAGTTGCATATGTCTGTATATCAATCATAGGTCTATCAGGCATATCTGAAATATAGAAGTAAGTATATCTGGATATAATGCAATATGATAATGACAGATATGAAAGTAACAACAGGCATGATCAGACCATAGGAAATCTACTGTACTGAGATATATGAACTGCTGAACCGGAAAAGTCCAAGTAATATCTATCATCTAGAAACATGCAACATGTAGGCATAATTAGGGCTGAAATAAAAAATAAGTGTCCGACTGGACTAAAGCAACCAGAGGGCCGAAAAGATAAAGCCCGGACCGAAGATAACCCACCTGAATGTAGGCCGATCCCGAATCCCGCTAGACTACTGGAAAGCTGGTGCTGAACTGCTGGGCCCTGAACATAAACTATGATCAGAACAGACTCACTCATACCTATCCCGACAATTCTATAATGTCCTGTCGCTAACACGGGGAACTTAGCCGAAACTAGGCTTTTACCGGAACTTCCGGAAAATCACCGAAACACTGAAACTGACCCGCCGACAGTCTATAAACATCCAAACACTGCCAAACTACACCTACTGACTCTAAACATCATCACCTCGATGTTCGAGCAGACAGAGGCAAAATCGTAATTTTCGGTGTCAAGACGTTGCCATAAATGCTCGCGCAACTCCCGGAAAAGCCCATTTTGGCTCCGGAGTTTTCCGACGAAATACTAAAAACACTGGACCAGCCAGGACAGTGTCGGGGATAACCAGAGGCAACAACTGACGACCAGAAATCCAAACCGAAACGCGAAACTCGCGCCGTAAACCGTAAAACTGGCGATTTCGCAAATTTACGGAACGGCATCCTATTCCCGCTCAACGAGAGCCTACGGAACTTTAACAAAATGACTAGACGGTGCGTAAATACTGTCTAAAGATAGCCAGCATGCTAAAATTGCATTTAGCTCCTTAGTACATTTTAAAATTCCATAAAAACATTAGTTCGAATAACTGTTTCGATCCGTTCTCGAAATCCGGGAAACCAAAAACAACGCCGTAAGTTTCAGCGAGTCCGTTTCGATGAGACGAAGCTCGTGCTCATAGGCTTGGGTTGGCATGGGACCCGAGGGCAAAGTTGGCCCAATAAAACTAAGTTCGCAAAACCTAGCTTAGCCAACTAACCTAACAACTCGATCTAACCAGAAATTAGCATGAGCATCATGTACAGAGTAATGAACAAGGTCGAGGGCTCACCTGAAACTTGCCGGAGACTGGCTGGAGAGATCGCCGGAGCAACTCCCTCCAATGACCTAAGCTCGGGTTGGGGTATCCTGCAAAACCCTGGTGACAAGGACAATAAGAGATGAGCATTAAACAAAGGACATCTCCAGACTAAGTTCAGACTCGGTCAGCGCCGGCGCCGGTGGCCGGAGGCGGCGGCGGCCGAGAAAAACCCAAGGTTGGACACTTTGGGTGCAAGATTGGTAAGCTCGGTTACAGGGATTCTTCGGCTCAAAACAACTTGATGGAAACAGTCTAGGAGGTGTTTAGGACTGACCTGGGTGGTGAGCCGGCGACCAGAGGCGACGGCGGCGGCCGGAGCTCAACCTCGGGTTGCTCCAATGGTGCAACTACAGCAGAGAGGAATCACACGTTAAAAGCTCCATGCATAGGCTTGGGAAGCTTTCTAGGGTTAAAACGAGCACAACCGGTCAACTTACGAGCGGTGGAAACTCCGACGGCGCGCGACGGCGGAGCTCGGCCAAAAACTCGGCCTCTAATGGCGGATTCCGGCCGGCAGCTCCCGGACCGGTGCAACTTGGACCAAAAGCCTCCCCTTGGCCCTACGAATCTTTCTGAGGTGGTGGTCGGCGACAGGGGTGAGCGGCGGCGCCGGACGGCGAAGCTCGGCCAACGGGAAGAAAAACCCGATTCTAGGGCTTTCCTGTGCGGCGCGGATCCTCAACCGATGGCGACTAAACTTGATAGGCTCCTTGCAGTCACCAAGAGGATTAGATCCAACGGTTATGATCTCGAGTTCAACGGACGGATGAAGGCGGCGCCCAAGGTCGGCCAAAAATGATAATTCCGGCGACAAGAAGCTACCGCCGGCGACAGGGACGACGGCGACCACTCCAACTTCACAGAAAGAGTCCACGTAACGTCAGGAACACGATGAGTACACCCATGAACCCTTTAAAAACTAAAGTTCCCATAAACTCACCTCGCCGGAAAGAGGGAAGAAGAAGGAACCCTCCGCGGCGGCGCACGGCGGAGTCCGACGTCGGGGAGCCCTTGGCTGGGTTGCGGCTTCACAGAGGAGTTCTCAGTAGAAGCTTGGAGCAACAAAAACACCACCAAAGTACATCCCAACGTCAACCCGAGAAGACCCAAGGCTTCCTCTCGCTTCTTCTTCAACTCCGGCGACCGGACGGTGGCGGTTGCGCGGCGCGACAGTTGGAGGATGCAGGAGGCGTCGGTTCACTAAAGGCAGGGGAGGGGTTTGCTCGGTGGGGATCTCCAAAGGTCACACCCGAAGTGAGTTATAAATAGTGTAATAGCACAAAATGCTAATAAGTCCTTCCCCTCTCTGCATTTGAACTTTAGTTCTTTAGCAAATTTGCTCATTTTACAGTTAAGTCCCTGCCCAGAGAGTGGCACGCTTTTCGGAGCAAAAACTTGTGGGTTTTTCCGCAAAATATAGTATTTTTCGCCATATTTCACGCTTTTCGAGACATTTCGTCCGTCGAAACGAAAAACGGATTTCGCCACGACGTCCAGTACGTCAAAATCTATAAGGTAGTAATTTTTGTTTTTCGACACGATGCCTAGATGAAATCTCGGTCCACAATTACTGTACAAAAATATAGTTTATTACGCTTTTCGAGACTCCAGGGTCGTCAACCGGAAATTCCGTCAGTGCCATTGCGTTCAGATCGATGAAACCGATCGAAACGACTACCTGGATCACTATGTTCGGAATCCGAACAGTGAATTGGTCAGTGTTGCATTAGATGGAGTCCCGAAATTGTCGTTACTGTTTATCTACAGTAATTCACAAGTGACACTGTGCGGAGGCCACGGTTACGATATTCGCCCGCTTTTTCGCTGATTTCTGGAAGATTCGACTGTCAGATCGAAATGTGCTGAATATGAATCTCACTCAGTTCGACGAGACGATCACAACGGTCATCTCGGATTTTCAAGATCATGTTCCGATCAGAAAATAATCTTTTTGCCTCGTAAATCGTGCAACTTGCACACTAGCGATTGACCAAGTAGGTCAATATAGGTCTTTTGAACCCAAACTCAGGCTGAAAATCACCTTTAATTTATTTATCAAAAATAAATTATTTCGGATTATTACAGCTTGGTACTATTGATAGTATAGTAGCCGGATTCTCTCTCTCTCTCTCTCTCTCTCTCTCTCTCATCTCTATATATCTATATATATATATATATATATATATATATATATATAATATATATATATATCGGCTGCCCATCTGCTAAATTCACTCTCGTCTTGAATAAAGCGGCAGCATGCTGCCTTTCTTTCAAAAAAAAAAACCATACAGTCCAAATAGGATGCATGACATATACCTTCCATTCTTTCATGTGTAAAAATATTTTTATTAGTAAAATTTATTTCATCATAAATAAATGAATATAAATTATATATTTTATTTAGAATACACAAATAGTATTCTTTTCCTCAATCATGAATAATGTTATTCGTATATCTAAAATCTGGTGTAAGATGTATATTTTAATTATTTGAACTGTAAAGAAGTATTTTTTCGCAATTATAGTTCATTTTGCAAAAAACTCCCCACAAATTTTTTTCTTCACATTTTTATTAAACTTTAAAAGATGCTAGCTATATACTGTACTACTATATATATACTAGTGAAGTACCCGCGCTTCGCTGCAGATATTAAAAAAATTTTAT
This sequence comes from Tillandsia fasciculata, assembly GCA_029168755.2. Lineage (NCBI taxonomy): Eukaryota > Viridiplantae > Streptophyta > Magnoliopsida > Poales > Bromeliaceae > Tillandsia > Tillandsia fasciculata. Next base: position 21,248,200 of record CM054944.1, on the reverse strand, counting down.
GAGATTTTATAAAATTTTATTAAGAAAAAAAAGAGAGAAATATTCTTTAAAATTTTATTAGAAAGACTAATAAAAAATATTTTATTATAAAATATTATATAAAATAAATATTTTTGTATAAAATATTTTGAAATATTTTATGCAAAACAAGAAGAAAAAAATATTTTATGCAAAAATTGTAAAATTTCTCTCTTTTGCATATATGTATAGATTCTATAAAAAAATTGTAAATTTTATTAGTTGTCGTGAGGGTCAAAAATATTTTACAAAATAAATGTATAAAAATTTTATAATTAAACTCTTAAAATATATTTTGTAAAATAAATGTTGAAGAAAAATTTTAAAAAACACTCAAAAAAAGAAAATAAATTTTTAATGAAATTCTTAAAAAATAATTTATAAAATAAACACATAAAAAAATAA
>CM054944.1:21230479-21247677 GCA_029168755.2 Tillandsia fasciculata | reverse complement strand
CCCCCCCCGAACAACGACCGAAGATCAGCAACTCCAAAGAGGACTCTGCAAAACAGGGGGGAGAAAAGAAGAGAAAAACACAGTGGGGGTGAGAACCACTAGTAAACCAGTAGCCTCCCCCTGTGGGTAAAGCCTCAAGCTCCGGCGTACCCACTAAGTCTACTAGAGGCAAGAAAAGGGGCAGGTAGTAAAGCTGTAAACAGAACTACTGAATAAAAGGGGAAACCACAACAAGTATGCCTCTAAATGCAATACCGAAGGAAATGACGGTATGAATGCATCAGAACAGACGCCTGCCAAATAGACCCAATCTAGACCACCAGTAAACTGGTACTGCCTGCTCTGCTGCCGCAACGGGTATGCCAGCCTATGCATAACACCGAAGCAAAGAGTCCGGACTCAAAGTCTGTCTGAAGCCTACTCCGGAGTGGCACTCGAGGGGAGCGACCCACACGAGTAAAGTAAGTAACCACAAGTAACCTGATATAGCAGGACTGGATCATGACTATGATCAAAGTGGGAAACTCCGTCCACTAATGAAACCCCGACCCGATGCAATATACTCAAAAGTGGGAAACACCATCCACTAGAGAAATCTGATACCCAATCTGATGCAATAGTAAACATCCGGTCAACCGCCCAAAGTCCGCGGTCACCGCAATAACCCCCAACCTCAATTGGGTCAAATAATCAAGATCCGGTCAACCGCCTACTGTCCGCGGTTGCCGCAATAACCCACAATCCAACATCAAGTACACCCTATCACTGACCCTCAGGTCCCGGCTACACTATCCCAAACCTCTGCTCGAACTCGAGCAACATGACTCAAAAGTCTAAATAAAAGGAGAAAGAAAGCAATCATGGTTTCTCCTAAGTCAAATCCCAATATGATAGTGTAGCAATAAAATAGTGGCCTATCTAGATGTCCAAATGAGCATGCAAAAGTCCTCAGCAATGATGAAAGAGAGAATATATCAAATAACAGTTTTACGAGTGTAATACATAATAATATCCAGATAAATATCACCATCAGGCTAAAATCATCAGTCAACTACACATGTATAAGATCCCTGTTCCATAATAAATTCCCAGAGTGAAACCCGCACATTGTATATCATTATGTCCCAAGTTAATCTATTTAATCCACTTTCATACAAATCTAGGTGCTAATGTGCATGTTAATCATCACTTATAAATTATTCCAATGACCATGTTCCAACAGCAATATTATCCCAATAATATCCCCAACATGCTATATCCACCAAATTAATCTCAGAAGATAGGCTCACATGTATATCAGTCAATCATGCATATTAATCAATCAATATGCTCAAAGGGGTTTTCTAATAAACTTAGTGAGTAAGTCAGATATAGAGGCGAGCAACAACCACCCACCTGAAGCGCTAACTGTCCGGGTCCGTACAGCTGAAAATACCAAAAACTCCAATCCTGCGCTCCAACAAGTACAGTACACCCGAAACACTCCTGGCACAACACAAAGTCCACTAAATACACTTAGGTTCCCAAATATTGCTTAATTAAACCATACAACAACAGTCCCGAAACTGTTAAATTATCACCTGCAGAAAGTGCCCAGAAAAATCCCAGAAAAATATCACAGCGATCCTCGCATCGATAGCTTCGAAACGGTACCTTGCACGCCCAAATCCGAGTTCGGTAAGTCAAGTTATAAATTCGGCAAGGTGGTAATCCAAACATCAAACTGTGAAGAAAAACTGCACACTGTACACTGAGAAAACAGTAATTTTCACCTTCGAGAAAATTTCCTAAAATCCCAGAAAAATCACCACTGTGTTCCTCGCGACGAGTAGATCAAAATAGACTACTGAATTGCCTCGATCCGATGTTCCTAGGCTGAGATATAAAATCGGCAAGTTGGTGCTGTCCAAAATCCACCACAGAAAAATGGGGGTCAAAGATGCCTCGGGAAACGTGCCAAAAGCTCGAAACGGAAAAGCGCGATCAAAATGAAAGTTGAAGCCCTTATCTGTAAGGAGTCAGCCGGCGCAAGAATCACTGGAAAAGGACCTCGGGGTAGCCCAGGGGAGCCAAAACATCACTGCTGCGCCGAAGAAGGAAACAGGAAATGCAACGTCGCGCCGCACCGTAAAATGGGAAACCTCGGGATTCGTGCCTCCTAAAATCCTAGAACTTGGCAGGAAGATCAAGCATCAAGAGGTGAACAAATCTCCTTAAGGTGGCTCGGGCAGGAGATGCACGGTTGGGGAGAAAAAAGCCAAATGAGGAGGCTCGGGTTGGCTATTTATAGGCCATTCAAAACAAATCCCAAAATGACCCCTGTGTCCCTTTTTCGGGCGCCCGAATCTTTCGGGCGCAAACAGTGCGGCCCGGCCCGAACTTTCGGGCGCGCACAGTAGCCCGGCCCGGCCCGGCCCACTCCGCGCACGCGATCCGGTCGGACCGGACCGAACGGTCGTCCACCCGCTCCCCGCACCGACACGTGTCCCCAACACGAAACAGCGGATCCGGCCAACCTTCTCGCGCCACGTGGCCCTCCCCCGGTCAACGCAGCGCTGGCGCTGGCCAATGGCTGGCCGCCACGTGGCGCACGCGTGCGCCACGTCGGCGCCGTGGCCGCCACGCCAGCCGGCCGCCCCTGCCACGCCTGCACGCCGGCCGCCGCTGCCACGCCTGCACGCGCACAGTGACGCGCCCAATCCCCGCGCGCCACGTGTCCAAGCCATGATTTATCAGAACCAGGTGCACAACAATCTCAAACACCGAACCAGTCCGAGGCCGCCACGTGGCGCGCCCCGGTCCACCATGCACCGCGAACCGCCCACGCCTGCCACGCACAGTGGCGCGCCCAATCCCCGTGCGCCACGTGTCAACCATCTCACTCGCTGCACCCTGTGCACCCGACTTTATGAACCGAACCAATGACATCCTGCCACGTGTCTTCCCGCCCAGTCCACCGTACACCACACTCCTCCGTAGACCGCGACCTGTGGACCATCCAATGGGGAACTGCCACGTGGCCCCCCGCTCCGGTGCACGCCTGCCGCGTGGACCGCGCGCCCTGCCCGCGCGCTGCGCGCTGCCCGCGCCTGCCCGCCGCCGTGCTGCCGCCTGCCCGAGGCCGCGCCGCCGCTCTCCGCCGCTGCCCGCCGCCGCCGGTTGCCGCCGGCGATCGCCGGAAGTACTGTTCCGGCGTGAACAGTAACCCGAGCTCCGAATTGACAAGTGGGTAGTCCATTTTGACCGTTTTCGCGCGCTGAATCCGAATTTGACATCTGTTTCGCCAAATTCCAACTCTAAAAATTGCCGAAGGCTCCCGGAAGTGTATTCTTAGCCCGAACTTCGTGCGGAGCCCAGATTAAATATCCGATTCGCGCGAAACCACTTCTAAACCCTCCACGGGGTCCTCCGATCACTCACATGATCCATTTGAGCCCGAAGTCCAACACTTGTGTCCAATTATGCCCCAAACACCTCCACACACCCATGTAGGCCCCCAATAGCCACCCCAACGCACTGTAACAGCTCTGCGGAGATCCGGGTCATCACATGGGCCCCTTGGGTTTAGTGGGTGGTTGGTAGAATAGTATGATCTAAGGGGTAAAATTAATCAAAGGGTTAGATCTAACGGTAGAAAAACTTACAAGCACCAATTACTTGGTGCTTGTACAAGCACAGTAGCCGGACTATATATATATATATATATATATATATATATATATATATATATATATATATATATATATCTTATATATATATATAGATGTTATTGTACTTTTATTATTTAGAGAGAACAAAAAAATTAATTATTTTTTTTAAATTTTATTTTATCTATATATTTTGTAAAATATTTTTTAATATCTTAATTAATAATTTATTTTTTTATGTGTTTATTTTATAAATTATTTTTTAAGAATTCATTAAAATTTTTTTCTTTTTTGAGTGTTTTTTAAAATTTTTCTTCAACATTTATTTTACAAAATATATTTTAGAGTTTAATTATAAATTTTTATACATTTATTTTGTAAAATATTTTGACCCTCACGACAAAATAATAAATTTACAATTTTTTTATAGAATCTATACATATATGCAAAAGAGAGAAATTTTACAATTTTTGCATAAAATATTTTTTTCTTCTTGTTTTGCATAAAATATTTCAAAATATTTTATACAAAAATATTTATTTTATATAATATTTTATAATAAAATATTTTTTATTAGTCTTTCTAATAAAATTTTAAAGAATATTTCTCTCTTTTTTTTCTTAATAAAATTTTATAAAATCTCATAAAATTTTTTTAATATCTGCAGCGAAGCGCGGGTACTTCACTAGTATATATATAGTAGTACAGTATATAGCTAGCATCTTTTAAAGTTTAATAAAAATGTGAAGAAAAAAATTTGTGGGGAGTTTTTTGCAAAATGAACTATAATTGCGAAAAAATACTTCTTTACCGTTCAAATAATTAAAATATACATCTTACACCAGATTTTAGATATACGAATAACATTATTCATGATTGAGGAAAAGAATACTATTTGTGTATTCTAAATAAAATATATAATTTATATTCATTTATTTATGATGGAATAAATTTTACTAATAAAAATATTTTTACACATGAAAGAATGGAAGGTATATGTCATGCATCCTATTTGGACTGTATGGTTTTTTTTTTTTTTGAGAGAAAGGCAGCATGCTGCCGTTTTATTCAAGACGAGAGTGAATTTAGCGGGGCAGCCGATGTCTGCAAGTAGAGCACCGGTCCCAAAAAAAAAAAAAAAAAAAAAAAAAAAAAAAAAAACACTAGATATAGAATCTGGACCAATAGAAACGGTACAGTCTAATCTCAGCCGTAAATATTTGGACTGTATGGTTACATTGGACTGTATGGTTACATTGCTCGATTGAGGGAGCCTGTAGAGTGTGATGTGACTGTGGTGGGCTAAGGGGAACAGCCATTCTTTGGGAACTCGAAGAAAGTCCCTGTCGAGTAGATTGCAAAAGTGACTCTGCAACTAATATTGCCCTTTTTTAAAATTTAATTTAATTTAATTTATCTTGAGGTCTACCTATGTATTTATTAACTATAAATAATCCCACCTTCAACTTTATCCTAATAAGTTCTAATCACCAAGCTAATCACTCACTCACATAAATGCACTAATATAACTTCTCATCAGCAGCTTATTAATATCTCTAAATTTTCACCACAAAAACAAATACTATACTAAAAGGTAAATGATAGTAAAATCTAACAAAATAATTATTTTAAAAAAAAGTGTATACATGATTCACAATCTAATAATTTGTGGATTTTTCTTTTTCGCCACTCAATTTTATTTTTATCTATTTCCAAAGTCAGAACAGCATTAGAAACACTGCAATTTGCTAGCAAGTTTACATCATGATGTAAATTAATAAATTAAACTATCTGAATTGTTATGTAAATGCTTCCCCTAGCAAACTTAATTAACGGATCAGATTGTGTTCATGAATTAATTAAAAGTTGTTGCATTTTCTGTCATATTTGTCTCGAATTTTAAAACTACACTATAACAAAACTAGGTTATAAGAATATATTTTTAAAATATTTTTATACAAATATTTAATCTATATTCAAAATTAAATTATAGGGACACATTCTTGAAACACTTTGCAATAATGTGTCGCTATACACCCTAACGACGGTAAAAATAGCGACACTCAAAAAGTGTCGTTATTTTTGCCAGCAACATTTTTTTAGATTTTATAGACACTTAAAAATATTGCTATATTATAGCTTTGTTGTAGTGCCAATTGGTTTCTAACTCTATTCTATTTTGATTATTCCATTAAATTAAATTTAGATTATGTCTAATTTTATTAAAATTATTCATAATTTTAACAAATTTGTTTTCTAATTGTATTTACTACTATTATAAATATATTTTTTATTTCATTAATTTGGTGCAGCGAATAAAAATATGTTTGAGTATATTTTTAAAATTAAAATTTATAAAATAATAATATTTTGTACATCATTTTAATTATAATAAAAATATTTATTTCGTTTTCGTTCGTGAATATGCTGAACAGAGTGTGCAAAAAGATATATAAGAGTGCATAACTAGACAATAAAGAACCAAACAGGTAATTAATTAACATATGAAACTGTATTAAAAGAAACAAAAAAAAAAGCCTCTCCTCTCACATTATCTCTTATACATCCCCACCACTACGAAGCCAACACTAGAAGAGAAATATCCCTCTATTCAAAAAATAATAATTTACACATAAACAAACCTTTTGGTGAATTGAGGAAGGCCAATGTTTGTTCATCAACAATGGACTCAACAGGGGAGACGTTTAAGGCAACCATTTCAAATGCTCTAGTAATCAAGATCAACATAGCAATCGTGATCTTCCAGTTGGTCGCCTGCGTCGCCGTCGTCCGCCTCCGCCTCCGCCCGGCGTCCATCTTCAACACGAATATCGCCTCGCTCGTCGAGTGCGCGCTGCGCGATTGCCATTCTAAGAAGGTGAGGTTAGTCCAAATCCTCTAGTTGTGTATTCTAGTTTCTAAATGAAATCCTGTAAATAGAAATTTGGTGAATGCTACAATTATAATGTCAAACTTAATTGCTACATGTACAACTATGTTATAACCAATTCTTGGAATAATTTTTTATTAGATTGATTTTTCTAATTTGGAATTTGAATTCAAAAATTTGTACGTAGGTGGAAGGAGGTTCTCAGAGAAACAGGACCAGAGAAAAAATGGCAGCAGCAAATGAGAAAACTCCGAGCTTACTTCGAAGTTTGCGTGGGGAGGCAATGATAGGTTTGGTGAACATGGCGGACGACGACGTGATCGAATGGGGCATTGAGGCGAAGACCGCAGTAGTAGAGTTCGAGAGTGGTAGAAGAGAAAATCGATCTATTCAAAAAATTTGTTTCCCCCAAACAAACCCTGAGAACCGATGAAGGCCAATGTTTGTTCATCAACAAGGACTCAACAGGGGAGACGTTTAAGCAACCATTTCAAAAGCTCTAGTAATCAAGATCAACATAGCAATCGTGATCTTCCTGTTGGTCGCCTGCGTCGCCGCGCCGCCTGGCGAAGTTCCATCTTCAACACGAATATCGCCTCGCTCGTCGAGTGCGCACTACGGGATTGCCATTCTAAGAAGGTGAGGTAGTCCATGTATGAGCTCTAGATGTGAGAGTTTCTAAATGAAATCCTGTAAATAGAAATTTGGTGAATGCTACAATTATAATGTCAAACTTATTGCTACATGTACAACTATGTTATAACCAATTCTTGGAATAATTTTTATTAGATTGATTTTTTTAATTTAGAATTTGAATTCAAAAATTTGTACATAGGTGGAAGGAGGTTCTCAGAGAAACAGGACCAGAGAAAAAATGGCTCACTCCGAGCTTCCTTGGAAGTTTGGGTGGGGAGGCTGATAGGTTTGAACATGGCGGACGACGACGTGATCGAATGGGCATTGAGGGTGTCCAGTATAAAGAGTTCGAGAGGGTGTCGGAGAATCATGCGAGTTCCCCGAGTGGGTCCGAGGAGGAGACGAGGGCACCGTCCGCCCTGAGATACCGATCCGGACTCCACGACGAGATGGACGTGGTGGTGGTTAAGCTGCAGTGCCGGACTCCGGATGCTGGCTGGAACCGGGACGTGTCTAGGCTGCATTTAAGTTCATTTGGCAGCCCCCACGCCAAGCGCGGCGCCTACAACGAGTACAACTACAGCAAGCTCCGCATCTGGCAGATCGCTGGCTACTACGACAAGGTCGTCTTCGTCGACTCTGACGTCCTCGTCCTGCGCAGCCTCGACCACCTCTTCCGCCTCCCGCAGATGTCGGCCACGGGGAACAGCCGCGCGATCTTCAACTCCGGCGTCATGGTCATCGAGCCGTCAAACTGCACGTTCGACGAGCTGATGCTGCGCCGCGAGGACGTCGTCTCGTACAACGGCGGCGACCAGGGATTCTTAAACGAGATGTTCGCGTGGTGGCACCGGCTGCCGAGGAGGGCGAACTTCCTGAAGATGTTGTGGCGCAACACGACGGAGGAGAGGCGGATGAAGGACCAGCTCTACGCGGCGGAGCCGGCGACGTTGTTCGGGCTGCACTACCTGGGGATAAAGCCGTGGAGGTGTTACAGGGACTATGACTGCAACTGGAACGTGGATGATCAGCGGAGGTTCGCGAGCGACGCTGCGCACGCCGCGTGGTGGCGGCGGCACGACGAGATGGACGAAGGTATGCGGAGAATGTGCAGGCTGACGGCACAGAGGAAGCAGCAGCTGGAGAGGGAGCGCAGGAAGGCGGAGGCCGCCGGGTATCGTGATGGGCACTGGAGGATCAACGTCTCGGATTGGAGGAAAGATGCTCTTATTCACTAATGATGAGACCAATGAAAATTGCCAAGTTATATTCTGAGATTAAGCTCATTTCTTTTAAATTTTAGTATATCTACATATATATACTACTCTAGGTACTATATACTATACTATTGTTATTATTAAAAATATAAGTTTTTAACCAATAAGTCGGAAATTTAAAATACCACTTAAATTAAAATTTTTCGTTTGGTTAGATAACTTAATAAAAAGAGAATGGCCCGGCAACAAGTATTATGGGGCGACAATTTTGAAAATGATCAATGATCATCTATCTAACTTATAGAATGTATTTTAGTAACCTTTTAATACTCAATAATTTAGATGAGGACACATGAAAATTTATAATAAAAATTAGGAATGTTTGGAAATATTTGATTGAGAACTGTTGTCAAAAGATAGTGATGAAGGATCTCGCTAAAATTGTTATTTTTGAAAGTCATTTTTTGAACTTTTTTATTAATTGTCAAATGAATATAACATTTAACATTTAACAAGGAAATGAGATAGGGAATGAGATGAGTTCTACTCCGAGTTGTGTCGGCAACAGGTTAAACCTCATTGGTTGTTTTTTTTTATGGGAGTCATTACTATTTTATTTTTTATAGTTAAATTTATTTGCTGAATGAATAAAATAATTAGCTATTTTATTTTTTTTTAAAAAAATAATAAGTCTAACAATTAGTTTTTTTTTTTTTTAAGCCTTTATCAATTTAAATTTTACTCCTAATATTTTCGATCATATTAAAAATTAAAAATATTTTAATTACTAACCTATAATCTTTTCCATCAAAATCTCTCTCACTCCTCCATATTTTAATTTCTCTAGCTTCTGGCCCAACAAATCCAACTCCATTTTGGATAATTTATCCATCACTTTCTACTAATTTACAACATTTTCTACCACTTAATCATTTATCATTTCATTATTGCTTTAAAAATAAATAAATAAATAAAGAAATAGCTCTCCCTCTCTCTCCAATCGTTTCTCTACAGCCCCAATTAAAATTTCTTCATTTTATAACATCAATTTTTTTTTAGCCACTTACATTCTCACAGAGAGATTGATTCAGTTGTTTTAATCTTCCACTGATCCTCTATTTTGATCTGTACCTCTTCTGTTTAAACATCTGGTTGAATTTGAGAACATTGGATTGATTCTTAAATATTTGTACAACAATTTAATGAAAATAATTAATAAGGATCTGAATTCAAATTGAAAATAATTCGATCATGAGTTGCTACCCCTATGTTTTATTTTAAAAATGACAATTGCTAATCAATTTCCAGCACTATTGAGATGTTTAAAATATATCCTCCTGTAAAGACACAGAGAAAAATAATAACACTAGTAAAAGTTTTGAATTAAAATAAAAAAAAAAAAAAAAAAAAAAAAAAAAAAAAAAAAAAAAATTCAATTTGAGCTAGTGATGAGCCATGGATATTGGCCTACAGCTAACTGAGTTGTGATATGTGCAAAGCATTCGTGGAATGATACTGATATTTATCCAGCCAGCGTTGCTCGAGATTTGAAAATGTCGTTAGACTTTTACTATTCTGCGACCACAAATTTTTTTCTGTCGTCGGTAATAGGGATCTTCCAATGCTCATTACTATACCCCATCTTCTCCGCCCACTTCCGCTGCGCCTCCAATATCCCTACCCTCTCCGCCGTGAGCCCGCACAACCACTTCAGGCTCTGGTCGATCTCATCGTACCGCCGCCACCACATCCGGTGCGCCGCGTCGTTTGCGTACTTGTGCATGTACTCGGCGTCCCAGTTGCAGTCGTAGTCCCTGAAACACCTCCACGGCTTGAAACCGAAGAAATGTATCGCGTGCAGCTCCGGCGGATCCGCAGTGAAGAGTCGGTCCAGTCTCTCCCTCTTCTCCTCCGTGCTATGCCACACCATCTTGAAGAAGTTGAACCACTTCGGCAGGCGGTGCCACCACGGGAACATCTCGTTCAGGAACCCCTGGTCGCCGCCGTTGTACGAGACGATGTCCTCGCGGTGCGCCATGAGCGCGTCGAACGTGCAGTTGGACGGCTCGATGACCATGACGCCGGAGTTGAAGAAGACTCCGCTGTCGTGCACCGCCGATATCTGTGGGAGGCGGAAGAGGTGGTCGAGGCTACGGAGGACGAGGATGTCGGTGTCGATGAAGACGATCTTGTCGTACTCGGTGAGTTGCCAGAGGCGGAACTTGCTGAAGTTGTACTCGTTGTAGGCGCCGCGCTTGGCGCGCCGGTTGTGGATGCGCTCGATCTTGCGGAGGGTCCACCCGGCGGCGGCGAGCGCCTGCAGCTTCGGGCGGCTGATGGAGTCGTCGTGGACGAGTACGAGGTCGCGGCCGGCGGCGGAGCCCATGCTGCGTAGGCGGTGAGCCAGCATGAGCGCACCGCACACGTAGTTTTCGTTGGAGTGAATGATCGTCGCGTAGGCTTCACGCCGTTGCTGAGGGCTCGCCAGGGATTCGGGATTCGAGTCGACGGCATTGGATTCACCGTTTATTCCTGAGAGGAGAGTTGATAATTAATTAAGTTTGCAACCCAAAAAAATATTTCCAATAATCTGGAACTAATTCTAATTAACCCAACTTCCACCTACACTTGTGACTTAATTTATACAACTTCAATTCAGGACTGGTTGAGCCAATAGATTATTGCTATATATATGCGGCTCCAATCAAAAGAAAAAGGTAAAAATGTACAAAATTAGGGGACAAATGGTGGTCTCCCAGTTACTTATTCCTCAAGTCGTATATATCTAAACATATAGAAAATTTGCTTCCTCTTAGTGGCTTTATTAGATCACGCAGTACTTTAATCTTTTCAAAAGAATCTTAACTGAAATTGCTGCAGGTAAAGTGCCTGTGTGTGTGTTTGTGTTTGTGTTTGTGTTTTTTTTTTTTTTTTTTTTTTTTTTTTTGGTGGATGAAGAAGAGAGAGAAAGATAGAATATTGTTCACTTTATATATATTTTTTTAAAAAAATAAATATGACTGAAAATATAAGATAAATAAATTTTAAATTTAAAATTTTGAATATTAAACATTAAATTTTTTGCTATTTGGGTTAAGTAGTTATTTTTTATTATTATAATAAATTATTATTATTATTATTAATTTTTGACTGTACACTAATTTAGGCGGAGTACGTTAGACTAAAGATTTAGAATAAGATTTAGAATTGAGTCTTTTGATTTTTTTTTTCAGAAAAATTAAACATTTAGATCAGAAATACCATAAAATTCAATTGTCTAGAATGGAATAGTTATAATAAAACAATGAAAATCTGATATGAAAAAGACATACCTTCTTTCGGAAGCTGCAATGCAGTCCTGCAGGATCCCCAAGGAAGGCTAACCTTCTCAGCCAACCTCTCAACCTGCACTTGGTACATCCACCACTGCCCCTCCCTCCCCACCAAATCGTCGCACCGGAACAGCTCCCTCATCGGCTCACACTCGCTCAGCAGCGCTACTTTCGCCGCCCCCCACCCATCCCTCCTCGCCTTTTTCACTACCATGTTCGCGGCCACCAGATGAACCTGCAGCCTAAACACGTCGCGAGACCACCCGGGTTCCGGGCTCTGGCACGGCACCTTAGCCACCACCACGTCCATCTCCTCATACGCCGAAAAAACTGGCATCGGGATCTCCGGGCACGCGCTCTGCCCATTCTCCTCGTCGAAAATAGACGGGAACAAGTCCGTCCATTTCAAATTATCCGGCACGCGCTCGAATTCCACCACTGTCAATGTTTCATCAATCCCTAGCCCAACCGATTCGTTCTTGCCCATGTTCACCAAGCCGATTCTCTTCTCCCCCGCGCGTAAGCTTTCAATGAAACTCCGTTTTCTCTCCTCTTCTGTTCTACTCTCGCTTACTATTATGCTCTCCGGCGCCCTCTCTTCCGCCTGCAACAATCAATATTACTATTTTTTTATTTATTTATTTTTTTTTAGTGTACGTACTGTCTAATCTTTTATGTTGATTCAATTTGAACAGTTCGATAACTATATAACTGCATGCAGAACTCGAACATACGAATAACTAAGGTTAGCTAACCTTCATCGCGTTGCAATCGTTCAAGCTGCACCAGGCGAGGTCGGCGACCTTGTTGTCGAAGAGACCCTTCGAGCAGAGGATGAGAAGGGCGGCGGAGGTGGCGAACATGAAGACAACGAAGGTTGTGTTGATCTTGATGGCGGCGCCTTTCGGCTGCGCGGCCTTGTGCATCTGATCCATTAATGATCAACCTCTCTTTGAGAAAACCTTGGCGCTTATTAATTCCTCTCCCCGAACTTGTTGAACTAACTACTATCATATATAGAGCAAATTTTCTTTGTACCTAATTTGGAAATTTATGAACATGGAGGACTCTGGAGAAATAAATTTTCGATTTTGAAATCCATACCAACTCATCGCTTTATTTGCGAATGTGATGGTTTTGGGTTAATTTCTAGTGGCGGCTATGCATGTAGGGAGAAAAAAAATATAGCCGTATTTTATTTATTTATTTATTTGTTTATTTATTTATTATTATTTTTTAAAATAAATTTTGTATGTAAAAATGATATATATAATAAATTATTTGTTAGTTTTTCATCTAAAATACCGTTTGGGATAAAAAAATAAACAAACGACAAGGATAACGAAAAATTCCGAGGAGAAATTTTCATTTTTTTCCTAGATAGGCGGGGGTTGTTATTGTTAATGTAGTCTACTGTTTTGGTTTATTAAATTTAGAATTAGATTACGATTTTGATACACTGATCATTAAATAGCGTAACTGGTAAAAAATTTAATGACTGATATCTAAAATTTTAAATTTTAAATTTATTTCATATTTTTAATTTAATTTATTTTTTAAAAAATAAACAAAACAGGTAATACATTATTTTTTTTAAAAAAAAAAAAATAAAATTTGGATGCATCAAAATTTCATGGAATTGACATTTTTTTTTTTTTTTTTCTTTTTGGTCTTTTAGATCTGGCTATAAGTTAGGCGTAGCCTTTCTTTGACATGTTATGTGGACTATGAAGATAAGGAGGAAGAGAAATTAAAATTTTCTACCCTCTATTTGAGATCCATACTCAACCAGTGTGATTTAAACAATATATGTACGGTCTGTTAGGCCTAACGGTTGGAAAAATAATTTTTACAAAATTAATTTTAATATAAATAATTTTAATTTTGATTAAAATTTGAATTTTAAATCTAAATTTAAAATTTAAAATTCAAAATTAAAATAAAAAAATAAAATTTTGAAAATTAAAATTTATAATTTAAAATTTAAATTTTATCGTAAATTATTGAGTAGTCTATTTTTCTGGTGAATGATTTTAAATAAATACTATGAAATTCGTAAAGAATTTTTCTGTCCATATATGGTTCAATTCGATTTTTTAGGTCTCTAATCACCTCGATGATTATGCTGTGATGTCCTTTGAAGCATATATATATATATATATATATATATATATATATATATATATATATATATATATATATATATATATATATATATATATATATATACACACACACACGATAGATAGACTTTTGTAATTATGCTATATTTGTTTGCTTTGATAGAATTTCTCTCTCGAATAAATGGAATGACTAATTCCACAAAAAAAATCTATTTTCACGAGATGTAATTGACTATTTTATTTGTTACGAAATGGACCATGATAAATTCTCCTTTCATTTTGGAAGTACATGGCAGAGTCGGAGGCATCCCAATCCGATTGAATAGGATGATAGGTTCTCAATCTGAATATGTAAAATAAAAATCTTGATCAAATTTTAAAATTTTAAATTTAATATTTAAATATAAATTATAAAATTTTGAAATTTAAAAGTTAAAATTTAAAATTTAAAAATTCAAACATAAATTTAAAATTTAAAATTAAATTAAAAATTTAAATTTAAATTTAAAATTTGAATTTAAAATTTAAGTCTAAAATAAGAATTAAATTTCAAGATGCAAAATTTTGCTACTCCTGATTTCGAGTCATAAAAATTAAAAAATTAATTCTAAACATCATAATTAAATTTAAAAAAAAAGTGAAACACTATTGAAAATAAAATTACTTTTGACGCTAAAATCATTTTTCAAAATCTAGGCTAAACAATGATATTGATAAGTGTTGAATAAGGAAGTCAATGGCTACTGATACTCAAAATTTTATCTGAATTTTGAATTCAAACGAAATAAATTTAACTAAAGTTTAATGAGTATGATTTTGATTATGGATTTAAAGAATGAAAATTAGATGGATTCACATTCATACATAAATTTTATCTATGTCCAACCTAAATGCGGAACTGAACTCAAATCTGAACCAAACACAAACTAGTTTTATAATGTAAAATATAAAACTTTGAAATTATTTTCAAAAATTTATATTTGAGTAAGATATATTTTGAAATTTTATAAAGAGTATTGATTGCTGTCGGCTCAATTTTGGGTTTCAAAATTTTTTTTTGTCAGATTCAATTTTGGTTATGAATTTTTAGGACCTAACATTTTCAGATTTAGAAGTTCAATTTCACTAGTCAAGGCTCTGGTACAATTTTTTTAAATTCAAAAACACCCTTCCTTCCTAGTATCGTTGCTTTTTCAAAAAAAAAAAAAAAAAAAAAAAAAAAAAAAAGAAGTGAAAGTTAAAAAAAAGAAAAAATTATATCATATGAAGTAATTATAAAAAGGCAAATACTATTTGTATAACCCAAGAATGTATATGTACATCCCGTTCATTCACTACATTCGTTCATTCACTACATTGGTTGTTTTTGTTAGTTACCTGATAAAACTACTAAGTTAATTGCATTCATTTAATAAAATAAATAAAAAATCTATACAAATATATAAATTTTTAATATTTTTGTCACGTAAATTTTTTTTCTTTATCCTCATCAAACTTATTTTTTCATTAAAATTTGAAACACATATCCTTTTATTTTTTATTTTAATTAAAATTAAAGAATAAAATTAATAGTCATATTTTTTTAGTTAATTAATTTATGCATTGATTTAATTTTTTTAAATTTTTTTACTAAATGTTAAAATTGAAAACTCATA
This sequence comes from Tillandsia fasciculata, assembly GCA_029168755.2. Taxonomy (NCBI): domain Eukaryota; kingdom Viridiplantae; phylum Streptophyta; class Magnoliopsida; order Poales; family Bromeliaceae; genus Tillandsia; species Tillandsia fasciculata. The sequence goes on along the minus strand of CM054944.1, from coordinate 21,232,177 downwards.
TATTTTTTTATTTTCTATTGTAATTAAAATTAAAGAACAAAATTAATAACCATATCTTTTAGTTAATTAATTCATGCATTGATTTGAATATTTTTATTTTCTTACTAAATCTATAAATTTGAAACTGATCATGTCCTTACATTTTTCACTTTAATTATTATTATTATTATTTTTTTTTTTTGAGTGAAAGGTAGTATGCTATCCGCTTCGTTTAGCTTGAAATGTGAAACAATTAGACTTCGAACTTGAAATCTTGGGTATCAATCATTAAACATTTTGTCACTTGCGCTAGGGACAGTTGATCACTTTAATTAAAATTAAAGAACAAAATTGATAGCCCATATTTTTTAGTTAATTAATTCACACGTTGATTTAAATATTTTTTAGATAAATGTATGTTAAATAATTTTATTTTCAAAAATCAAAGAGACGCAGAATATTTTATGCATAGTTTACAAATTTAGAAAATCGAAGAGATGATGTTCCTTTCTCCTTTCTTCATTTTACACGTAAATTATAAATTTGAAAAATCGGTGGAATGAAAAATATTATAATTTTTTTAAGAGTATATAAAATTTTTTGAGCCTCAAGAAGAGAAACCGAATAATTTTTTTTTTCACTCCGAAGCTCTTAATTAGGGATTGGAATTTTTTTTTTTTTTTTATTGTCGAAACACTTTTCGAAAATTCGTTCATTGGGAGGTTGTCGATTAAATATTACTTTATTCTCTCTCTCTCTTTGTTGTTTTTTTTTTTTTTTTTTTATCTTATTTAATTTCGAATGATTCATTTTGTTATTTTCATAAATTCAATTTTATATTATATACAAAAAAATTTATATTTTTTTATTTTATTAATAAAATAAATTTTATCACCGCATCACATGAATTATTATACTAATATATATTTATTTTTGAATGTATAAGATTCATTACTCGTATAAATATAACATGTGCATAACAAAAAAAAAAAAAAAAAAAAAAAAAAAAAAAAAAAAAAAAAAAAATTGAGCCTACGGGCTCCTTTACTGTAGCATATTTCTGTTTTTTGAAAAGTACGTAAAAAAACAAAGTAAATAAATAATTTAAAATTGTATATAAAAAATAGAAATTAAATGAAAGTTAAGAAAGAGAGAACGTGCAAAAACAGTAAAGAGATAGGCTTTTGACGTGGCAAAATGAATTTTCACGGATGATTTTAAAAATTGAAACATTATGAAAGAGACAATCCCCTAATAAAACGTGATAGATATTAGACAGTTCAGAATACATCTATAATAATATTATTGTAAGGAATCTGATAAAAAAAAAAAAAAAAAAAAAAAGAAGGAGAAGAACTCTCTTTCACGATTTTGATATTTTTAGAAGTATTCTAATCTCTCTCTCTCTCTCTCTCTCTCTCTCTCTCTCTCTCTCTCTCTATATATATATATATATATATATATATATATATATATATATATATATATATATGATGCGCTAGGTTTTTATATTATCAATAGTATGAAAACTTTGATACTATATTTTTTTTTAATTTTAATATATTTAAATTAACAATCCACACCGTTAAATATGATTTACAATTTATGAAGTTTTTAAAAATAAAAATTTAATTCTTTTCGACATAATTTAATTAGTAAATAAATTATGTCGAAATGAACGGTAAAAATTAAATAATTTTTAAAATTTAAAAATAGATA
>CM054944.1:21172979-21225479 GCA_029168755.2 Tillandsia fasciculata | reverse complement strand
CTGAAAGCCAATCAAGCATGATAATATGTAAGTATAAGCTGATAATGAACAATCAATAACGAAGGCTCAAGGATAGAATCTAGGCTATCATGAAGCACAGGGGTCTGACCAAATAAGGTACCCCATAGAGCTGAGATGATAAAGTCTGGACCGAAGAAACCCACCTCAATGTAGGCGGTCCAACAACTCTACTAGAAGGCTCATGGGCCGGAGTCTGACTGTAGAGACCTGGATCATGGATACTGATCAGAAACGGGCTCACACATACCCAATCCACAGACTCACTTTGCACAGAAAGCTTAAACCTGGATTTTTTCCAGATTCCCGTAAACTGTCGAAAATTCGTCGATCGATCAACTATGACCTGATCCACATCTACGGGTTTCCGAATTCAGCAAAACTTGACGTGTGGCCCTAGAATGCTTCACTGAAGACGTTTAAACAATAACATACTACTGGGTGTGACTCTAAGCTCGACCGGTGCCATAATTACCAAAATACCTCCGAAAAACCTATTTTGGCTTTCGGGAGTCACCAGCAACTAACCAAAGCCACTGGAACCACCAGGACAGTGCTGGGAACATTTGGCAATAATATTTAATCGCCGCAATCCCTTGAATTGCACGATTAACGCCGAGTTACCGATACACTGGCATTTTGCCGATTTACGGTCTGATATTCGATTCTCGCTCAACGAAAGCCGTCAGATCTTTAACAAAAAGTTTAGAGATCATAGGCACATAGCCCAAGACAGCCCATGAGGCTACAATTACATTTAGACCCCTAGGGTTTCCTAAAATTGCATGATTACTTAACTTTTAAGATTTTTTAATCTCGTATTGTCTTTTTAAATACTTTTGAACTGAACCAAGGCCACCAGTAGATGGGCCTCGACATTCTGAACACCGTGCTCACCATTTGGGAGCAGCACGAGACCCAAAGACAACTCTGGGTCATCCTTTCTTTATCCTTCAAGGCTCAAGTTGTAATTTTAATCTAACCCCTCAACCATTTCCAAAACTAGAGTGAGCATCATGCTCAGTAGGTTGAGGGGACTCAGAGGCTCACCTTTGCGAAGCCACAACGCTGTTGGAATAGCTTAAGGAACAAACCATCTCAACCTAGGGCTTAGCATGCATGAACTTACAATCCACTCAGTCATTTCTCAAACTAAGATGAGCATCTAGCTCCTGGGGTTGAGGAAAGTCAGGGGCTCACTAATGGGTGGCCGAAGAATAGTCGGAACAGAAGGTGGGGCAACCTCGGCCAACCCATCAATACCAAGAGCCCGACTTGGAGCAACTTGCACCAACTCGGGTTCTTGATGGTTCCAAGGGTAAGCTTCAGCACAGGGAGCTCCAAGGAGGTGCTCTAGGTGTGCGGTGGCGGCGGTTGGCCGGTGCCAAGCTTGCGGCCAAATACAAGCTGCATCAATGGTGAAAAGCCATGCAGAGGCTTGGAGCTGCATTCAAGCACTCCACTGGGTCTATTTCGACCTAGGGATGTCATCTGGGTGCGTGGCTGGCACCGGGAAGCGGCGGATGGCCGATCACTATGCTTGCGGCCAACCCAAGCTCCAACAATGGTGAAGTCGCATCTAAGGGGCTTAGGTCACATGCAAGGGCACCTACGACTCTGTCTTGACTTGGTGGAGCTAACTGAGGCCATGGACGGCGTAGGAGAGTGGCGGCGGCACCGGAGCAAGAAGCTCGGCTAAGTCGTCAATTTTTCAAAACTAGGGTACGATGCCGCGGCCTCCACAGTGCACCAAACCTCACCAAACTTGGTGGGGTGCAAGGACATGTCCAGCAGAAAAAGCAGGGCATCTTGGATTTCGGCCAAAGTTGCCGAAAGCAACAACAGCTCAAGGCGGAGCATTATTAGGGTTCCGGCGATGCAACTTCACCGCCGGCAACTCAGGGCTTCCCTAGCCTCAAGGCCGGGCTGGGGAAACTCCCCAGGACTTAAGGAAGTAGCTGCTAAGGGTCTCGGGCCAAGAAAACCGAGAGCAAGAAGGGACTCACCTCGCCGGAGTTGGAGAAGAAATGAATAAGCGGGGTTCTCTCCTCCGGCGCTGTTTGGGCACAGCAAGCTTCGGGCTCCCTCGGGCTTGTCCTCAGAAGGTAGGAAAAGGTCTCTAGAAGTTCTGAGAGGAAGCTAAAGAAGTTTGGTGTGGCACTATTCTCTCTCACCCGAGCCCAATGCTATCTTTGCATGGGACTTGGTTTCCCAGCCACCGAGTGTGACACCCCCGAAATGTATATTAGTCGTATATATAAATAATATAATAGGACTAAATCTCTTAACCCCCCTGGGAAGTGGGACGTCATAGTTGGTATCAGAGCCATTCAACAGCCAGAAATGTGAGATGAGTCTCGGCTGAGTAAGGGTTATATAGCGGGTAGAGCGAGACTCCACGGCTAATAATCGTTATGGGTGGAGTGCAGCTCCCCACAAGGTCGGCTAAGGCTAGCGAGATGAGTCTCACATCGCCTGGTGCTTGTGAGTGTCTTTGAGTCTAACGAGGACGTCAGAGCTTAAAGGGGGAAGAATGTGACACCCCGAAATATGTATTAGTCATATATATAAATGATATAATAGGACTAAATCTCTTAATCCGGCTATAGCATTTTGGGTGGTAGTAAGGCCCAAGAGGTTAAGAGAGTTAAGCGTGCTGGAGCTAGAGTAGTTCTAGGATGGGTGACCCCCTGGAAAGTGGGGCGTCATACCGAGGTCTCGGGAGGTGACGACGACACTTGGGGAAGCAGAGAGAGGTGGAAAGAGAGCAAGGAGCTTAGTGCCATGGCCATAATGGCTGTGGCCCGAGCTCCAAAGAGCCAAGAGCCATTAATGAAGGTTTTTGCCAATTTTTGCATTTTAGTCCCTATACAAGGCATCAACAACCATACAATTCCTATTGTAGGTGAAAATGGCATACTAGTCCCTTACCAAAAAGTCCCAACCACATTGGTCCAAGGATCATTTGCATTTTTGCAAAAATACCCTTCATTTTACTGTTTTCACACATTCTGAGGTGCTAGGGTTTTCGAATTGAAAAACGGACTTCGCCACGACGAAACCTATCAAGTAGCGATTTTGGTTTGTTGAATTTGAGCCCTGATAATTTCTTGATCCATCCCGACTACTCATTTTATAGTTTTTCACGTTTTTCGAGGACCTAGGCTCGTCAAACATGAAAATTGATTGCGCCATTGCATTTAGAATGATGAGACAGTTCAAATCGAGTATTCGGATCGTCAGATTCAAATTCCGAACGGTCGATTGGCCGACGTTGGCCGAAGGTCGAATTAAGCTGTAGGGTTACTATTCACAGCTTAAGTTGTGGCCCCTCTCTGATTTTCCACTATTTTCGAGGCGATAGGCTCGTCAAACTGAAATTGGACCGCGCTATCTTAATCAGTTCGACGAGATGGATCAAGTCGCGATTTTAGTTTTCTAAGTTCGGGTCCAAATATGTAAACCGGGAGACAGTTTCCGCGAAAACTTCGATAATTCGCACTTTTTGACTTATTGAAATTCCAGAAAATATATTTAAATTTAAATTTCAGATTTAAAATTCATAGTTACTACAATTAGTCAAAAGGATAAATCTAAGGGTAGAAAACTTATAAGCACCCATTACTTGGTGCTTTTACAAACATAGCAGCGATATATATATATATATATATATATATATATATATATATATATATATATATATATATATATATATTTGAGCTCCAATGTTTTTAAAATAACGAAGTTATTGGTGCTTGTAGGTTTTTAGCTCTTGAATGAAAGGATGTGTAGTTAGGATGATAGTGTTCTCCTTGAGTTTAGTAGGTAGTTGGTGGAATAGCATGATTTAAGACGTGAAATTAGTTAAATGGATAGATCTAACGGTAGAAAACTTACAAGCACCAATTCCTTTGTACTTTTAAAAGCATATATGAGTTTTGCTACTATACTATCGATAACACTAAACACTTGGTGCTATCAAATTTTCTGTCATTAGATCTATCTCTTTAATTATCCATTTTCACTCTTTAGATCATACTATTCCACCAAACACCCACTAAATTCTCTAAAACCACTATCATCCTAACCGCCTATATTTTCATCCAATAGCCAAAAACTTAATAACATCGAGGACTTAGTGCTATTAATGTATAGATGCCTAATTGTATAAAGTTCAGCTACTATACTATTGGTAGCACCATACACTTGGTGCTTTTAAATTTTCAGTCGTTAGATTTATTTCTTAAACCATTTTTACTCTTTATATAGATCATACTATTCCACTAATCACCCTCTAAATTTTAGAGAACCACTAATATCCTAACCGCTCATCTCTTCATCCAAGAACTAAAAACGTAATAGCACCAATGACTTAGTGCTATTAATAGTATAATAGTCTCTCTCTCTCAATCTATATATATAGTTAGGCTGGAATGCTATTAATAGCACTAAGTTATTTGTGCTATTAAGTTTTTAACCCTTAAATTAAAAGATGTGTGGTTAAGATGATAGTAGGTCCCTTAGATTTAATGGGTGGTTGGAAAAATAGTAAAATCTAATGGGTGAAAATGATCAAACATTACAACAAATTAAGCTATGTTACAGCGACACTTTTAAGTGTTTCTAAAATCTGAAAAAAATGCCGCTAGCAAAAATACCGACATTTATAATTAGTGTCGCTATATGTGCAGTCGTTAGGGTGTATAGCGATACATTATTGTAATGTGTCCCAAAAATGTATTCCTATAACCTAATTTTGTATATAGATGAAATATAGATAGAACACTTGTACAAAAGTGTCACAAAGATGTATCTCTATAACCTAATTTTATTATAATAAAAGGGGTTGATCTAAGCGTAGAAAATTTAATAGTATCAAATGCTTGGTACTATTGATAGCATAGTAGTCTAACTATATATATATATATATATATATATATATATATATATATATATATATATATATATATATATATATATATATATATAGTAGTATAGTAGCATCTTTTAAAGCTTAATAAAAATGTTAAGAAAAAAATTTGTGGGGAGTATTTTGAAAAATGAACTATAATTGAAAAAAAAATATTTTTTACACTTCAAATAAAATATACATTTTGCACCAAATTTTAGATATACGAATAACATTACTTATAATTAAAAAAAAATACTATTTGTATATTCTAAATAAAATATATATTTTACATCACATTTATTTATAATAAAATAAATTTTATTAATAAAAATAATTTTACACTTAAAAAATAAAACACATATCATACAACATATTTGAAATGTACGGTTACATTGCTCGATTGAGGGAGCCTCTAAAGTGTGATGTGAACTGTGGTGGACTAAGGGGAACAGCCATTCTTTGGGAACTTGAAGAAAGTCCCTGTCAAGTAGATTGCAAAAGTGACTCTCCAACTAATATTGCCCATTTTTTAATTTAATTTTTCTTGAGGTCTACCTATGCATTTATTAACTATAAATAATCCCACCTTCAACTTTATACTAATAAGTTCTGATCACCAAGCTAATCACTCACTCACATAAATGCACTAAATATAACTTCTCAGCAGCTTATTATCTCTAAATTTTCACTACAAAAACAATACCATACTAAAAGGTAAATGATAGTAAAATCTAACAAAATAATTATTTTAAAAAAAGTGTATACGTGATTCACAATCTAATAATTTGTGGATTATTTTTTTCGCCACTCAATTTTATTTTTATCTATTTCCAAAGTCAGAACAGCATTAGAAACACTATATTTAACTCTATGATAATCAAAAGATTCATTGATAGTAGGATTTAGGCAATTTGCTAGCAAGTTTACATCATGATGTAAATTAATAAATTAAACTATCTGAATTGTTATGTAAATGCTTCCGCTGGCAAACTTAATTAATGGATCAGATTGTGTTCATGAATTAATTAAAAGTTGCTGCATTTTCTGTCATATTTGTCTCGAATTTTAAAACTACACTACAACTGCTGCATTTTCTGTCATATTTGTCTCGAATTTTAAAACTACACTACAACTGCTGCATTTTCTGTCATATTTGTCTCGAATTTTAAAACTACACTACAACAAAATTAGGTTATAAGAATATATTTTTAGAATATTTTTATATAAATGTTTAATTTATATTCAAAATTAAATTATAGTTACATATTTTTAAAATACTTTGCAATAATGTGTCGCTATACACCCTAGCAACTGTAAAAATAGCGACACTCAAAAAGTGTCGCTATTTTTGCCAGTAATATTTTTTTAGATTTTATAGACACTTAAAAATATTGCTATATTATAGCTTTGTTGTAGTGCCATTTGGTTTCTAACTCTATTCCTATTTTGATTATTCCATTAAATTAAATTTAGATTATGTCTAATTTTATTAAAATTATTCATAATTTTAACAAATTTATTTTCTAATTGTATGAGATAGTCATATTTTGTACACTATTTAATTATAATAAAAATATTTATTTCGTTTTCGTTCGTGAATATAGACTAGTGACTGAATGACGTAAATATTGTGTATTTTATTTTTTCTTCTGTCTTTCTTAATTGTTTTTTTTTTTTTTTTTTGATATTTTTACTCTAAACAAATTAGATTTTTTTGATTTTGCAATAACATTTTGAGAGACGTGTGGGGCTCCTAGATCTGTCCAATAATAGTAAGATGATACTCGAGTTTAAAAGTGACCTAGGTACAAGGACAACTGACTCTGTGTGTGGTGCTACTGCAATAAGAAGATGATACTCAAGTTTGAAAGTGAGCTGGGTACAAGTACAACTCACTGTTTGTGTGGTGCTACTGTAATGAGAAGATGATACTCAAGTTTGAAAGTGAGCTAGGGAACTAATACCTAACCTAACTTTATTAGAAAAAATATACTTTAATTTAGTTTTATTTAAAAAAACAAATTCAATCTAACTTTATTTGAATAAATAAAAAAAAAAAATTTAATATTATTAATGTTAATTTATATGTTAATTAGAAGAGAATTATTTTTTTTTCTTTCAAACCACTTTCTAAATAATTTAATAATTATATTAATTTAAATTATTTATTTATTTATTTATTTTTTTATTATTATTATTTTATTTAATTATATTATTGATATTATTAAATATCTGATAAAACTACACGCTCAAAAATAAAATTTGACACTACTAAAAATAAATATAATACAAAATATTATAATTATATACTCGATATAAATAAATATAATAATAATATTATTATTATTACATACTCGATATAATTAAATATTTAATATAACTATACACCGAATATAATATAATATGATTATACATTATATAAAAATAAAAGTGATATGACTGTACAGTAAATATAGAGTGTTTTAAAAAATAAGAAAAGAAGAAAAAGAGAAAAATAAATTTTTTTCTTCTAATTAATATATAAATTTATATTAATAATATTAAATTATTTTTTAAAAAAATTATTCAAACGAGGTTAGATTTTAAAAAAAAATTAAAAAAAATTAGGTTGAGAATTATTTTTTAAAATAAAATTAGGTTAGGCATTAGTTCTGATCTCGGTACAAGTACAACAGTGTGTGTGGTACTCTATGCCGTAAGAAGATGATACTCGAGTTTAAAAGTGAGCTGCAGGGTACTAGTACGACTATATGTGTGGTTGCAGCTCTATGCAATAATAAGATGAATTAATTAAAAGTTGTGGCATTTTGAGAGACGTGTTACCTACACAATAATAAGATGATACTCAAGTTAAAGAGTGAGCTGGGTACGAGTACAACTATAATGGTGTATTCGTACTCGGGATGACTCACAATGAAACCAATTATTTGTGTTTGTTGGTTAATCACTTTTATAAGGCTTTGTTAATTAAGAAGCATTTCCTTATTTGGCTTTTTAAATGATACCATCAATTATTTAATTTGTTATTGTTGCGATCGAAAATATCGGTGGTTGATCGATTCCGAGTGTTCATTTGACTCTCTGAGTGAGTGTGATGTGCTGTGTGCCAATGGATCAAGCGACCGGATCGAGAACAAATATGCTCGGTCGAATTCTTCTCACTTAACTCTCATGTCTGTTTAGCTTAGATTAGTCGAATCAGGATATAGAGATGGAGAAAGGCTGTGTCCGGTCTAGAATAGCCGACTCAGAAAATAAAGATAAAAAATTGACACCGCTAGAAAGTGATTAAGAATTGTATTGCTTAGAAAGTGAATACAAGGAGGAGAATAGGGATAGAAATTACAAGTAATCTATTCTTAGGAAATGCGGTAAATTTATCTAGAAAAGCAGTAAATGGAGATATAAACGATATGAAAAGGCTGGAGGGTGGTCCTGGCTTACGAGGTTGTAGGACCCCCCGTTCTTCGATGGTTTAGATATTTATACACTTTCCGAACCATGCGTATAATCGCCGATTTGAAATTATTGACGTGATTTGGTGATTTGGAGAAAGTTATCGAAAAATTCTCAACTATTTTCTTTTAAGTCGATTCTCCTTAGAAGGATCATGGTCGTTTTTCCATCCATATTCATCTCCATAATTGACGAGCCGGAGCGTGATCTTCGGCGCCTTCCAACATGGGACGCCGCTTGTCGTTTCGGAGTCCGTTATGAGTTTCGCGCTCCGAATCTCGTATACTTTCTTTTCAGAGCCTTTTTTTCTCCGGCTTGATCAGCCGAAGGCTGATTCTGACACCGTCTTTTTCGTTGTTTGACCGAGCCGGTTTGTTGTCCTCCTTTGACCGAAATTGTTTCTGAATAATGCGATAATTTTCTCATCGGCTGCTTCTCCTATCGACTGATGTCATCAGTCGATGGTACGTATCGCGTGCTACATTCTTACGCGACCAAGATCGGTCCGGATTGGAACGCGGACCCTTCTTCAATTGATTCTTCCCGTCGGCTGATGTCTTTAGCCGACGATTATCGTCATGTGTCACGCTCTAAGTGGCGAAAATTTTGATCTCAACCGCCACATCCAATCTTAATTACTTTTTTTTTTTTTTTTTTTTTTGAAAAAAATAACAAGCTACCAATTTGTTCTTATTCCTAGAAATAAACTCAATCAAAAAATAAAAAAGGAAAAAGTTTAGATCTTAGATTTCTGAATACTAACATTAAATATTTAGACAACTTCATTAATCAGTACCGTCGGCATGCATAGATCACAATAAGTTGTTTGAGAGGTTAAATGTTTCATTATTAATTAAATTGCTTTAGAGTATTTCAAATATACTATAACATGTTTGATTGATACAGCGTGATAAAAAATACGAGTAGAACTTATATACATTTAAAAATATAAATTTAATTATATTTATAAATTTTTTATTATTAAATTTGTATTAAAATTTGTGTTATTATAAAAACAACTAAAAAGAGAGAAAGAAAAAATGTAATAGCACGGATTTCAATATAAATACAATGGTAAAAAATTTACAAATATAATTAAACTTACTTTTAAAAATATATAAGCTAGCTCTATTCTAAAAAATATTATAACAATTCTAAAATTGTCTGATTTTTAATACATATATATATATATATATATATATATATATATATATATATATATATATATATATATATATATATATATATATAATATATATATATAAAGAGAGAGAGAGAGAGAGAGTGGCTACTATACTATCAATAGTACCGAGCATTTGGTAAGTAATATTAAAATTTCTAGCGTTAAATCTATCTCTTTAATCATTTTCAATTTTTAGACCATATTATTCCACCAACCATCCACTAAATTTTAGAAGAATACTATCATTCTACCTGTATATTTTTTATTCGAGAGCTGAAAATTTAATAATACAAATGATTTGATGCTATTAATAATAGGAAAATGCTATTGGTACACCCCTTAAAGGGGTGTAGATCGTACACCCACTGAATGAACAGCTGGGATTAAACTGCACAGTAAGGAGCTGATATTTTCACTCCAATTTTACAGTTTATATTCTTTCCCTCCCTTTCTTTCCCTTTCTATTCACAGAACCCTACATTTAATACTGCTACCGCTCTCCTCCCGCTCCCTCTCTCGCTCTCTCTCGAGACTAGTCTCTCTCTCTCTCTATCTCTCTCCCTTCGCCAATCTGCGAGGCCTTCGCGAGGGCGACGACCCCTATCAGGCCACGACGTCGATTAGATCCTCTGTGTATGCTTCCATCCCCTCGGCCACTCGCCCCCTCTGCCCCTCTCACTCTCAGTTGTTTCGACCTCGCGACGCCATATGTACATTTCAAAATCCCCTCATTTTATTCTCTATTTATTTTCCACAGTAATGCTATGGCTAAATCCTGTTACGATGTCTTTTTTTCATTCATTGTAACTTACAATGTGTACCTGTACTTGTTGTTCCTCTACAGAATCCTTGTACCGGTACCCACGATTTAGTACCCGTACAAATTGCGAACACATTGATTGTACCGGTACGCATTATTTAGTACCGATACAAATGGGTAACACATTGATTATACCGGTACCCTTGATTTAGTACCTGTACAAATGGGGAACACATTAAAAGTACCGGTACTTTAGATTTTGTACCGGTACTGATGGTAACCCATTCAAGGTACCGGTACCCCGGATTTAGTACCGGTACAAATGGGCAACACATTCATTGTACCGGTACCCAGCATTTAGCACCGGTACTAATTAAGAACTCATTGTTTGTACCGGTACCCAGGATTCTGTACCGGTACATTGGGGAACACAATCCTTGTACCGGTACCCATGGTGTGTACCGGTACATATTGCTTTATGGTACACCCCTTTAAGGGGTGTACCAATAGCATTTTCCATATATCAGTAGTGCTAGTGGTACACCCCTGTTAGGGGTGTATATCCTACACCCCTAACAGGGACGGCTGGGATTGAAACTAAAAATCCCAGCCGGTATTCTCACACCCTCTTCTTGGTACATATTGCTTTATGGTTACCTTCTCACACCCTCTTCTCACACCCTCTTCTTGCAATGTGTACCGGTACATATTGCTTTATGGTTACCTTGGTACACATGGGGTAGACAATCCTGGGTCAAATTTATTTAATATACACAAATCCTTTGTACACATGGGGTAGACAATCCTGGGTCAAAATTAATTAATATAATAAATTATCTCTCTATCTCTCTCCCACTAGTAGTATTAAATGTAGGTTAATAAATGTAGGTTAATGCTTTTATTAAGTTTGCAGGTATCATTTTCCTAAAACAACTCTTCTAGCTGTACACCCTTTGACAAAGCTGTATAGCTTACACCCTTAAGAGGGTAGTGGGATGAAAATGCTTAATAGCAGACCTTTATTAAATCTAGGTTAATGATTTTATTAACTTATCTTAGTTAATAATACTGAAAATTATACCACTGAAAGTTATCTCTATTATCTTAGTTACCTTAGTTATTATACGCCCTTAACAGAGGGTCCCCAATTGTAAAGTAATTCTCCACTCTAATCAGTGTATGAAAAATTTATATTTGGAAAAATATTAGGAAAATTTAAAATAGTGTAAAGTTGGATTCTGTACAGTCATATATACAAAAGACTACCCTTGTAGGCTTTCCAAATTAAAGCAGATATGTAAATATAGTCAAAAGCTGTCGTTGTTATTTGGTGTAGCTTTGTTAACAGAGGAATCACATTGATATCTAGCTGTGTAAATATCTCTAGTACAAATGCAAGTAGGATCTGCCAAATGGTTTAGTAAGAGCCTTAGATGGGTTCTGTACAGTCATATATCAAACAATAGGGAACACTTGTAGGCATCATTGGTTGTGTGGTACAGTTTATATATAGCTCTTATCATAGCTGTGTAGCGATTTCAAGATAGGGGTTAAAATGTAGCAATGTTAGCTTTTTTCTTCCTGAGAACTGTTATTTGTACACCTCTGCTTGCGATGTATAGGTTACACACTTAACATATGGGACTTGGATGGACATAAGGTATCTTTCTTATCATACAGCCCTGCTTGAGCTAGAATTAAAGATGAAAGATGGTTTTTTTCCCTTGTACCGGCGTGTTTGGAATGCACATAGTTATTTTGCTAGTTTATGGAGCGGAATACCGCAGCGGAGATGTTGGATGAGCAGCCAGTGACGACTCTTGAGTAGCCATGCTTTGAGATTTCCGTGTTGAAGTACCGGCGAATGGGATAATACAAATGTCGGTAATATGCTATTGGACGGGCATCTCGTTGTGATATTGTCATCGGAGCAGAACATGATAGCGAAGCGTAATGCGCCTAGGGACACCCTAGCCGCTTTAAACTTCGCAATCATCTTCTGCTCCTAGGCAATGGATCCCAAACGAGATGCCCGTCCAGTAACATATTACCGACATTTGTATTATCCCATTCGCCGGTGCTTCAACACTGAAAAATCAAAGCACAGCTACTCAAGAGTCTTCACTGCCTGCTCATCCAACCTCTCCGCTGTGATATTCCGCTCCATAAACTACCCAATTAACTATGTGCTTCACCTAGAATTAAAGATGAAAGAAGGTTTTTTTCCTTTAATCCTGGGTGTATAAATACCGCTACAAGGGAAGAAAACATTCTTTGTTTGGTCTATAAATAGAATGACGTTGATAACAAATAGCAGGTACAAGGTAAAGTAGGGGTTAATATGTTGACTTTTGTCCGATATAGGAGAGCGGCCATTTATGGTTTATTCCAATCTACTATATAATATGTAATAGGATGTTTTGACAATTACATTATATATAATAATATGTTAATAGTTTACGGTTTAGAATTAATTGTAGGGGTGTATGATATACACCCCTAACAGGGGTGTACCACTAGCATTATTCTATATTATATATTCTGACACAGAAAAGATCCCTAAATAAGTAAATATATATTTTCCTTTATTGGTTACATCATTTCAAAAGCACCTTTGATGGAGGGAAAAAAAAAAAGAAAAAGAAGAGAATAGTTTACGGTTTAGAACATGTACATCATATAATGCTCCTATGTAATTTGGTTAGTATTAATGTCGAACATGTATTAGCTGTAAGGATACATTTAGAGGGTATAGTAGAATAATGCCTTTACAAATATTTGGTAAATATACAAATCCTATTTATACATTATATATAATTTTTCGTAAATTCTACAAATATTTTCTTCTTTAACCATAATTTCAAGTTTGTATTAGGAGTAAATATGATGTGTTACAGGTCATAATTATTTTGAAATATCTAGACGCACTTGTCATTATCAGTTGTTGAGGTTGACATGGATGAAGAAAGAAACAATGAGGTCTCAGACATATCCAATTTAGTACCAGAAGTTGGAATGCATTTTAATAATATTGATGCGGTTATGGGCTTCTATAAGAATTACGCACAACAATTAGGATTTGGCATTGTAAAGAGGTCTACTAAAATGAGTAACGGCATTCCTTCGTATGTAATCATCGCATGCTCTCGTCATGGAAAAGTAAATCGGACCTTGAGTAATCTCCGGCCTCGTCCTTCGGCATCGAAGACAGACTGTCCTGCTAGGATAAATGTGAAAATAAATTTGGATTTATCTTGTGTAATAAGTATGGTCAAACTTGACCATAATCATGGATTAAGTCCTTGCAAGTCTCGATATTTTCCCTGCAATCGAGTTATAGATTGTAGTGTTAAGAGGCGGCTTGATGTTAATGATTGTGCCGGAATCAGAGTGAATAAAAGTTTTAATTCTTTTGTTGTTGAGGCTGGTGGGTATGAAAATTTGACATTTGGAGAGAAGGATGCCCGTAATTATATTGATAAAATACGGCGTTTACGACTTGGTGAAGGTGATGGCGAAGCCATTTGTAATTATTTTCGAACCATGCAAGAGAGAAATGCAAATTTCTTTTATTCCATCGATCTGGACGATGATTCTCGTATTCGCAATATATTCTGGGCAGATCCTAGAAGCAGAGCAGCCTATGAATCTTTTGGAGATGTAATTACATTTGATTCGACATATCTAACGAATAAGTATGATATGCCGTTTGCTCCATTTGTTGGTGTTAATCATCATGGTCAGTCAATCTTGTTTGGATGCGGCTTACTCTCTGGTGAAGATACAGCTTCGTTTGTATGGCTTTTTCGTAATTGGCTGTCATGTATGTCCGGCCATGCCCCCAAAGCTATAATCACCGATCAAGACAAAGCAATGCAAAATGCTATTGAACTGGTATTCCCCGATGCCAAACATCGATGGTGCTTGTGGCACATAACAAAAAAGATACCGGAGAAGCTAAAAAGTTATGGTGATTATCATTCTATTAAGAGCATATTGATGAATGCTATTTATGAATCACTAACAGAAGTTGAATTTGAGGAAAAATGGAAGAGTATGATAGTTTGTTATGGACTTGAAAAGAATGATTGGTTGTCAGGACTGTACGAGAACAGACGAAAGTGGGTGCCAGTTTATGTGAAGCATACATTCTGGGCTGGAATGTCCACCACACAGCGAAGTGAAAGCATGAATTCGTTTTTTGATGGGTATGTGAACTCCAAAACGACGCTAAAAGTATTTGTGGAGCAGTATGAAAGCGCTATAAAGAATAAAGCTGAAAAGGAGGCTCTATTAGACTACAAATCATTCACCTCCGTCATCCCATCCATAAGTCGTTATGCATTTGAGAAGCAATTTCAAGATGTGTACACAATTGCTAAATTTCGAGAATTTCAGACGGAGTTAAAGGATTTAATGCATTGTGAGACATCTTTAATATCATCTAATGGTAGCGTGCATGAGTATAGGGTTAACGAGTATGTACAATATGGCGAAGGAGGCAAAGACATAGTATACACTGTATATTTTGATGAGTCTAGCTCCCGAGTTAGTTGTATTTGTCGTCTTTTTGATTGTAAGGGTATTTTATGCCGACATTCTATTGCCGTCCTAGTTAATAGAAAGATGATGATTGTCCCAACTTGTTACATACTAACACGATGGAGGAAGGATGTAAGACGGAGGTATACTCGGGTGAAAGCATGGCATAAAAGCTTAGGGATCTGTCCAGAAATAAGCCGATATGAGGCAATATGTAGTCGTATTAACGACATTGCATTCATAGCTGCTGAGAGTGATGAGAAATATATATCAACGTTACGCTCACTTGATGATATGAAGATGAAATTAGAGAACACTTCGTCATCCAAGGGAAGCAATGATGTCCAATTTTCCGGAAATATACATTCTAGTATGGGACACGAATCAGATGTTAGATGTAACGACCAAAGAGTAAAGAGCCCGCTGTCAGTTCGAAGTAAAGGCCGCCCACCAAGCAAACGAAAGGAGTCGATGACAGATAAAATTGTACGTCGGCTTAAGATGAAAGGCAACAAGCAACAGGTATATCTGTACGTACGTATGTCGATTATTGTTGGCTTATAATTTATGCTAGATGACATTAATTGAAATATTCTTTTCTATTTAAATAGATGCGTCAAGATTCTACGGACAGGTTTTATAATGGTGAATGCTCAGTCTTTAATCGTTTCTCATCGTCGCCCTCGGCCTCGTCCCAACACAGTGTAAATGTTTAAGAATTTTTTATATGTTCATTTGATTCTCTTAATATATGATTCATAGGTCGATTTTACTCATTTGTTTACATAATTAATGTGTCTTCCATATTGGCCCCCTCCCTCCCGATTTATTAAAATAGGTTCACCTGCAAAGTCGTATGAATAACAACTCGCCCAATATGCACTTACCTTATGGGATTGGTGTGCAGAGCAATCCAGCCATGATATTAACGGTAATGTTACTTAACTTTCTCCTAGATATTTATTTACTATAAATTTGTCTTTAATACACATATTCTAATTTATTTATTTTGTTATATATGCAAGACCCCGTGGGCCCCTCAAAACTTGGACATGTCCACAGACCCTGTAAGGTACCCTCCTATGTCGGATACAAGTCCAAAATAAACTAATGAGATTCCTACCTGCTTTATGCAAATGGCGCACTCTATGCAGTTCTGACAGGTAATGCCAATTTATTGTTTCAATTCTATATGTAAAATTGTGCTCTGTCGTTAATTTGAGTTTATTTAATATTTAATCAGGTGTACGAATATGACATATCGCAAGAACAATAAATGCAGCACAGCAAACATGAGACGGGCAATTGAAAGTGAGATCCATACAATGCACTATGCTATTAAACCATTAAGCATTGATATGCCTTGTACACTATATCGGGAGAGTTTATATTTAGCATTAAACTTTTTCATTCTGCTCTTGTAGTATTGCATATATATCATGATGACTAATTGTAATAACATACTTACATTTTTCCTATATTAATCTATGAATTTTTATATTTAATATCTATCTTATAAGATCTATGTATATATTTGAGTTTATATGGCAAATCTGTATTCCAATTTGTCATACCACGTGTAATTATGTATCTAGATATTCTTCCATCTTTCATTGTCCTTTGATATATAAATTCGCAGACTGTTACACCCATATGTTATATAAAAGAACTAATCATTGCCGCCATCCAATATATATCAATCAAGCTGGTACACCTATAGATGCAGGGCTTCTATTCTGTCTAATTTCAAGTCCTCCATCTTGTATCTCGTTATGTTCACCACTTATTTATAGCTGTTGCTTTAACACTTTTAAGGAACACCCATGTACTAAACCAAAGCCAATTGTTTTAAGGAACATCCCTAGAGAGATTCTGCACAGTCATATATGCAAAAGGGAACACTTTTATGCAGTCTAATTTCAAGTCCTCCATCTTGTTTATATGCATGTTCAACGCTTATCTATAGCTGCTGCTTTAACACTCTTAAGGAACACCCATCTACTAAATTCTGCCAGATGTTTTAAGGAACACCCCTAGAGGGATTCTCCACAGTCATATATATATATATATATATATAAGGGAACACTTGTATGCAGTCTAATTTCAAGTCTTCCATCTTGTATATATGAATGTTCAACACTTTTCTAAAGCTGTTGCTTTAACACGTTTAAGGAACACCCATCTACGTAATTCATGCCAATTGTTTTAAGGAACACCCATAGAGGGATTCTGCACACTGATATATATAAAAGGGAACACTTGTATGCAGTCTAATTTCAAGTCCTCAATCTTGTAAATATGAATGTTCAACACTTATCTAATAGCTGTTGCTTTAACACTTTTAAGGAACACCCATCTAGTAAATTCTGCCAATTTTTTAAAGGAACACCCCTAGAGTGATTCTACACAGTCATATCTGCATGTTCAAAACTTATGGTGAAGAATAATCATTAAGAGTGAATAATAATCAGTTACATCCATGATATAATTTACAATCTACATCCATGGGTATCTGTTGGCTCGCAACGCTCCCAGGACTCAATCACAACTCTTATAATCCATTCTCTATTGTCTATATATAGTGTTACTTGCTCCGGAATCATGTTAGGATCAATGCATTTGATAAGCACGCGATAGTATCTGAAATTTTCGAAATGTCGGCTAGGATCATCCGCACCTATGTAGCGCCCAAAACTAGAGACGATTGTTTCAGCCTCTTTGTACTGATGGCAAAAAATCGGGTAATTATGTAGGCGAATCCATACATAGTATTGTAATGTTTGCGTTATTGTCCCACGATTGCCATCCAATGGAGATACCGTCATCGCGAATGTGTTGTTGCGAATTGGAGAACAACGAATAGCAATATGCATACTTGTCACTGTAGGAAAAATTACAATATAATTTCCGACAGGACCTCTTGCTAGTTGGAAATCATGAGGCCTTCCTCCCATCCGTCTTGCGAGCAACGCGGCCACGGCAGCCCGCGAACGCTCATTTTCGTTTGCATTGGCATCGACAACTATTTGCGCCGTCCGCTCCAATTGACTATCAGTCTCTTCATGCGCAGGCGTCCAAGGAATGAGGCAGTAGGTGTTGCGAGGACGGGAGGAATATGAGGTTTGGCTAAAGCTAGAGCTTGCCATGATAAGTATAATTGTATACGAGCGTGAAATTGAGAGGGAGATGAAGATAGTGTGAGATAGAGTGAGCGGGTTGTAGGGTGAGATAGAGTACCGTCTTACAATATTGCGGATATTGGTATACAAAGCGATTACTCTTATAGGCCATAATTCCTTAGGAGGCTATATAGCGGCTTTGAGCACTTTTGCGAAGGGCTAATTATATACCATATTCTACTATAGAATAATCTATATTAGAATATTGTGTTTAGAACAGTGGGTAAGTGGGTAATAGTGTGATATGGGGAGGAATAGAATTGATTGTTGTTTTGGAAAGTGGGTAAGTGGGTAGTAGTGTGTACCGGGACTTTCAGCTCACCTATCTCAAAAGACAGCTATAGATGGGACAGCTGTATATTGTCTTTTCCTTCTGGGCACACCTATAATAAACCTGATGACAGCTATAGATGCTTTACGTACAACCATATATGAATACCGGAACAGCTATATATTGGTTTCGTACAGTCATATAAACAGGTATATTCAATTTTAATGGTTTCGTGGGGACATCTAAAGAGGGTTTCCACTCAGTCATATACGCTTACCGGACCATGTATAGATGGGTTTCGTACATCTATATTGTCACGCCCCGGAACCCGGGCCCGTCTACAGATCCGCCGTGCACACGGGATTTCCCGCAAACACGAAGCGCTGGTCACCTGCTCTGGTATGAAATGTACAGCAAGAGCATAATACAGAGCTGAACTAAAACACATGGTCTCAGACTGGAAATAAGATACAAGCTGTAATACATACAATAATCTCCCAGCTCACTAAATAGTACAACCAGCTGGCGGAAGCCAGACCCAAAATAAAAGGAGAATATCACAGTCTGAGTGGAGGGTACAATATCTGTCTAATAGCTCTCAGCCTCACAGGAGATCTATCTACTCAGCGATCCCCTTACCTCGATCAGCTGCCGATGGCCTAGCAGCTCCCGCAGATGACTCTGCAAAATAAAGGAGGAGGAAGAAACAGAAAACAATAATGGGGGTGAGAACTACCAGATAAACCAGCAGCCTCCCCTAGTGGGTAAAACCTCAACTCTGACGCACCCACTAGGACTACTAGAGGCAAAAAGGGGAAGTGGTAGATACAAAAGATGCTGAAACAGGAAAACTATCACTATTATGCTGTCAAAACTGTATGCATGCATCAGAAATAGTATCTGACCAAATAAACCCAATCTAGTCACCAGTAACACTGGTACTGCCTGCTGTGCCTTGCCAAATCGGGTATGCTGGCCATTGCATAACACCGATAGGGGATAGTTGCCAAATCGGGTATGCATAACACCGATAGGGGATAGGAGTCTCACAGACTCTGCAGCACACTCCGGAGTGGCACTCGAGGGGAGCGACCCACACGAGTAAAATATCTCTGTCATCAGTATCACAAGTATCTCTGTAGCACATGCCTCAATATAGCAGGACTGGATCATGACTATGATCAAAGTGGGAAACTCCATCCACTATAGAAACCCAATCCCCAACTGATGCAATAAACCAAACTCAACCCCAATCTGATGCAAGGATAAACATCTGGTCAACCGCCTACTGTCCGCGGTCACCGTAATACCCCACAAGTCCACAATCTAGCACAACCTTGGCTACACTATCCCAAACCCCTGCTCACACTTGAGCAACAACATATGAATGCAAAGGACAACAATGAAACATGTTCAAATCCCAATATGATAGTGTAGCAATGAATAGTGGCCTTACCTGATGTCCGGGCATGCATGCAACTGTCTTTATTTATAAAAGTTGTAAAATAGGGTCAAACGTTGAAAACAATTGATAAAATTCATTTGCATGCGAGATTATAGCCTTTGTCTCAATCACAGTGTCCCAATATAAGTCATCATATCATTTGTGGGGTTATATAAATTTTAGGGGAGTTTGTCCCAGCGGTCCTTGTCATTTGTCATATTAATTTGTCCCAATGGTTCTCATTAATTGTCCAGTTAGTAGTCCTGTTAGTAGTCCTGTTAGTAGTCCTGTTAGTAGTCCCGATGGTTCTCATCAATTATCATGTTACTTTGTCCCAATTGTTCCATTAATTGTCATATTTTAGGGGATTTCTAGTAATCCCAGTGAGCTTGTCAAAAATGAGGTAAGCAACAACCGCCCACCTTGAACAGCTCAAACAACACCCCAGGTAGTCTCCTGGTTGTCCACAGTCCTTAAACCTGCAAACCAATGCTCCCGGTATAAATACAAAGCCCAAAAAGCACAATTTTTGCTGTTTTTCAGACAGCACGAGAAAAGAGGAATTTTTCACCTCTAAAATGAGCTCCTAAAATCCCAGAAAAATCACGGTTGCGTTCCTCGCGAAGAGTAGATCAAAATCGACTCTTAAAACGCCTCGATCTGACGCTCCTACGTCAAGATAAAAATCGGAGAAGTTGGTGCTGTCCAAAAATCATCACAGTAAAAAGGGGGTCAAAGAGGACCTAAAAACTGTGCCAAAAGTACGAAATGGAGCAAAATGATCAATACGGAAATCGAAGCCCTACCTCTTACGGTCGCGCTGTCGCAAAAATCGTCCAAAAATTCCACCTGGTTAGCCCGCAGTGAATTTTCGACGGAACTGCGACGGAAAATGGGCCTAAAAGAAAAATCGTCGCAGTGCGCCGCGTCGCAGATATCTCACTATCTGTAACCCCTAAATTCCTGAGATTCTAGAGAGAGAAAGATGAGAGAGAGAGGAAAAACTTTCGTATTGGGAGTTTTCTCTAATTCTCTCTCTAAGGCTCGGATTCCAAGGTGGGGAATGAGAGGGGGTGGAGCCTCTTATATAATGGGCCAAATGGGAATATTCCCACACGGGATCGGATGCCGAACAGGAAACACCGAAACGGGCCATCCGTATTGCGCCACGTGTCAACCGAACAGGAAACATCCGTGCATGGGCCAATGAAAATGTGCCACGTGGCCACGTGGTCCACGTGATCGGTCCGCGCTCCGGGTTCTCCGGAAAAATGTCGGCCTATAGGAGCGTGCCACGTGTCAACCTTCTAGAGGCTTCTAGAAGCCGGCCAGCCAATGAGAAGCTGCCACGTGGCAGCTGGAACCTTCGGTGCACCCGGTGCACGCCCGCCCCATGGACCGCGCACCAGCCGCCCCTGCCCGAGCCTGCCCGCGCCTGCCCGCGCTGCCCGCGCCTGCCCGCGCCGCGCTCCTCCGCGCTCCGCCGCTGCCCCGCCGCTGCGCCGCTGCCCGCCGCCGTGCGCCGCCGCCCGCCGCCGCTCGCCGGCGGCCGCCGCCGGCCGGAACAGTAATTCCGGCCGGCCGGAACAGTAATTCCGGTGAACAGTAATTTTTGGCCGAAAAATTAAAGTGAATATACCATTTTGACCGTTTTCGCGCGCTGAGTCCGATTTCGCCGTCCGTTTTGCCAAATTCTCATCCGAAATTTTGAAAAAGCTCCCGGAAAATCCCGTTTGCTCCGATTTTCGCGCAGAGTCTTTTAAAAATATCCAATTTCGATTCTACGGGCTTTATTGCACTGTACAAACTCCCTTTAGTCACTGTTTGGCTTCTGCGGGAGTCCGGATCATCACATCCTCCCCCACTAAAAAGAGTTTCGTCCTCGAAACGAGACTAAACAATAATCCTCAGTCCGATGTCTCGAATAAATAGGGGTGGGCATCCCTCATCTCCGACTCGAGCTCCCATGTAGCCTCGCGCTCGTCATGATTGCTCCATTGGATCTTTACATAGGGAATGACCTTACTGCGCAATTCTTTTACCTCTCGATCCAGAATTCGCAGTGGGCGCTCCTCATACCTCAAATCCTCGCTGATCTCAAGCGGTGTGAAGTCGATGACGTGCGATGGGTCGAAGACATACTTCCTCAAAGTAGAGACATGAAATACATTATGGACACCAGCAAGCCTCGGAGGAAGTGCAAGTCGGTAGGCAACTGGTCCGATACGCTCCAATACCTCAAAGGGTCCAATATATCGGGGGCTGAGTTTTCCACGAATGCCGAATCTCCTGATTCCTTTGGACGGCGAGACTTTCAGGAACACATGATCACCAACCTGAAACTCTAAGTCTCGTCGCCGAACATCGGCATAGCTCCTTTGTCGGCTTTGGGCGGTCTGAAGATGCTTCTGAATCACTCGGACCTTCTCTTCTGCCTCTAACAACACATCTGGTCCCAAGGTCCGCCTCTCGCCCACTTCGCTCCAATAAAGTGGTGATCGACACTTGCGTCCATACAATGCTTCAAACGGAGCCATCTGAATGCTCGCTTGAAAGCTATTGTTGTACGCGAACTCGGCTAAAGATAAGTGTCGAATCCATCCTCCGCCGAAATCCAGGACGCAAGCCCTCAACATGTCCTCCAGGATTTGTATAGTCCGCTCTGACTGCCCATCTGTCTGCGGATGAAAGGCCGTACTGAACCTGAGTTCAGTCCCCAAGGTTGTTTGCAAACTTTTCCAGAAATGCGAAACAAACCTCGGGTCTCTATCTGACACAATGGAGGCGGGTACTCCATGTAATCTCACTATCTCATCCAGATATAACTGGGCTAGTCGGTCAAGTGGCCACGTAGTCTGCATTGGCAGAAAGTGTGCCGACTTGGTAAGTCGATCCACGACTACCCAGATAGCGTCTGCTCCTCCTTGTGCCCTTGGCAATCCGACCACAAAATCCATCGTAATGTGGTCCCATTTCCACTGGGGAATTGGGAGACTCTGTAACTTGCCAGCTGGCACTCGATGCTCAGCTTTCACCTGCTGACAAGTTAAACACTGAGCCACAAATCTCCCGATATCCCTTTTCATGCCTTTCCACCAGAAGTGTGCCTTGAGGTCCTTATACATCTTAGTCCCACCAGGATGTAGGGTATAAGGTGTATAATGGGCCTCTCGCAATATCTGCTCTCGGATCTCCGCATCCGCTGGCACACATGCTCGGTTCCTGTACTTTAATACTCCCGAGGCATCTACCATAAAGTCCCCAGACTGATCACTCGGAATCTGGTCTCTAATCCTGGTCAAGTGGGGGTCCTCACTCTGTTTCTCCCTGATCCTGTCCAGCAGAGTGGGCTGCACGACTAAAGATGTCAGTCTAGCAGAGACCCCAGGGGACACAACCTCTATCTCAAGCCGTCTCATCTCCTCTAATAGTGGTGCCTGGTCTGTGATCATCATAGACAAACTTTGCACCGCTCTTCTACTCAAGGCGTCAGCAACCACATTAGCTTTGCCTGGGTGGTAGAGAATATCTACATCATAATCTTTTAATAGCTCTAACCACCTACGCTGCCTTAAATTTAGCTCCTTTTGTGTGAACAGGTATTTTAGGCTCTTGTGGTCGGTGTAGATTTCACAGTGTTCCCCATATAGATAATGACGCCAAAGTTTTAGTGCAAACACTACAGCAGCGAGCTCCAAGTCATGGGTAGGGTAATTCTTTTCGTAATCTTTGAGTTGCCTTGATGCATAAGCAATTACCCTTCCTTCTTGCATCAACACACAACCAAGTCCGCTGTGTGATGCATCGCTGTAGATCACATATCCTTTTCCCATAACAGGGAGGGAAAGGATAGGTGCGGTCATCAGTCTATTCTTTAGCTCCTCAAAGCTCCTTTGACAGTCCTTATTCCAGATAAATTTCACTTCTTTGCGTGTCAAGCGAGTGAGGGGTGTGGAAAGCTTCGCAAAGCCTTCTACAAACCGACGGTAATACCCAGCTAAACCCATAAAGCTACGTACCTCAGAAACCGTCGTTGGTCGGGGCCAATCTCGGACTGCCTTAATTTTCGCCGGGTCTACCGCTACACCTGCGGCGGAAATCACATGGCCCAAGAAAACTACCTCCCGAAGCCAAAACTCGCACTTTGCTAGTTTGGCAAACAACTTCTTCTCTCGCAGAAGTTGCAGCACAATCCTCAGGTGCTCCTCATGCTCTGCATCACTTCGGGAGTAGACCAAGATATCATCAATGAACACTACTACGAATCGATCCAAGTATGGTCGGAAGATTCGGTTCATTAAATCCATGAATGCGGCAGGAGCATTAGTTAGCCCAAAAGGCATAACTGTAAATTCATAATGCCCGTACCGTGATCTGAATGCCGTTTTCGGAATATCCTCGGCCTTCACCTTCAACTGGTGGTAACCGGATTGCAGATCTATTTTAGAGAAGACACAAGACCCTTGCAGCTGATCAAAGAGATCATCGATGCGCGGCAAAGGGTACTTGTTCTTGATGGTCACTTTATTTAACTCTCTATAGTCCACACATAGTCGAAGTGACCCATCTTTCTTCTTTACGAATAGCACCGGCGCTCCCCAAGGCGACACACTTGGCCTAATAAAGCCCTTATCCATTAAATCCTGGAGTTGCGCCTTAAGCTCTCGCAACTCAGCCGGTGCCATTCGGTAAGGAGCCTTCGAGATTGGCGCAGTTCCCGGAACCACGTCAATCACGAACTCAATTTCCCTATCTGGCGGCATGCTAGTCAGCTCAGGTGGAAAAACATCCGGAAACTCGCGGGCAATAGGGATATCCCCGAGTCCCGGCGCCGCCGTAGGCCCCTCAACAACACTAGCCAAAAAGGCTACACATCCTCGATGAATCATCTGTCTCGCTCGGGAAGTCGAAACCATAGAGGCAAAGAAAGCACTCTGACATCCCCGGTATACCAACATCTCCTGGCCTGGCTCTCTAAAAGTGACGGTTCTTGCGGCACAATCAATAGTCGCAAAATACCGAGCCAGCCAGTCCATTCCGAGGATCACATCGAAGTCCTTCAGCTGTCTTAAGACCAACAGGTCTGCTGGCATAATCCAGGACTCGATTTGCATCGGGCAGGACCAACAACACTCTTCCACGTGCAAGGTGTGATCGGGAATCTGAACCTCTAGTGCACGTGGCAAAAGTCCTACCTCTAACCCATGTAATGATGCAAATGATCTACTAATAAAAGAATGTGATGCTCCAGTATCAAATAAAGTACGAGTCCTAATGCCAGAAAGTAAGGTGATACCTGCCACCACATGGTCTGCTGCCGAAGAGTCCTCTACTTGCGCAGCATACACTCGCCCACTCTGAGCTGGAGGGCGATATTCCATGGAAGAAGATGGCCTGCTTGCTGGAGCATATGGTCGCTGAGCCGTCGACCACTGCTGAGACGAAGAAGGAGCAGATGCTGAAGAAGGAGCCGTCGATGGTGCAAGTGGGCAGGCAGCTCGGAGGTGGCCAGACTGTCCACATCGATAACAGCGGCCAAACCTCAGATCACAAGTATCAGAGGTATGTTGTCCTTGGCAGAAAATGCACCTAACCGTAGCCTGTGGCTGCCTCGCCTGCTGCCTCTGTCGCGGGGGCCCTTGCTGCCGCGACTGCGATCTCTGTTGAGGTGAATGCTGTTGCTGCTGATGTTGCGGTGGCCTCTGGGATCCACCAGGCCCTCGCCGTTCAGAACGTCCGCGGCCGGAAAACTGAGGCCGTGGCGGTCGTGGCGGCCTCCAAGAACTGGCCTGTCCCCCGTCGTCTTGTGCTGGTCGCTTTCTGTCAGGACCCTGCGCGACCAAGCCCCCACGTCTGGCGATGACGTGGTCTCCCCTTTCAATCCACTGTGCATGCTCTGCTGCCTCCTGCAAGGTCTGTAGCCTTTGAGCATGCACCAATGTATAGATCTCCGGGCGCAGGCCCGACTCAAAGAGCTCCACCTGGTGCGGTCCATCCCTGGCGACATAGGGTACACAGTTAAGCAACCGCTTAAACTCCTGAAAGTAGTCCCATGCCGCCCGGTTGCCTTGTTGAAGATTCTTCAAATCATCTTCAAGTTTTTTCCTTGTACTCGTGGAGAAGTACGTATCCAGAATCATCCTCTTGAATTCTGTCCAGGGTAGCTGTCGAGTGATCTGAAACTCCAGGGGCTCTACCTGACGCCACCATGCATCAGCATCCCCGTCTAAGCAGTGTACAGCCATATGTACCCTGTACTTCGGGTCAATGAAGAAGTCCCGAAATAACTTCTCCATTGAGGAAAGCCAAGTCCCGATTTCCCAAGGCTGAGTATTCCGCCCTGAAAACCTGGGCGGTCCCCGCTTACAGAACTGAGTAAGTTTGTCAGCAAACTCTTGCTCCTCTGCAGGAGTCAATGGCCGGATTGCTCCCTGAGCCACAGGGGATGCCAGGGTCACTGGTACAACTGGGGGATTCACGGCAGGGGAAGAAGGTACAGGAGAATTCTCCGAGGGTGCCACAACAGGCTGCGCCCTCTGCTCTAACATCTGCGTCAGCCGGCTCATGGCCTCCTCCTGACGCCGCACAGCTTCAGACATCTGGGCCATCTGAGCCTGTAGCTCTTGCACCTCACTCTGCTGGCCCTGCTCGAACTCCTCCGGCTCGGGCTCAGGGGAATCCAGCTGAGAACGCGTCAACATCCTACGTCGCGGAGGCATCCTACCACAAGAAACCACGCTCAGTATCATAACCCCACACGACCCAATTTAGCGAAAGTCAAAGACATTCCCCTATTCCTGTGACTTTATGTTGTCTGCAGCCAACATAACTGTCCACCAGAAATAGGCTATGTCGATCCCTCTTCTCTCACTGGAAGAGTTAAACAAAATAAATCGACGACTTTCGCAAAATGCCACGTCTCTCATGCCCTATTATCCTAGGGTCTGCCAAAAGCCTAGGGTTTCCTAAGTCCCAACTGAACTATCCCTAAGCTCTGATACCAACTTAATCTGTCACGCCCCGGAACCCGGGCCCGTCTACAGATCCGCCGTGCACACGGGATTTCCCGCGTACACGAAGCGCTGGTAACCTGCTCAGATATAAATGTACATAAAAGAGCATAATACAGAGCTGAACTAAACATGATAGTCTCAGACTGAAATAAAATACAAGCTGTAATACATACAATAATCTCCCAGCTCACTAAATAGTACAACCAGCTGGCGGAAGCCAGACCCAAAATAAAAGGAGAATATCACAGTCTGAGTGGAGGGTACAATATCTGTCTAATAGCTCTCAGCCTCACAGGAGATCTATCTATTCAGCGATCCCCTTACCTCGATCAGCTGCCGATGGCCTAGCAGCTCCCGCAGATGACTCTGCAAAATAAAGGAGGAGGAAGAAACAGAAAACAATAATGGGGGTGAGAACTACCAGATAAACCAGCAGCCTCCCCTAGTGGGTAAAACCTCAACTCTGACGCACCCACTAGGACTACTAGAGGCAAAAAGGGGAAGTGGTAGATACAAAAGATGCTGAAACAGGAAAACTATCACTATTATGCTGTCAAAACTGTATGCATGCATCAGAAATAGTATCTGACCAAATAAACCCAATCTAGTCACCAGTAACACTGGTACTGCCTGCTGTGCCTTGCCAAATCGGGTATGCTGGCCATTGCATAACACCGATAGGGGATAGTTGCCAAATCGGGTATGCATAACACCGATAGGGGATAGGAGTCTCACAGACTCTGCAGCACACTCCGGAGTGGCACTCGAGGGGAGCGACCCACACGAGTAAAATATCTCTGTCATCAGTATCACAAGTATCTCTGTAGCACATGCCTCAATATAGCAGGACTGGATCATGACTATGATCAAAGTGGGAAACTCCATCCACTATAGAAACCCAATCCCCAACTGATGCAATAAACCAAACTCAACCCCAATCTGATGCAAGGATAAACATCTGGTCAACCGCCTACTGTCCGCGGTCACCGCAATACCCCACAAGTCCACAATCTAGCACAACCTTGGCTACACTATCCCAAACCCCTGCTCACACTTGAGCAACAACATATGAATGCAAAGGACAACAATGAAACATGTTCAAATCCCAATATGATAGTGTAGCAATGAATAGTGGCCTTACCTGATGTCCGGGCATGCATGCAACTGTCTTTATTTATAAAAGTTGTAAAATAGTGTCAAAGGTTGAAAACAATTGATAAAATTCATTTGCATGCGAGATCATAGCCTTTGTCTCAATCACAGTGTCCCAATATAAGTCATCATATCATTTGTGGGGTTATATAAATTTTAGGGGAGTTTGTCCCAGCGGTCCTTGTCATTTGTCATATTAATTTGTCCCAATGGTTCTCATTAATTGTCCAGTTAGTAGTCCTGTTAGTAGTCCTGTTAGTAGTCCTGTTAGTAGTCCCGATGGTTCTCATCAATTATCATGTTACTTTGTCCCAATTGTTCCAGTTAATTGTCATATTTTAGGGGATTTCTAGTAATCCCAGTGAGCTTGTCAAAAATGAGGTAAGCAACAACCGCCCACCTCGAACAGCTCAAACAACACCCCAGGTAGTCTCCTGGTTGTCCACAGTCCTCAAACCTGCAAATCAATGCTCCCGGTATAAATACAAAGCCCAAAAAGCACAATATTTGCTGTTTTTCAGACAGCACGAGAAAAGAGGAATTTTTCACCTCTAAAATGAGCTCCTAAAATCCCAGAAAAATCACGGTTGCGTTCCTCGCGAAGAGTAGATCAAAATCGACTCTTAAAACGCCTCGATCTGACGCTCCTACGTCAAGATAAAAATCGGAGAAGTTGGTGCTGTCCAAAAATCATCACAGTAAAAAGGGGGTCAAAGAGGACCTAAAAACTGTGCCAAAAGTACGAAACGGAGCAAAATGATCAACACGGAAATCGAAGCCCTACCTCTTACGGTCGCGCTGTCGCAAAAATCGTCCAAAAATTCCACCTGGTTAGCCCGCAGTGAATTTTCGACGGAACTGCGACGGAAAATGGGCCTAAAAGAAAAATCGTCGCAGTGCGCCGCGTCGCAGATATCTCACTATCTGTAACTCCTAAATTCCTGAGATTCTAGAGAGAGAAAGATGAGAGAGAGAGGAAAAACTTTCGTATTGGGAGTTTTCTCTGATTCTCTCTCTAAGGCTCGGATTCCAAGGTGGGGAATGAGAGGGGGTGGAGCCTCTTATATAATGGGCCAAAAGGGAATATTCCCACACGGGATCGGATCCGAACAGGAAACACCGAAACGGGCCATCCGTATTGCGCCACGTGTCAACCGAACAGGAAACAGCCGTGCAGGGCCAATGAAAATGTGCCACGTGGCCACGTGGTCCACGTGATCGGTCCGCGCTCCGGGTTCTCCGGAAAAATGTCGGCCTATAGGAGCGTGCCACGTGTCAACCTTCTAGAGGCTTCTAGAAGCCGGCCAGCCAATGAGAAGCTGCCACGTGGCAGCTGGAACCTTCGGTGCACCCGGTGCACGCCCGCCCCATGGACCGCGCACCAGCCGCCCCTGCCCGCGCCTGCCCGCGCCTGCCCGCGCCGCGCTCCTCCGCGCTCCGCCGCTGCCCCGCCGCTGCGCCGCTGCCCGCCGCCGTGCGCCGCCGCCCGCCGCCGCTCGCCGGCGGCCGCCGCCGGCCGGAACAGTAATTCCGGCCGGCCGGAACAGTAATTCCGGTGAACAGTAATTTTTGGCCGAAAAATTAAAGTGAATATACCATTTTGACCGTTTTCGCGCGCTGAGTCCGATTTCGCCGTCCGTTTCGCCAAATTCTCATCCGAAATTTTGAAAAAGGCTCCCGGAAAATCCCGTTTGCTCCGATTTTCGCGCAGAGTCTTTTAAAAATATCCAATTTCGATTCTACGGGCTTTATTACACTGTACAAACTCCCTTTAGTCACTGTTTGGCTTCTGCGGGAGTCCGGATCATCACATATGTTTTAAAGAAGACCTGAAAAAATAACTCATTGTAATACTAAAAAAAAAAGCAAAATAAAGATTGAGTTTAACCAAAATTAATTGATGTTAAGAATTTATATATGAATAGTAGACCAGAATTTAAAAGGCTCGAGCTTTAAGCTAATAAAAAATTATACCTTCAATACAATATTATATTGATACGAAAGATTAATTGATTTAATAAGAATCAGACACAAAAATATATATTAACATAAATTAATTAAATTTTTATATTTTCGAGGCTCCGGTGTATAGACATGGTGTATGCAATAGTGTTCTCCAACATTGGCTAGGGAACATCTCATGTGTGGCTTGTGACCTTGCCTATGCTTCTTATTTATTACATGGGAAAATAGCAAAAAAATACAAAAATATATATAAATAAATATAAAGTCCATTAATATATGTTTCCTGGTGCCCGTTTGGTAACGGGATAAAACAAAACTAGCTATTCTAGGGATAAGTATAAAGTACGAAACTAGTGTAAAAAAATATTTGGGATGGTTTCAGGAATAAAAGATTTTGTGTTTGGTATGAGAATAAAGAATAAGAAAAATAAAAAATTTTAATTCAGATAAATTACCTTTTTGCCCTCCAACTTTATTATGTAATAATGAGATGAGAGATGATGTCTCGGTAGACGTGGGAGGGTATTTAAGGAAAAAATAAGAGGGTGGTTGAAAAAAGTGAGAACAGTAATTCTTACTAATTATAGTTGTACTTAAATAAATTATACCGATTGATTCCTGATGCGTTTGAAAAAATAAAAAAATATCTCTTCTATTTTCGGTTTTATACCGAATCCAAACCCATAGGACTCTTTTTTTTTTTTTTTTTTTTTTTTTTTTTTTTTTTTTTTTTTTTTTTATATGTTTAAGTCAAATTTAATTATGTATCATCATCACATGCAACAATAACATAAATTAATTGATCATTTATTCTTGTAACGTCGGTGGGGTTTTTTTTATATTCTTTTCTTGTTGTGCCTATTCAATGCTCTGGGGAGTTAATAATTAATTTTACTTTGGCAAAATTGTACGAAGACCCCCTCCACTATCGACCCTTTTAAAATAGGCCCTTCGTTCATTAAATTGTTGATTTAATTAACTACTAAAATCACTCATCATTATATAAATATTTTGGTGTTGGTGCAAAATGATATAGCTTGATGTTTGATTTTATGCACAAGTTGATGTATTTATAATTGGGTATTTAAATGAATAAATTATATCATTAAATATAATTAAAAAAATCTGTAATTAAAGCTGTACATAAAAAATTTGGATTTTATAATTTTTTTAAAAATTATTTTTAATGCATCAAGTAGCTTGAAAATATAGAATGTCCAAAATTATAAAATATTTATATAGAAAAAATGTGTTATTTTTTCTCTATTAATAAAGGAACAAATGTGCCATTTTTATTTAATTTCAAACCTTTTAATTGATTATGAGATAATTTAAGTCGAAAATTTATTATAAATTTGTTTCGTATGTCTCAGTCTATTATATTTAACGATATGAATCGTTATAAAAATATATAAATTAATTTATGTCTATAAAATAATAACTTTTTTTTTATAAAAAATATTCTCTAAAAAATTATTTTTTCAGGTTTTAATCTATTTGGTTCTAAGAAAAACAAATTTTTATGAAATTTTATTTTTCATATTTTATAAAAAAGTAGTATTTTTTATTTAAAAAAATAAAAAATAAAAATATTAGTTTTTCATAAAATATAAAAATTTGATTTCTAAAGTGCTTATTTTTCTTTAAACCAAAATAGATGAAAAATTGAAAAAAGAAAAAAAAAAAACATTGTTTATAAAAATTTAGAAAAAAAAATTTCACACTTTTTTGAGAAACCAAACATCCCTCAAGAAATATTTTGTAAAAGAATAATTTAATAAAATAGTTTACTGTAAAATTAGTAATCACTGTTTAGATCAGTTACTTGTTATGGTTTGAGATTCGAACCCCAATATGCACTTATAAATATATATATATATATATATATATATATATATATTTGTTCGTGTTTGTGTTTCTATGGTTTTACCTGTGTATGTTAAAAATTATGTATATATTATTCAAAATACTTTTTTTTTTTTTTTTAGAGTACTGATGAGGCTTAAGCCCTTAACCTCTGAATATTCTCTCTCAATAATAAATCATAATGTTTTAAAAAAAATCACCCTTCCGTAATTTCGTACTCTTTATATTGTAATGAGTCAGTTATAATATATTTTCTATAATTTTATTAAAATTTTACAAAAGCATATAATTTATATATATATATTCGTCCCAATTTTATATTATTTATCAGCATTAGATGAGCTTTAACATCAAATAAATTCTAAATTACGGTAATATTGTGACACCCAATAGTCCCACATCGGATGCGAATGTGGATGCGTTTGGACATATAAGAGGACATGGACACTAGTAATAATAACTGGGTTTAAGTATTTTGGACTGTAGTTTGGGCCCAACGAGTTATTATTGCTAGTGGGCCGAATAGCTACAATTGGTATCAGAGCGAATAATCAGCCGGAAGTGTGGTCTAAATGATATAGCTAGCGAGACAAGTTTCATATCGCCTGGTGATCTTGGGTTGTATGTGTTTGGGCTGATGAGAACGTCAGGCCTAAACGGACCCAATAATTCCACATCAGATGACCCAATAATTCCACTTCAGATGCGAATGTAAACGGACCCAATAGTTCCACATCAGACCCAATAGTTCCACATCAGATGTAAATGTGATTGTGTTTGAATATATAAGAGGACATGGACACTAGTAATAATAAATGGTCTTAAGCATTTTGGGCTGTGATTTGGGCCCAACGAGTTATTATTACTAGTGGGCCGAATTATTATTACCGATGGACCGAATTGCTACAATATATATATATATATATATATATATATATATATATATATATATATATATATATATATATATATAATTAGGCTAGAATACTATCGATAGCACCAAGCCATTGGTGCTATCAAGTTTTTAGTCGTTGGATGAAAAAATATGCGGTTGGGATTATAGTGGGCCCCTAGGGTTTACTAGGTGGTTGGTTAAATAGTAAAAATCTTAGGGTACCACTATAATCCCAACCGCATATCTTTTCTTCCAACGGCTGAAAATTTGATAGCACAAATTGTTTGGTGCTATCGATAGTATTCTAGCCGGACTATATATATATATATATATATATATATATATATATATATATATATATATATATATATAAAGTTGAAATAGTAGAGAATTAATAATATATGAATAATATTTACAGTCAAATTTTTCATTCTTTAATTAATACTATTCCGCTAATTTTTACTAAATTGTAAATATTCAATGATCAAAAAGTTAGTTACAAAATCAAATCCTTTCTCATTTTCACATTAAAAACTAATTGACTTAAATTTAACTCCATACATTCCAAACAGGTAAGTGCATATTAATTCAACTATATTACTCATTTCACTTTTATTCATCTTACTTGAACTATCCAAATTGTTATATATATATATATATATATATATATATATATATATATATATATATATATATATATATATATATGGTTCCAAACATGGTGTTCATCACCTAAAAACAAAATTTTACATCATAGATCACATCATCACTCTTGTGATATAATAACAAGGTTAATAACCAACTATTATTTTTGAAAGGAAAAAAAATAATAGTTCTTCTTAATTATATCTACTCAATTTGGTGAGATGACTTAGTGCCTCCACAAGCACACCTCTAAATCTCCACACATTAAGCTTCACATTTTGGTCCCACAAAAATACCTTGCTAACCTCTTCAAACCCTTTCTTGTGTATCAAATAGGGATTTGTAAACACCACATGGTCTCTAGGATACTTCTCTACTAAACTACTCTCTTCTATTGAAATGCTATATTGTATGTACTTTAGTCCCATAGATCTTGATGGATCTCCAAAATCCAAGTTAGCCATCCACTCTAGCCCGCCCCACGGAACGATTTGAATCAAAACCGCGTTTGGAGGGAGGAACACCGAATTTGTGAGCCCCGCGCCGTGCACGCCCATCACCACGTCGCATGAGTTCACGATCTTCGCGAATTTCTCCATGTCGTCACCGACGTCGACTTCGTCAATCACTACTTCGAACCCTAGCTCTTCCGCCATTCGAATAATTTCAGCCATGTTTGTGAGCTTCCTTACTATCTTCCTCGCTATGATCATAAGCCTTGGCTTCTTACTACCATCCCCTACTAGGTTAGTCGTCGACTCTCGTCCCAACGAGTAAGTTGAACGCATGAATCGATTGAAGTCGACCATCGAATAGTTGTTAGGAGCTAGCGACGGATTGATAATGAATTCTTCGTAGGCTCGGAGACCGACGATCACATGACTAAAGCAATGAACTTGATCATCCATATCGAAATCGATAAAAGGGTGTCGTGTGAGAGCTTCTAGAACTTTTCGATACTTATCGACCCACCAAACGTGAATTCCAGTCATAAGGAATTGCACATCGCGATCAAATTGCCGAGCGGTCGTGAAGAGGGGGACAAGCACGTCGGTGAAGTCGTGGAAGAGGTTTCCGGTGTACCCTTTGATCGCAAAGATGAGGCCCGTGGAGTTGTGGTTCTTGGTGCATTGAGGCGCATCTTTGCTTGACCTAACAACAAGTTTTCGAACAATTTGTAGGCAATGCTCATTTCCTTTTCGAGCATACGGCCGAATTGTCCACGATATTTTCCTCGCGGAGCGAGCAGGTTTGACATATATGATCGATGAAGAATTGGCATGAATCCTTACATCGCCTTTCATGTCGCAAACATCTGCTCTCGGTGATGAGAAATCACACAATGGTTTTGTCCTCCGTTTCTTCGCTCTAGCAGTATCTACACATCAAGAGAAAGTATTGGGCATCACTAAACAAAATATATGCGAGCTTTAAGTGTAAAATTATATGAAACAACCGTTATACTTCAAATACTTAAGTTTTTAGAGAACGATATTTTTAATATTTCAACACTCCTCCTCACGTCTGAAGTCGATACTCGATATTTTTTATAGACTCAAGACGCAGATTTGAATTAAATAGAAAAAAATTAATTATGCTAGAAAATTCCTTTTCACATCTGAACTCGATACTCGATACTTTTTATAAACTCAAGACATGAATTTGAATTAGATCGATACTCGATACTTTTTATAGATTCAAGACGTGAATTTGAATTAGATACTTTTTATAGACTCAAGACGTTGATTTGAATTAAATAGAAAAAAATTAATTATGCTAGGAGTCTGACGGAATTTGAACTCAGAACTTCTTATTCTGATACCATGTGAAATTATATAAAACAACCGTTGTACTCCAAAAGCTTAAGCTTTTAGAGAATGGTGTTTTTAATATTTCAACTTTAAGTTTTCAAATGCTTCAATTTCAACCTAGCTTGCATTCTATCCAGACTCAAATCAATAGGTCTAAAAGTTTGGTTTATTTATCAAATTTTGATTTTGCGCTTCGTAATACCGAAGCGGCATACAATATGGACTCTTCAACTTGAACATATATCAAAGTTAAAGTCCAAATTGTAGGATCGTTGGCGCTAACCATTAATTTCAAAAGCTCGAACTATTAGAAATACGCAACCAATTCACTTAAAGCGTACAGACACAGTGTCCACGGATCTCGACCGGACTCAATCCACCTGGACGTTGGGTCTATTGTTGGGTCTCTTGCCGTTAGGTCTATTATAGGCCGCAGCCCCACTCAACTTATTAGTCTCCTGGACCTATTGTCACGAGGCAGGAAGTTGGACCTATTTAATCCATAAATAAATAGCCAACAATCCCCCTCCCAATACCTGCACCGTGTGGGAATCGAACCCGTGCCACTGGCTCTGATACCACTTGTCGGATCGTTGGCGCTAACCATTAATTCCAAAAGCTCGAGCTGTTAGAAATACGCAACCAATTCATTTAAAGCGTACAGACACAGCGCCCACGGGTCTCGACCGGACTCAACCCATCTGGACGTTAGGTCTATTGTTGGGTCTCTTGCCGTTAGGTCTATTGTGGACCGCAGCTCCACTCAACTTATTGGGCTCACCCAACTCAACTTATTAGTCTCCTGGGCCTATTATCACGAGGCAGGAAGTTGGACCTATTTTAACTCATACAAAAATAGCCAACACAAATATATTCTTTATCAAACAATTTTTTTTAATTCATGTGATTCTTTTCCTTTAAGTGTAACCAATGTAATAATCTTTTCAAAGTTTTGAGCCTTTAATACTGAAGCAATTGATAATGTGGGTGGTAATTGATCACTTTGGATAAAATGCATGGAGTGGAATTTGAAATTAATTTACCCTAATATTTAAGCATAATTTAGAAAATTTCCTACTAACATATACACATACATAATTTGTTGGAATCAGTTGTCTCTTTTTTCTCAGTTGCACCAATCAGAGCCCTAGTCTCTCCTTCCATTTTGCTTATCTCCTTACTACCTGATAACAATATGAAAAAATATATGTAAATTGCATTATAAATTTATCATTATTTTTTTAAAACATAAGAGCATCTCACAATACCTGAATGCTTGGAGAAACCATTTGTGCCCTCACTTGTCACTCTAATTTCACTCTCATTAGCTGCAAATATGTATGTGGAAAAGTATTAGCTCCTTAAATTTGAATACTAAAACTCAAACATGAAAAATATATGCTTGATGCAAATTAATTGGTCAATTAATTACCTGCTGGTTGATCAAAATTTACGATACGTTCCTTTCGATTCGTATCATCGTCGTTTGCGTGATTCGAATTCGTCGGAGAAGCGATTCCAACATTTGGGACCTCTTCACTTTGTTTCTCACCTTCACTGATGTCACCTGCAACATTGAAAAAGACTTGGTAAATAATAGCTATTTATTTAGATATTAAGAACTTCAAATTTCATTTAGAGATCATGAGAAACATACCGAATTCGCGCGGGACTTGATCATCATCATCATCCAACACTATTCTCTTCAAACTCACTGTTACACCAATCAGAAGAGAAAAACAAGTAGAGCATACATATATAACAATTAATGTACTACTATAAAATTGTGACATGTAGAGCATATATATACATATATATACATTTGGAGAAAAGAAATGTATCAGGCTTTGGAACCACAATCAAGGCCAATGTGATCAGGAAAAAGCCGATTACGATCGCGCGAAGTCGGAATTTCTGCGTCTCGATTCGGAGGTTTCGAAGCAACTTAGCCCTATCTCCCTTCTTCATTGTGGAACAAGGATGCTGATCACTCAAATGAAAAACTTGCAATTGTTATTTTACTCTACAAGCTGATTAAAGAGATTGATTAATTGATGAGGAGGAGGAAGTGGTTATCAAGGGGGAGAAGCAACTGTTTTGTTTGACCTCTCATGATGTGTGTGTTGGGCTTATTTGAAAAGTGGGACAAGTGGTACAAGTTCACTATTCTCTATTATATGTTTTTCATTCTCTTTTTGGTTAATTTATTGTGCCCTATTTTATTTTTTTTTATTTTTTTTTTAATTTTTTTTTTACTTTTTTTGGATTCTACATCACATGGTTGTAGAAAGGGTTTTTTTTTTTTTGAGAGATGCTATCTCAACATTCAAAATTGGATATAGATCTTACACTCCATCCATTTAAGGATGGTAGCCTTTCCACCCATCACTTTGAAGTGATGAATAAAATTTACCCTATCTTAGGGTGTAAGATGTACACCCAATTTTGGATGTACACTTAGTATTTATCAGGTTTTATTTATTTATTTATTTATTTATTTTGGATTCTACATCACATGGTTGTAGGAAGGGTTTTTTTTTAGAGATGCTACCTCAACATTCAAAATTGGATATATTTCTTACACTCCATTCATTTAAGGGTGATAGCTTCTCCACCCATTACTTCGAAGTGATGGACGAAATTTACTCCATCTTGAGGTGTAAGATGTACACCCAAATTTGAATGACCACTTAGCATTTATCAGGATTTTTTTTTTTTTTTTTTTTTTTTTTTTTTTTTTTTTTTGCTCCTTGGCCTTGTTGTTTTTCGCAAGTCGGTGTTAATTCGAAGCCTAATTACTTTATATTTTTAGTAATTTTTTTAAAATGAATAATATACTATTTTTTTGAAAAATTTAAAAAATAATTCAATACCAAAATTGATTAGAAATTATTGTAAAATTGATAGAGAAATTATGAACTTTTGCATATTGGAGTATGAAAATATGGAAAATGCAACAATTATGTTGTTAATGTGGTGCTTATCAACCAATCAAATTATTATTTTTAATTAGGTTCACTCATTTCATTAAGATTTTTAGAAAATATTTTATTTATACTTTTCTCTAAAAATATATATATGATTGATTGGTTATAAATGATATGGTGTAACTGGTACATAATAAATTTTTTTAAAAAATATATAAATAAATAAATAAAGGTACATATAATAGTCCCCACATAATAAAATATGGATTTGACATTAAAGTAATCTTTTTATATAGTATATTTTTAATTTCTGATCATTAAAAATTTTTTTAAAAAAAATTATTTAAAATAATAATTAAACTAAAATAAGCTAATTATTCACAATAAAGGAATAAAAAAAGTTATTTTTATAACAAATCATGTTTCATTTTTTATGTTCAAGGATCCAAATATTAAGTGCAGGGACCAAGTAGCAATTTAGGATAGTAAAGGGACTCTCCTTGCATTTCTTACCCCATAGAACATGCTTGGCACTCCTTGCAAGATAAGAATACAGAAAAAGGACAAGTCAATGTCCTATTTATTAGGATAAAATATAGGAATTTATTATTATTTATTTATTTTTTATTTTTTATTTCCTAAATAGAATCGTTTAATCCACTTACTAATAGGGTATATATAAGTATACACCCGTTTAGATGTGTATATCGTACACCCCATTTTATTCTGAGATGAAATAAATTTTACTCATCACACGATGTGACGAGTAAAATAATATCCACCCAGAATGGGGTGGAGTGTAGGATATACACCTCTAAAAAAATGTACATCCCTAAAGGGGTGTGCACTTACCATCCCTCGCTAAATTTATTACTTCAAAATTTATATAATTTGCAAATATATCACTTAAAAAGTTTTGGTTCGTTTATATGTATTCATATCGTTTGATTCACCCTTAATTTTGTAAGGAAGAAGACGTAAAATAATTATTTTGCCCTTACAAAATTATCCATATAAAAAATTATATATTTTTTTTAATATATAAAAAATTATCCATATATTTTTTCAACGTTGCTGCCACCGCAGTAGATCTTGCCCTGCCATGAATACAAACTATATGTAAAAAAAAAAAAAAAAAAAAAAAAAAAAAAAAAAAAAAAAAAAAAAGTCAATTTATTCGTTAATTAATTATGATTAGTTTTTTTAATTCCTGGTTATCTAAATTTTATTAATAGAATGATATATTTGCAGAACTCGTGGTTATCTAAATTTTATTAATAGAAGAATATATTTAGACGAAAAAAAATTTTAAGAGATAAAATTTAGATAACCAACGTTTCCGATCATTTTCAGATTTTGCCCAATTTGATTCCAACATTATAAATTTTTTTTAATATAAAGACGTTATTTAAGACAATGTTTTAAAAAAAAAATTAATTACATACGGTTTCGCGTAAATATATCGAATAGCAAATATATTTTTATAAAGTTTAAATTTTTATATTTATTCCTTCAAAAGTTCTAAATTATTCATATATATTCCTCTGGTTTATTACAGTTAGTTCATTATTTATTTTTTAACCGACTATATGTGAAATGACAGTTTTACCATTTCAAAAATATTCCTCTAAAAATTTTAATTGTTAAAATAATACAAAAATATCTGCAAGGATAAAAAAATAAATTTACCTTAATAACTAATTAAAATTAAGTATTTAACCTATGATTAACTAAATTTTTCTAATAGAGATAGACGGTAGGGATATATATATGAATAACGTTAGATTTTTAAAAGAATAAATATGAAAAATTGAACTTTGTAGGAACATATCTGCTATTCGATATATTTACAGAAAATCGTATATAATTAACCCTTAAAAAAAAACATCTCTAAACGTCCCTATAATATAACAAATACGGATCTAGGGGCGAGGCGGGAGGGATCTCCACCACCCACAATAATATTTTTTTTTGTCAGATGTAAACATTCAGAAAAAATTAAATTTTTTTATTATTATTATTTCTATTTATTGCTTTATTCGGGACGAATCTGGATGGATCAAAAAAACATATCCATATATCATCTCCACCCTCATTTTCTTAACGTATCGGAGCGGATAGAAAACATGACCATTCCATTAATTTGAATGGATCAAAGAAACAGATCTATATATCATTTCCAACCTCATTTTCTTAACGGATTGGAGCGGATAGAAAACATGACCATTCCATATATTCGAATGGATCAAAGAATCAGATCTATATATCATTTCCAACCTCATTTTCTTAACGGATTGGAGCGGATAGAAAACATGACCATTCCATACATTTGAATGGATCAAAGAAACAGATCTATATATCATTTCCAACCTCATTTTCTTAACGGATCGGAGCGAATAGAAAACATGACCACTCCATTTCGACGCGGGTCAGAAAGGGGAGGTCCACCAATCCGAATTCATTTACATCCCTTCCCTTTCATCAATGCAAAGTTACTAAATTAAAAGAGCCATGTCCTTTTCTGTTTCCGGGTTTGTCACGGATTTGGTGCCCACGAGTTTCCTGGTTATCCATTAATTGACCTCTTGGGCCAATGTTAACATTTAGATTAAAAAAAAAAAAAAAAAAAAAAAAAAAAAATAGCTAGTCCTTTGTACAAACTTGATTTCTGCACCCTTCATGTTATTCAATCCATGCTTAGGACTATTTTGACGAAGTAGACTTTAAAATTAGAAATCGTTTTAATATTATGATTCCAGTTCGTCGACGGTTTTGCGATACGACGATAAATTTCATAAATGTCTGCGTCCCCTGCGGTACGGATTAGATCCGCCAAGAAAAAATCTGTTAAGATTAGTGATTTTTTTTCTTTCGCCCTAGAAAGATCAAACGATTGTACACCTTTTTCGACATAGTGAAACTCTACTCTTTCGTCTGTAATTTTTTTTTTATAATTTTTTTTTATGTAAATCTGTGTGTCTTGTATTTGTCGTGCTTTTGAGATCTAAATTTGTGTGGTTTGCGCGCTCATTGCTAACAATATACGATCTTTCTGATTTACATCTCAGAATTCATATCTGATTCCTGATACAGCAGAAGTATCGAATTTTTC
Organism: Tillandsia fasciculata; assembly: GCA_029168755.2. Lineage (NCBI taxonomy): Eukaryota > Viridiplantae > Streptophyta > Magnoliopsida > Poales > Bromeliaceae > Tillandsia > Tillandsia fasciculata. The sequence continues at coordinate 21,184,328 of CM054944.1, read as the reverse complement.
TCTTTGTTAGCTTTGCTGAGGGTGGCTGTTGTTCAAAATAGAAGCAAAAGTCATACTAAATGAGCACTAGAAGCAGTAAATCAACTGCCTTAAAATGAATCAATAAAAGATTTTGCTGCTGCAGCAGTTGCTGCTGCTGCTGCAGCTGCAGCTGCAGCTGCAGCTGTTGTGGGCCTAAATTTGCAGTTGTTATTTAGAGATCAAAAAAGTTCTATAAAGAATTTGTTCTTTTATCTTATACCTGGTGGAATTTGCATTGATGTATGTATATTAGAGAGAGAAAGAGTTGAGCTGGAATGCTATCATGTAGTAAACGAGTTTCGTTGTCATCCATTTGTTTTCAGTGATGGAGCTTTCAAATCAACGATTAGCACCGTTGAATATGATAAGCTACTGAAAATATCTAGAGATCAAATTTCAAATCTTTTTGACATTATAGACCTAATGATCAAAATGCTGTAAATTTTAATAGTAAATATGAATCTTTTACTCGTTTAACGGTATAAAAAAATAAAAATTAATTAAATTTTAGTTATTTTTTTTAAAAAAAACTATTTAAAACAAGATCTATATTCTCGATCTTGATTATAATACTTCTATTATCACTTTTTAAAAAATATTTATTTTCAGTTGTTCATTTTTGTGTTCACTTGATAAACAAGAAAAAAATATTATAAAAATATAAAATTTAAATTTTAGATAATTTAAATAATTTATACTATATTTAACAGTATCAATCGTCATTTTGAAAACTTCATCCTCGAAAACAAATGAATGTCAATGGAGTCTGTTTGCTACTGATAATATTCATATATATATATATATATATATATATATATATATATATATATATATTCGCCGCAAATCATTACCTAATATTGTTTTTGATAAAAGATCCATAAGTCGAATTTTACTTTAAAAAACTCAAAATTATAAATCATTCAACTAATATTTCTACTCTTACTAAACTTGAATTACAATTCAATTTGTAATTATATTAACGCAAACGCGCGCTTGAGGATTCAATCTGAACTCAAAAGCGCAAAGAAAATAGAAATTAACAAAGATCTATGCACAAAAAAGAATACAACAAATTTTCTACATAAAAAAAAAATTTTAAAATCCAATAAAAGAACAATCGTCACCGCGCCACCGTAACTTCTTTTCCCGACGAGTGCGCCCCCGCAGAAGATTAAACATCTAGCAACTGTCTCCACCAACTTTACTAGCAGTCAGATCAGGGCAATGCGCGAACATCTACTTTAAGTTTCTAAGGATTGAACTACTAATCTTGGAGAAGGTCAATAGCTTCCAACAAAGTAGGCCTAAACCTCCTCAAGTTGATCTTCACATCCTGTGCCATGATCACCTGACTCAAAGCTTTCCAACCCTGCCCATGGATTGCCATGGGGTTCCTGAACACAATGTGGTTCCGCGGATACTTCCTCGTCAAACTACTCTCCTCTTTCGCAATGTAGTACTCCAGGTACTTCAGCTTCATCCCCCGGGCCGGCTTCCCGTAAAAGTTTTCGGCCATCCAGTCCATCTTCCCCCAGGGGACTATCTGAATCACCACCGCGCCCGGCGGCAGAAAGATTTCGTTCGTCAGCCCCGCACCGTGAACTGCCAGAAGCACGTCGCAGTAGTTCACCAGCTGCGCGAACCGCCGCACGTCCCCGAGCGCCTCCGATACGATCGCCTCGAATCCCAGCTCCTCCGACATCGCCGCCAATTGGCGTATGTTCGTCACCTTCCGCGTCCCGGTCCTCGCGATTATCAGCATTCTCGGTCTCTTCCCGTGCTGCTCGCCGAGCACCGACGGCGCGCCCCTCCTCAGCGAGAACGCGCCGCGCAGGAACTCGGTGAAGTCCGGCATGGAGTAGCCCCTCGGATTGCGTGTCGGATGGTGGCTGATGATCAGGTCCCTGTCTCTTATCAGCCCTACGAATGCACGCCGAAAGCAGTGAACGCTTTCGTCGGTATCGAAGTCGATAGCATCGTAGCGCGAGAGCTTCTTCATGACAGGCCCGTACTTGCGCATGTACTGCTTGTCGTAGTTCGCGACGACAAACTGCACTTCTCCTTTGAACTGCCGCGAAGTCATGAAGAGAGGGATCAGCACGTCGGCCACGTCGTGGAAGAAGTTTCCGGTGTAACCAGAGACTGAGAAGACCACCGCGGGTACGTCATGATTCGCGGTGCAGCGCGGTGCTTCGTGATCGGCATTTACCGGTTTCAAGATCACTTCGCGGACTTTGGGGAGGAGATAGTCGTCGTTTCGAGCATACGGGTAGATCCGACGCTCGTCTTCGATCCCTTCTGACGACGTCACGACGAACACCGAGGAATTATTCGGGCTAATTCGAACACCTCCGGTCATTTCGCAGTATACCGGTCTCGCATACGGAAATCCCTCATCTATGCTCTTATCATCACAAGTGATCTTACTCTCAGGCTCAATGGTTCCAATATTTTCAACTGCAGGAAATATACATGTACGTAAACGCGTGATCGCAAGTTCACTGCAGTTGTAACTACAAGTAAATCTAAATTCGGTGATTGATTTGATGCGTTTGAATCTAACTGCATGCTGCAGTTGGACCTGCATGAAGAGGCCCAACTCAGAAGTTGAAATTATGCCGAAATTGGCCGCTTTTCCAAGTACAACAGTTCGAGAGAGTAAACCCAGTATAGAAGAACATGGATTTTAGCCCCCAGATGATATATGTTCTCAAAATTTTCATGTCAGATCGTTTGCGCTAATCATTAATCTCAAAAAATCGAACTGCTAGAAATATACAACTAATTCACTTAAAGCGTACAGACAAAGCGCCTACGAATTTCGATTGTGACTTGGCCCAACCAGCCTCGTGCCACTTCGAATATGATTTTGCCCCAATCTAACCTCACACCATTTCGAACGAACGTGATTCAGTCCGATCTGACCTTTCGCTCTATGGCAGAATGTTGGTCTCTTTAAGCCAACAATTCAAAGTCTCGGAAGGTAAATTATTGTCTCACTCATAGGGAGTATTGTGCAATTTTGGTTTAATTTGGGGTTAAAACTAAATATGCCACCACCAAATTTGGTAATAGGAAAAATTACTCTTTTAAACAAACAATGCAGTGGCATTTTTTTACCTATTTGTGAAGTGTTAATCTTTGAGGAGTCCTTCACAATTGCAACATCATCTTCATCTACAAGCAAATATAAACCCAGAATTAGAATCTGAAACCTTAATTTTCAGACACTGAAATCAGGTAAATTTGGAAATTAATTACCTGATGCTGTTGCAGGAGATGATGAATCAGATTCTGCAGAGGGTGAAATCTCCATCTCCTGCACGAAATCATCCACTTCGACAAACCCCGATTCGCTCTCAATTGTTTCATTTCTCATTCCAATATCTAAACAACACACAGATTAAGAACATCTGAACCTTTAAAATTCAGCAGCATTCTCAAAAAGACCATGCCCTTATCTTACCTATTTCGTCGATCGGAGCAGCAGAAACCGCATCTGTCACTGAAATTGCAGTAGCATTTGCTGCAAAACCAATCAAATAAAATGCACACGAATAAAAGCAGAAGAAAAAGAAAGAAAACTTACTCAAATTCAGCAGATCTTCGCTGTCGAAGAGCTTCGACATAGAAGCGTAGGTGAGTAAACCCAAGAGGCATGCTAAAACCAATCCAATGCCGATCTTTTTCAGCTCAATTTTACTGAAACTCTTCACTGATTTTGCATCTTGCTTTGCTGGTTTCCTCTCCCTTGCAGTGAGCTTAAATCTTCTGCTGTATGCAGCAGAAGCCATTCTATTTTTCTGCAGATTGAAGATGGAGTTTGTTGCTGTCAAACTGCAGCATCTGAAGCTCCCAGAAGAAGAAGCCCAAAAAGAGAAAACAAGAAGGGAAAGGAACAGAGATGAGCAAACAAACACCTACTTGCCTTATTCTTTTATGGTTATTTGAATTTGCACTGATTTTGAAGCCTGAGCTGTCCCAGTTATGGTGTATTATTGAACTTTTGGGTTAGAGATAGAGAGAGAGAGATGTGGAAGGGGAGAGTTTTGATTCTTTTGAACAACATGTGGAAGAGAAAATGGTTGTTGAGAAATGGCTGTTGAGAGAGAAGAGAAACTCCAAAATGTATGTGATGTGGAGTGATAATGCATCAAATGTCAAATGAGGTGAAGGTCCACATGATAAGGTTTTTTTTTTTTTTTTTTTTTTTTTTTTTGAGTAAATTGCTTTTTGGATCCTCAAAATTAAGAGGGATGCTAGTGTACACCACTTTAGAAATATACATCCTACACTCCACCTTATTCTGGGATAGATATTATTCTACTCGTCACATTGGAATTCACCCCATCTCAGGATGGGATGGGATGTAAGATATACACCCCTAAAGGGTACTTATATATACTCCAAAATAATAATAATAATAAATATACTTTTAAATTTTTTAAAAATATTTAATATATTTCTGGTTAATCAAAATGCCTTTATCTTTTTTTTTTTTTAATATTTCTAATTTTATTAGATTTATTAATAGAATTTGAGATTTACAAGAGTATTTGATAATTTTAGAATAAATTTAAAAATTTTGAATAGTAGTTAGAAGTAAATAAGTAAAAGGGTTTTTAAATTTATTATCGGTCGAGTAATAATGAGCCGGAAATGTGATAAGAAGATGGCACATCACTGTCATATCATTGAAATATCAAGTATATAGTTGAATTAATTGAACTATAAAACCAAATTACAGTAATTTAAACCATCTAAATTAAAAATTATAATAAATTAAAATTTGAAAGATAAAAAATTATACACTCAAAGTTTGAGGGCCAAACATATAATTTACCTTTTATTTCTTAAAAGGGAAATGCATCTTGTACCTTCGAAATCAAGTGTATATTTTATATTTCATCTATTTTGGAATGGAGTGAATTTTACTGATTATTTTAAAAGAGCGCTGCTAGGGGTACACCCATGTTCGGGGTGTATATCATACACCCCGCGACGTGGGTGGCCAGGATTGAATGGAATTTTTAAAACTTTTATTCTCACTCCCTCTTTCTCTCCATACCGGTACACTTTCTTGCGTACCGGTACACTTCCTTGCGTACCGGTACACTTACTTGTGTACCGGTACTCTTTTAAATTTAAATATTTTTTATATTTTATTTATTTCAAAATTTATTATAAAATAAAATAAAAATATATAAACTGTAATAAAATTAAATATTTTTAAAATTTAAATATTATAAATTAAATTATCTTTTACAATTATTAAATTGTAAAAATATATATTTAATTTTCAGATTATGTCTCTCTCTCATGGGACATTCTTGGCACTAGTATAATTTAAATTTTTACTTTGTGGAAAAATTTTAATTTAATTTTGTACAAATTTAGTTTTTTAATTTACATTTAATTTTTTAATTTAAATTCTAAATTTTTTTAAATTTTTTATTCATAATTATTTTAAAAAAAGAAACACAAATAAATAGAGAGTGACAATATCACCTCCATTAAGGATGATAGGATGCACTGTTTAATCCAGCCACTCCATTAAGGGGGTGTAGGATCTACACCCCTTAAAGGGGTGTACCAATAGATATTTTCATTTTAAAATAATCAGTGAAGAAGTTTTCACCACTGGATAGAATTATTCTTTATTTTTTAAAAAATTTTATATGTATATTAAAAAAAAATGTAAATTTTATACCCCTCATTTTAAAGTTTACAAAAATTTAAATATTTTTTTAGTAAAAATTAAAAAAATTAACGTGACACACCACTATACCAGTAGCATTGCTTTTTTTTTTTTTTTTTTTTTTTGTGTGGAATAATATCATATATATATTATATATATATATATATATATATATATATATATATATATATATATATATATATATATATATACTTTTCAATACTTTAAAAATATTTTATTTACTTTTTTTATTATTATTAATTTAAATATACTCCTATATATATGTTCGTATATTTTATGTATATCAAAAATAATATTTATCAAAAATAACCGCACTATTTATATCCATTAAATTATCTTGAGTTAAATCCAAATTAAATTTTTATTAGAATTTAAAAAAATTAAAATATCTATATTGTCCATAATTTGAGGGTAAATAAAAAAAATTAATAAGATGGTAGAAAGATATAATTATAAAGGTAAAAAATTAAAATATTTTTTTTATCACTAACTTGAAAAAAAAAAAAAAAAAAAAAAAAAAAAAAAAAAAAAAAAATTGATGACTATAAAATGATATATTTGAAAGTGCAAATTAGTAACTTCTTGATTATCAATTTACTAATAACAGAACTGAATTCTAAAAATATATTTTGAAAATATAGAATATTAAAAAAAAAATTTTAATAAAATAAAACTTTTTTAGAATTATATAAATTATTATTATTATTATTGGCCCTTTTTCTCTTTTGGTTGTTTCCAAGAATCCCTCCTCGTTGCTCACCATTCCAGGCAATTAAATGACCACCTAGTTCTTTCCTAACCTACAGCTACTTCCATTATTAACTAGGAGGGAAATTTTACATTTATACCCCTAATAACAAGTCATACAATTTAGGATAATCCCTGTATTATCCTGATATTATACTTATACTAAGTTAAACTAGAATATTATCGGTAATAAACAGGCTCCGTTATCTCTGTTTGAAATACGCAATTAATTCACTTAAAACATGCAGATACAATACTCACATATCTCGATCGATTGGACTCAATCCACATGAACGTTAGGTCTATTATTGTAACGACCCGGCCCACTAGTAATAATAACTCGTTGGGCTCAAACCACAGCCCAAAATACTTAAGCCTAGTTATTATTACTAGTGTCCATGTCTCATATAAACCCAATCACAATTCCATCCACATCCGATGTGGGACTATTGGGGGCATCACAGACTCCCCCCGGACTATTGGGGGCGTCACAGACTCCCCCCGTTTAGGCCTGACGTCCTCGTCAGCCCAAACACACACACAGCAGCTTAAGATCACACTCGTCTCGCTAGCCCTGTCATCTAGACCCAGACTCAGCCGAGACTCGCCACACACTTCCGGCTGGTTATTGGCTCTGATACCAAATGTAACGACCCGGCCCACTAGCAATAATAACTTGTTGGGCCCAAACCACAGCCCAAAATGCTTAAGCCCAGTTATTATTACTAGTGTCCATGTCTCATATTAACCCAATCACAATTCCATCCACATTCGATGTGGAACTATTGGGGGCGTCACAATTATGGACCGTAGCTCCACTCAATTTTTTGGGCTCACCCAACTCAATTTATTAATCTCCTGAGCCTAAATAAATAGTCAATATTAACCCATTTATTTTCGAAATACGCAATCAATTCATTTAAAGCGTGCAAACACAATACTCACAGGTCTCCATTGGACTCAATCCACATGAATGTTAGATCTATTGTGGACCGTAGCCCTACTCAATTTATTGGACTCACCCAACTCAACTTATTGGTCTCCTGAGCTTGTTGTTACGGGATAGAAAGTTCAATCTATTTTAACTCATAAATAAATAGCCAACATTAATCCATTTATTTTCGATGATGAAGCTTCCAAAACGACGATCTGCACCGGTAAATATAATTATCTACAAATTAAATTTTATATTTTTTTTTTAATATTTTTTTATTATTCATCGAGTTGACATAAAAATAAACGGCTGAAAATAAATATTCTTTAAAAAAAATGATGATAAGAGTATTATAATCAAGATCGAGAGTATAGATCTTATTTTAAATAGTTTAAAATTTTTTAACTAAAATTCAATTAATTTATTTTTTTTTTACACCGTTAAACGAATAAAAGACTAATATTTATTATTAAAATTATAAATTATTTTTTAGATATTTTTATTAATCTAGATCATATTCAATGATTTCAATTGTCGATTTAAAAATTTCATCATTAAAAATAAATGAATGACGACGAAATTTATTCGCTATGGATGGCATTCCAGCTCAGCTTTACTTCTATTGTTTAGTTCCGGTGATAGTGTTTGAATAAATTGTATAAGGACTAAATTGCAATATGGGAGAGCTAAGAAACTACCCATTGGATACTTTTGTTGGGGTATAAATTAAAATAGGGGCACTTGTAGGGGTATATATGTAATGACAAGTAGGTCAATAATGCAGCAAAGTCTTTGCCTCCCTGGACTGCAAATTAATCTGCAGAAGAAATCTAAAAACCCATTTGACCAGCCAACCAAAATTGAAATAAGGTTGAATTTATTTTTTTTATTAATAGGCATAAAAAACATTATAATTATAAAAATAAAATTTAAAAAAAATTTATTTATAAAATTAGTTTTATACTGTTAAAATACATAATAATTTAATATTTTTTAAAAATAATAAATATAATATAATTTTGTAAATAAAAATTTAAAATATTTTTTTTTATAATTAAAAATTCAGTAGAATTAGTGGTCCACAAACCCCCACAAGATTTGCTAATTTAAGAGTTTGTTCTCTCTCTCAATATAAAGCATATGTGGTGGCCCCTGCAAAGTGAAATGTGAATAGGGTGATAATTAGTTGCTGCAAAATAAAAAATTTGGAAATTTGAATGTGAGAAACTAAGATGATGGATGTGCAAAATAACATAAAAATAAGAAAAAAAAAATGACTCTCTAATAATTAAAATTATGATTAAATATATAAGAGATTATGGATGCTAGTAATAATAATTGAATTTAAATATTTAGAAACGATGGTTTGAGCCCAACGAATTATTATTGCTAGTGAGTATGATCGTTATATTTAGTATCGGAGTCAATCATCATCCGAAAGTGAAGGTTATACCAGAATATGATGATTTTGGAATGTGTTAATAATTTGATTTAAGTATTTTAGGCCACTGATTTAGACCCAATGAGCTATTATTATGGGTTAATTGCATACGACTCCCTGTAAACATATCGAATAGCAGATATATCCCTACAAAATTCAACTTTTCTTATTTATCCCTTCAAAAATCCAACGTTATTCATATATATCCCTACCGTATATCTTGTTAGAAAAATTAGTTAACCATAGGTTAAATACTTAATTTTGGTTAGTTAGTGAGGTAAATTTACCTTTTTACCCTTCTAGATATTTTTGCATTATTTTTGGAAGGATATTTTTAAAAGGGCAAAACTGTCATTTTACATATATCTGTTAAAAAATAAACAGTGAACTAACGATAATAAACTGGAAGAATATATATGAATAACGTTGGACTTTTGAAGGAATAAATATGAAAAGTTAAACTTTGTAGGGATATATCTGCTATTCGATATATTTATAGAGAGTCGTATGTAATTAACCCTATTATTATTAGTAGGTCGAATCGTTATAAAAAATATATACATATTTTTTAAAACTTTCGACGATTCACAAATACGTACCTAAAGTAGTAATTTTGACCATCAGAGTTACTAAATTTTATCAATAATTCATGCTAAACAAAACACCCATTTTAAACAAGGTCTTGTACATATTCTTGTGAGGCTTGAAGACACATTAAAACCTATCTTTTCGATTATAAAAAATAAATAAAAATCAAAGAGAAATTAGACTTATTCTTTAAATTTTATATATTAATTTTATCCGAAATAGTATAAATTTTATGGACTACTATAATCTTAGCAGCACATTCCTTCATTCAAATGTAGAAAATTTATAAATACGAAAATATTTTATTCATAAAAGTATAATATTAGTTGGGCTCTCTTTCTCTCTCCTCTCTCTCTCTCTCTCTATATATATATATAATATATTATAGGCTGGAATACTATTGATAGCACCAAGTCATTGGTGCTATCAAGTTTTTAGCCGTTGGATTAAAAGATGTGAGGTTAAGATAATAGTGGTCCCCTAGGGTTTACTAGGTTGTTGGTTGAATAGTAAAAATCTTAGGGGAGCATCATAATCCCAATCGCATATTTTTTCATCCAACAGCTGAAAACTTGATAGTACAAATTACTTGGTGCTATTGATAGTAATATATATATATATATATATATATATATATATATATATATATATATATATATATATATATATATATATATATTACTAATTATTGTTGACTTAAAGAGATCAATATTTATACTTTATGGTGGGTGGTTAGGTTAAGCCGAGTTACATTCAAAATGGCGGGAGGCCAGATTAGATTAAATTATATTCGAAGTGGCGGGAGGCTGGCTGGATCGAGTCACAATCAAAATTCGTGAGTATTCTGTCTGTGCACTTTAAGTGAATTGATTATATTATTTAATGACTCGAGCTTTTGAAATTAATAATTATTACTAGCGATCCGACAACTGATATCAGAGATAGAAATCACAGATTCAATTCTTGCATGCTATAAATTTATACAGTGTATAATAAATTGGTTGCATCTTTCTAAATAGTTAGCACTAACGAGGTTCCATTTCTCTAAATAGTTAACGCCAACGATCTGGTAGTTGCCAAAATTAAAAATTCAAAAAATAATTTTATAATAAATTAATGAAATATATATCATACGCTTTAAATAAAATATTAATATTGCTATCCAAACACTTATTTAAAAAAAAAATAATAAAATAAAATTAGAGTGTAACACTTATTTAAAAAAAAAATAATAAAATAAAATTAGAGTGTGATTTGACAAAAGTAAAAAATTTAGAAGATGCCTAATCATATATTCCTTTTAATAACAAGTAGCACTTTTTTTTTTTCTTTTTTTTTTTTTGTCTCTTCTGGTTGTTGGATACCATTCATTTCTTCCCTCCTCCCTCCCTCCCTCTCCTCTCTCTCTCTCTCTCTCTCTCTCTCTCTCTTCTCTCTCTCTCTCTCTCTCTCTCTCTCTCTCTCTCTCTCTCTCTCTCTCATCTCTCTCTCTCTCTCTCTCTATATATATGGTTAGTCTTACTCCTCCATCATAGAATTTATAAAACTTAAAAATAATTTTAATAAAAATATAAAAATAAAAAATTAATAATAATAAATAATAAAATAGTAGCTTTGAATAAAAGGTATAAATATAAAGTATATTGACAGCATTGCTTATATTAAAATCCAAATAGGTTGTTGACTTAGCAACACACTATGGGCACAGCTTTGGGTTTCTCTATGCAATTAGGATTCTCTCTCTCTCTCTCTCTCCTCTCTCTCTCTCTCTCTCTCTCTCTCAGCACTATAATAAAATTATATTATAATATTATTTTTAATATTTTTAATATTTTTAAAAAAATTTACTGATAAAAATATCGAAACTTATTATAGTGTCGCTATATGTACAGTCGTTAG
>CM054944.1:21135490-21172879 GCA_029168755.2 Tillandsia fasciculata | reverse complement strand
GTGCTCCTCATGCTCTGCATCACTTCGGGAGTAGACCAAGATATCATCAATGAACACTACTACGAATCGATCCAAGTATGGTCGGAAGATTCGGTTCATTAAATCCATGAATGCGGCAGGAGCATTAGTTAGCCCAAAAGGCATAACTGTAAATTCATAATGCCCGTACCGTGATCTGAATGCCGTTTTCGGAATATCCTCGGCCTTCACCTTCAACTGGTGGTAACCGGATTGCAGATCTATCTTAGAGAAGACACAAGACCCTTGCAGCTGATCAAAGAGATCATCGATGCGCGGCAAAGGGTACTTGTTCTTGATGGTCACTTTATTTAATTCTCTATAGTCCACACATAGTCGAAGTGACCCATCTTTCTTCTTTACGAATAGCACCGGCGCTCCCCAAGGCGATACACTTGGCCTAATAAAGCCCTTATCCATTAAATCCTGGAGTTGCGCCTTAAGCTCTCGCAACTCAGCCGGTGCCATTCGGTAAGGAGCCTTCGAGATTGGCGCGGTTCCTGGAACCACGTCAATCACGAACTCAATTTCCCTATCTGGCGGCATGCTAGTCAGCTCAGGTGGAAAAACATCCGGAAACTCGCGGGCAATAGGGATATCCCCGAGTCCCGGCGCCGCCGTAGGCCCCACAACAACAGTAGCCAAAAAGGCCACACAACCTCGATGAATCATCTGTCTCGCTCGGGAAGTCGAAACCATAGAGGCAAAGAAAGCACTCTGACATCCCCGGTATACTAACATCTCTTGGCCTGGCTCTCTAAAAGTAACGGTTCTTGCGGCACAATCAATAGTCGCAAAATACCGAGCCAGCCAGTCCATTCCGAGGATCACATCGAAGTCCTTCAGCTGTCTTAAGACCAACAGGTCTGCTGGCATAATCCAGGACTCGATTTGCATCGGGCAGGACCAACAACACTCTTCCACGTGCAAGGTGTGATCGGGAATCTGAACCTCTAGCGCACGTGGCAAAAGTCCTACCTCTAACCCATGTAATGATGCAAATGATCTACTAATAAAAGAATGTGATGCTCCAGTATCAAATAAAGTACGAGTCCTAATGCAGAAAGTAAGGTGATACCTGCCACCACATGTCTGCTGCCGAAGAGTCCTCTACTTGCGCAGCATACACTCGCCCACTCTGAGCTGGAGGGCGATATTCCATGGAAGAAGATGGCCTGCTTGTTGGAGTATATGGTTGCTGAGCCGTCGACCACTGCTGAGACGAAGAAGGAGCAGATGCTGAAGAAGGAGCCGTCGATGGTGCAAGTGGGCAGGCAGCTCGGAGGTGGCCAGACTGTCCACATCGATAACAGCGGCCAAACCTCAGATCACAAGTATCAGAGTATGCTGTCCTTGGCAGAAAATGCACCTAACCGTAGCCTGTGGCTGCCTCGCCTGCTGCCTCTGTCGCGGGGGCCCTTGCTGCCGCGACTGCGATCTCTGTTGAGGTGAATGCTGTTGCTGCTGATGTTGCGGTGGCCTCTGGGATCCACCAGGCCCTCGCCGTTCAGAACGTCCGCGTCCGGAAAACTGAGGCCGTGGCGGTCGTGGCGGCCTCCACGAACTGGCCTGTCCCCCGTCGTCTGTGCTGGTCGCTTTCTGTCAGGACCCTGCGCGACCAAGCCCCCACGTCTGGCGATGACGTGGTCTCCCCTTTCAATCCACTGTGCATGCTCTGCTGCCTCCTGCAAGGTCTGTAGCCTTTGAGCATGCACCAATGTATAGATCTCCGGGCGCAGGCCCGACTCAAAGAGCTCCACCTGGTGCGGTCCATCCCGGCGACATAGGTACACAGTTAGCAACCGCTTAAACTCCTGAAAGTAGTCCCATGCCGCCCGGTTGCCTTGTTGAAGATTCTTCAAATCATCTTCAGTTTTTTTCCTTGTACCGTGGAGAAGTACGTATCCAGAATCATCCTCTTGAATTCTGTCCAGGGTAGCTGTCGAGTGATCTGAAACTCCAGGGGCTCTACCTGACGCCACCATGCATCAGCATCCCCGTCTAAGCAGTGTACAGCCATATGTACCCTGTACTTCGGGTCAATGAAGAAGTCCCGAAATAACTTCTCCATTGAGGAAAGCCAAGTCCCGATTTCCCAAGGCTGAGTATTCCGCCCTGAAAACCTGGGCGGTCCCCGCTTACAGAACTGAGTAAGTTTGTCAGCAAACTCTTGCTCCTCTGCAGGAGTCAATGGCGGATTGCTCCCTGACCACAGGGGATGCCAGGGTCACTGGTACAACTGGGGGATTCACGGCAGGGGAAGAAGGTACAGGAGAATTCTCCGAGGGTGCTACAACAGGCTGCGCCCTCTGCTCTAACATCTGCGTCAGCCGGCTCATGGCCTCCTCCTGACGCCGCACAGCTTCAGACATCTGGGCCATCTGAGCCTGTAGCTCTTGCACCTCACTCTGCTGGCCCTGCTCGGACTCCTCCGGCTCGGGCTCAGGGGAATCCAGCTGAGAACGCGTCAACATCCTACGTCGCGGAGGCATCCTACCACAAGAAACCACGCTCAGTATCGGGACCCCACACGACCCAATTTAGCGAAAGTCAAAGACATTCCCTATTTCTGTGACTTTATGTTGTCTGCAGCCAACATAACTGTCCACCAGAAATAGGCTATGTCGATCCCTCTTCTCTCACTGGAAGAGTTAAACAAAATAAATCGACGACTTTCGCAAAATGCCACGTCTCTCATGCCCTATTATCCTAGGGTCTGTCCAAAGCCTAGGGTTTCCTAAGTCCCAACTGACTATCCCTAAGCTCTGATACCAACTTAATCTGTCACGCCCCGGAACCCGGGCCGTCTACAGATCCGCCGTGCACACGGGATTTCCCGCGTACACGAAGCGCTGGTAACCTGCTCTGATAAATGTACAGCAAGAGCATAATACAGAGCTGAATAGAAGATGATAGTCTCAGACTGAAATACAAATACAACTGTAATAAGTACAATAATCTCCCAGCTCACCAAATAGTACAACCAGCTGGCGGAAGCCAGACCCAAAATAAAAGGAGAATATCACAGTCTGAGTGGAGGGTACAATATCTGTCTAATAGCTCTCAGCCTCACAGGAGATCTATCTATTCAGCGATCCCCTTACCTCGATCAGCTGCCGATGGCCTAGCAGCTCCCGCAGATGACTCTGCAAAATAAAGGAGGAGGAAGAAACAGAAAACAATAATGGGGGTGAGAACTACCAGATAAACCAGCAGCCTCCCCTAGTGGGTAAAACCTCAACTCTGACGCACCCACTAGGACTACTAGAGGCAAAAGGGGAAGTGGTAGATACAAAAGATGCTGAAACAGGAAAACTATCACTATTATGCTGTCAAAACTGTATGCATGCATCAGAATAGTATCTGTCCAAATAAACCCAATCTAGTCACCAGTAACACTGGTACTGCCTGCTGTGCCTTGCCAAATCGGGTATGCTGGCCATTGCATAACACCGATAGGGGATAGTTGCCAAATCGGGTATGCATAACACCGATAGGGGATAGAGTCTCACAGACTCTGCAGCACACTCCGGAGTGGCACTCGAGGGGAGCGACCCACACGAGTAAAATATCTCTGTCATCAGTATCACAAGTATCTCTGTAGCACATGTCTCAATATAGCAGGACTGGATCATGACTATGATCAAAGTGGGAAACTCCATCCACTATAGAAACCCAATCCCCAACTGATGCAATAAACCAAACTCAACCCCAATCTGATGCAAGGATAAACATCTGGTCAACCGCCTACTGTCCGCGGTCACCGCAATACCCCACAAGTCCACAATCTAGCACAACCTTGGCTACACTATCCCAAACCCCTGCTCACACTTGAGCAACAACATATGAATGCAAAGGACAACAATGAAACATGTTCAAATCCCAATATGATAGTGTAGCAATGAATAGTGGCCTTACCTGATGTCCGGGCATGCATGCAACTGTCTTTATTTATAAAAGTTGTAAAATAGTGTCAAAGGTTTAAAACAATGATAAAAGTCATTTGCATGCGAGATCATAGCCTTTGTCTCAATCACAGTGTCCCAATATAAGTCATCATATCATTTGTGGGGTTATATAAATTTTAGGGGAGTTTGTCCCAGCGGTCCTTGTCATTTGTCATATTAATTTGTCCCAATGGTTCTCATTAATTGTCCTGTTAGTAGTCCTGTTAGTAGTCCTGTTAGTAGTCCTGTTAGTAGTCCCATGTTCTCATCAATTATCATGTTACTTTGTCCCAATTGTTCCATTAATTGTCATATTTTAGGGGATTTCTAGTAATCCCAGTGAGCTTGTCAAAAATGAGGTAAGCAACAACCGCCCACCTCGAACAGCTCAAACAACACCCCAGGTAGTCTCCTGGTTGTCCACAGTCCTAAATCCTGCAAATCAATGCTCCCGGTATAAATACAAATCCCAAAAAGCACAATATTTGCTGTTTTTCAGACAGCACGAGAAAAGAGGAATTTTTCACCTCTAAAATGAGCTCCTAAAATCCCAGAAAAATCACGGTTGCGTTCCTCGCGAAGAGTAGATCAAAATCGACTCTTAAAACGCCTCGATCTGACGCTCCTACGTCAAGATAAAAATCGGAGAAGTCGGTGCTGTCCAAAAATCATCACAGTAAAAAGGGGGGTCAAAGAGGACCTAAAAACTGTGCCAAAAGTACGAAATGGAGCAAAATGATCAACACGGAAATCGAAGCCCTACCTCTTACGGTCGCGCTGTCGCAAAAATCGTCCAAAAATTCCACCTGGTTAGCCCGCAGTGAATTTTCGACGGAACTGCGACGGGAAATGGGCCTAAAAGAAAAATCGTCGCAGTGCGCCGCGTCGCAGATATCTCACTATCTGTAACTCCTAAATTCCTGAGATTCTAGAGAGAGAAAGAAGAGAGAGAGAGGAAAAACTTTCGTATTGGGATTTTCTCTGATTCTCTCTCTAAGGCTCGGAATCCAAGGTGGAATGAGAGGGGGTGGGGCCTCTTATATAATGGGCCAAAAGGGAATATTCCCACACGGGATCGGATCCGAACAGGAAACACCGAAACGGGCCAACCAGGAAGCGCCACGTGTCCACCAAACAGGAAACAGCCGTGCAGGGCCAATGAAAATTGCCACGTGGCCACGTGGTCCACGTGATCGGTCCGCGCTCCGGGTCTTCCGGAAAAATGTCGGCCTATAGGAGCGTGCCACGTGTCAACCTTCCAGAGGCTTCTAGAAGCCGGCCAGCCAATGAGAAGCTGCCACGTGGCAGCTGGAACCTTCGGTGCACCCGGTGCACGCCCGCCCCATGGACCGCGCACCAGCGCCCCTGCCCGAGCCTGCCCGCGCCTGCCCGCGCTGCCCGCGCCTGCCCGCGCCGCGCTCCTCCGCGCTCCGCCGCTGCCCCGCCGCTGCGCCGCTGCCCGCCGCCGTGCGCCGCCGCCCGCCGCCGCTCGCCGGCGGCCGCCGCCGGCCGGAACAGTAATTCCGGCCGGCCGGAACAGTAATTCCGGTGAACAGTAATTTTTGGCCGAAAAATTAAAGTGAATATACCATTTTGACCGTTTTCGCGCGCTGAGTCCGATTTCGCCGTCCGTTTTGCCAAATTCTCATCCGAAATTTTGAAAAAGGCTCCCGGAAAATCCCGTTTGCTCCGATTTTCGCGCAGAGTCTTTTAAAAATATCCAATTTCGATTCTACGGGCTTTATTGCACTGTACAAACTCCCTTTAGTCACTGTTTGGCTTCTGCGGGAGTCCGGATCATCACATATATAGGGCCTTTTGAGAGGTTTAGCATTTGCTGGTGTTTTCAAAAGTGTGCACACCTATATTCAAAATGGAGACAGCTTTATAGGGGATAGCCCTTCTTTCCTGGGAGGATTAGCGTTGGTTGTTGTCTTGAATAGTAGGATGTACACACCACTTGGGGGTGTACAAAAAGTATACCCCTATACAAAAACCATCTGTACCGGTAAAGAGTGAGTACCGATTCAGATTGAGCAAGCCAATGTTCCGCTACACATTCAAGTTCCTCATAACCCGAAAGCCTCACACTTGCAATCGTCAATTAGTACCGGTACTCATCATTAAGTACCGGTACTAATGGTTCCGGTACAGGTCCTAGTTCCTCAAAACCCGAAAGTAGTAATAATGGATTTGTCCCTCAGTACCGGTACTCTATATTTCGTACCGGTACACTTTGTTGTCTCACTCTGTACCGGTACTGATTAGTTAGTACCGGTACACATCCTAGATCCTCAGAACCCGAACGCCTCACGCTTGCAATCCTCGGACAGTACCGGTACCCAACCATGCGTCCCGGTACACATGGTTCCGGTATATGATTGAGTTCCACTAAACCCGAAAGCCACACACTTGTAATTACAATATAAAGTTCCTTGATATATATGCAATACTCTAAGATGCGATTACATTGGTTTAATTAAAAAATATATACATCTTAGATAAACAGTGTACAACACATAGCAATTTTTACTTAGAGAGGAATATAAATACATTCATATATAGACAAAAATTTAAATACATTACAAGGAAAGGGATAGTCATAGTTTGGATTTCAACATACAGTTATAACACGAAGAAACAAAAATCCCACTGATAAGAATATATGCAACAAATATGTACAACCCCCATCTTCTTTTCCTTGCAGCAGCTGCAGCTTCATTGCGCAACTTATTGTTACTTACTATTAATCCATTCAATACTGAAATACTTCTGCTCGTAAACGGCGCGTCATACCAACGGAAATAATTGCATGCCCCATGCCCCTGCAAATATGGGAGGCAAGTCTATATGGTAAGTTTTTTATATATAGCATGGATAACAAAATATTATGTACATTACATAGATTACCCCATATCTCGAACAGCCGTAAAATCGCCGGCCTGGATTGTTCTGCGTCCATGATGTTCTCATGACACATTGCAGCCGACAATGGCAATAAGGAGTATTTGGACTGGCCCCATTGCTCGAGGATGTAAAGCTCGAATCCATCTAATGTGTAATATCATTATAATACTTATAAATCCATGCAAATATTCGGAAAAGAAAGAAAACATAGATAGGAAAAATCTCTTAGATTTCACCACTATGTTGCAAGTCAACGTACTAAATTCATGCAGATTTAGTGAAAGGTAAACAATTGTGCATTGGGATGAGAGGGTAATTCGACAAATTCAACTAGGAAATATTTTCTGTACGGGAATCCTCTTTAGCTGTCCCCTCTATAGCATAAATTATCATTATATACCTTTATAGCTGCATTAATTTATAATATAGCTGTATATAGCATTAATTTTAGAATTTAGCTGTATATATGCCTGTATACCCCAAAGAGGGGTTTACCAGTAGATGAACTAATTTATTTTGCCCATTTATTAAAATTAAAACATACACGAAGGGCAACTCATTGGACCAATGATAAATAATTTCACACATTACACAATAAATATTAAGGAGTTATGACTTTGAGATTAAGCAAAAGTTAAATCGATTGGAACGAACATTTCACAACTTTTACAAATGTTAGGAAATATGTAATTTCTTCAGAATAATTAAATTATATTAATGTAGAGCAAATATTAATTTTACCCCGATTTCCTAAACACTTTGAATTAACACATAAATTTGTAAATGAATCTACCTACATACTCGTATAGTTGGACGAAAATGATGAGCAGAACGCGGCAGGTAGGGTTCACCAGTAGATCGGCCGTTGTCCTGGAAGGGGTTGGATTTCCTAGGGCTTTGCAGCCTGGCGATCAGCGGGCGTCCTGGGAGGGGTTCCGATGTCGTTCGGACGCGGTGATGCGGCCCGGGGTTGGATTCACCAGTAGATCGGCCAAAGGTTTATGTCCGATGGAGGCAATCTCAGGCGGCCTGGTGGGCGGGGTGGGAGGAGGCAGGTGTGAGACGGCGTGAGAACACGGAAAGAGAAGGTGGGTTGCCTTTAGCCTGCCCGGAGTATTAAATCATATATATTATGATGTTTTAACTAGGCAGAGTGTACCAATAGACATTTCCTTTTCCTTTCTTTAACTAGAGGATAGTGGACACTTTTGAACTTTCAAAATCTAACGGTATGCAGTTCAAAATTCTAAATTTTATATATATATATATATATATATTATAAATTACTTATTAAATTTATAAATGACTTTTTATGTATTTTTTACTTTTTCTTCATTTATACGAAAAGATATCTATATATATTGTGTAATAAATTTTTTTTACTAACTATCTTCAATTACATATTTAAAATCATAACTGTATAACCTTTATTTATTTATTTTAAATATAATCCCCTATATTATTCTTACTATTACTGTTGAACTTTCGACATCCATTGTTTCTTCTTCCCCGGTACAAGTATTATACTGAACCAAATACCAACAGATTTTAGTCCCTGCTTGTACATATACTTCTCTATAACCCGGGATTAAATAAAAGAAGTAAATCGGGTAGAGTTATATTATACAATATAAAAGGTACAAAGCACGAATACAAATTGATGCATAATTAAGCAGTTTACGTCCTACAATTTTATCCCATCGGATTGTACAACTTAAATATATGTACAGGTCATTGTCAATAGATATAGATGTGCACTTCATGCATATCACAAACATTATGTTGCGAATACCTATAAATGATTGCGTACTAGCGAGAAAAAGTTGTATTGATAATTATTAAACAACTAATCCATTTGCCAAAAGGAGACGTCACATTGCCAAAACATTATGGATGGCCGTTCCCTGTGCTGGATTCCCACGACTCTATTTCCACATTTATTTTCCATTCGCGATTTCCCACAATGAGCGTTACACACTCTGGGATTATTTGTAGATCGATACATTTGATCAACACACGGTAAAAGTTGATATTTTGGCGGATATGCCCGCGGTCATCACCAGCAACAAAACGTCCAAAACTAGATACAATATTTGTCAATTGTTCATAGTCGGAACATTGGGCTGGTAAATCATGCAAGCGAATCCATACCAAATACGCATACCGTCCACGGATTCGACCTTCGTTGAATTCATATGGCTTTACCGTAATCGTCATTTTCTCGGTCTGAAGAATAGTCCGCTCTATGGCTCTATCCCGAATCATAGCAGTAGGAAAATATATAAGGTAATTGGCACCTTCACATTGTGCAAATCCGTAATCATCGGGAATACCGCCTACCTGTTCAGCTAGGAAAGAAGCCACTCCATCTTTTGAACATTCATTTTCAGTCTCGTAGGCAAGAATGACCACCTTTGCTGCACGATCCATGATCATATTAGCATCAACAAAATCATCCTTCCAGGGCATAAAACAATAGGTGTTATTCGGCCGTGTGGAGGTAGCGTTTGACATGGAAGGTTGTGAAAGTTGACAATTACTGATATATAGTCAGCTGTGATATATGTGTGAAGTGGAGATAGATGTATGAATTATATAGCATGCATATATATATATGTGTCACCTGGTGAGAGCAGCTATATGTATATATTGCCTTTTATACATATAGACCTTACATTGGATGCTGTTAGCAAAAGTGGGCAGATTATATAGCAAGATATATAGCTGTTCCGGAAGGATAAATATAGCTGTTCCGGTATTATATATGGTTGTACGGGAAGCCTCTATAGCTGTCCCCAGATTTAATATAGGTGTGCCCAAAGGGAAAAGACAATATACATCTGTCCCCTCTATAGCTGTCACCTTTTCAGTATAGGTGTGCTGAATCACACTATACAGCTGTCCCCTCTATAGCTGTGACCTCTAAAGCTGTCACCTTTTGACTATATGTGTGCCAACCTTACAAAACAGCATCCAATGCCCTTCCTCCCCGTAAAATATGTGCTATATAGTTCTTAAAAATTTCAGTTCTGTAATTACATACATTGCACACACACCATATTGTGAATACGAAATTAAAAGTAAGCAAAATTTAATTAATCAATATAGAGGACACAAAACTGTAGCCCGTCAATTGTAAACACTATTGAGATGGCCAAAGATGCAGTCACAATCAAAACAAAAATTACGGACTGCAGGAACTTATGTAAGGTTCCCACGACTCTACTTCCACATTGATTGCCCATTCGCGATTTCCCACAACGAGCGTTACACACTCCGGAATGTTTTGAAGATTAATACATTTTATCAACAGACGATAAAACTTGAGATTTTCGCGATCACGGCAACGTTCATCACCACCAATAAAACGTCCAAAACTAGATACAATAGTTGTCAAATCAACATAGTCATAACACTGAAGCGGTAAATCATGCAAGCGAATCCATACAAAGTACTTAAAAAGTGCTCGGTGACCAAGGTTGAATTCACATGGCGATACCATAATGCTGAGTGTCTGCAGAAAAGAATGACGAATAGCTCTATTCCGACTCTCTGCAGTAGGAAAGTATATAAGGTAATCGGCATCCGCACATTTTCCAAATCCATAGTCATCGGGATCTCCACCTACGTGATGAGCTAAGAAATCAGCCACTCTATCCTTTGAATAATCTTCTTCTGTGTCGTAGGCAAGAATTGCCACCTTTGCTGCCCGATCCATCAACTTATTAGCATCAAGAAATTTACGCTGGAATGGAATAAAACATTTGGTGTTCTTCGGGCGTGTGGAGAATGGGTTAGACATTATGAATGGTAAATTTGATATAAACTGAAATATAGTGGACGGTGATAGATGTGTGAAATGTGATATAGCTATGAAGTAGATAACAGCTATATATATGATCAATTTTTATTCTTATCAATTCTTACCACTACTACTATCTAAACCAATATCAGCTATATATATGATCCTGTTTTGCAAGTGGACAGCTATAGCATGGTTTTGTACTGTCGTACATCCAAATGGAACACCCGAATGCACCTGCCAAGTCAATAATGTGTCGCTATATACCCTAACGACTGCACTTTATTTTAGTTCAATTTTGGGAAACCTAAGTGTGTTACTTCGCAGTTAAAAGAAGTGTTTTTAACTAGGTAGAACGAATTCCTTTGGGGGCTCTAGGTAGAGTTCCAGCAAATAAGGGTTTTTGTTCCGAGTTAATCAGAGAGTTTTACATGATGGGAGATAAAAGTGTAGAGGATCATGTCACCGGGAGAATACAATTCGAAACCTCAGTTCGAGGGGTCAAGTTGCTTATAAGTCCTGAGCTAATAGGTGCATATATTGGTTTGCCTGTTGATAAATCTGGTGTGCATTATACTTGGGGTGATTTTGTGAGTGACACTCATTGGGATGTCGTTGTCAATGCTATTTGCAAGTCGGGTACAGAGACCAACAGGGACTATATTGAATCAAAGGATTTAAAGCCGGAATACCACATTCTGTCTTTGATTCTTTGCTACAACTTGATGCCTACGGTGGCGACTAAAAGGATACGTTGGCATCGTCTACTTCTTCTTTATTTTCTTGGTCACCCAGAGAGGGCAGCGGGAGTGTGTGTCAATATTCCTTATCTTATGTGGGAAAACATGGCATATGTAATTGAGGCAAAAGATAGGCATTCAGTTCTTCCTTACCCGATCTTCATCACTAGCCTGTTGGAAGATCACGGAGTTGATGTCACATGTGACAAATATGACTATGGCTTAGGCTCTATTGATAGAATAACTTTGGCCAAGTCAATTGGAACTCTAAGGACCTTTGGGCAAGTGAAAGGTCGTGCAAGTGATGCGACAACAAGTGCACCGCCTCGTCCGGTGCAAGATCAAGCAACTACTGGATCAGATGAGGGAGTTACTGTACAATCATTACATCGGGAGGTACAAGGAGTTCAGAAATATATGGAACAAAGATTCAAGAAGCTTGAGGATGGATTACACAAGTTGTTTGAGATCCTCGGCTGCAAGCATGATGATGTAGTTCCGGGAGTGACTGGAACAGGTACTTCACATGGACATACATCACATGATGATGATGCTGAGGACAAACATGACGATGTGTGACCCGGTACGCCACCTTGTTCTTGCTTTTCATTTCGATTTAGTTTGTTGTTTCTTAACCGATTGGGTTATATTATTAGTCAAAGTAATAGCCCGTGGAGGAAGATTGTTGTTCAATCTGAGTAGGCATTTCTTGTGGAGTGAATGGGTTTTAATATCAATATTATTATATAATTCAGTAATATGGCTAAACTTGGAATGTTATGAATAAAAGACTGTTGGATTTTGAAAATGGGATATGAGTTATACCAAATAATGTGCAATGACATTTTAGAATGTAGATGACCTTCTGATTTAACATCAACAATGAGGTACATTTTATACTATTGAAGATATATTTAGAGTTACATTTGCAAAGATTTTTATCACATCTGCTTGTCTATGAATTTGTTCGAGGATTATTTTCTGATGTTTTGCGTTTCTCATTTTGGTCAGGTAATTTATGCGGAGCGTATGAGGTTGAGTAAGCTGTATTGAAAATGAACATGATGAGGTTAGGGTATGTAAAATAGCATTTGTGTCTTTTAGGCTATCGTCATAAATTTCAAAATTGTAGTGCTAGCTTAGGCTATTTGATTGTTAGCTGATTTTTTGTGAATGAGAGGCAAAGAGAAATTGGTGGAAACATATTTAAAATAGTATTGAAAGTTATAATAGCATTCAAGAAATTTAGTAACTCCCCAATGATCATACCATTCACATTGAATTAGGCAATGCCATTTAAGCCGCGTTGGTATGGTACAGAACACTACTAAATATCATGTATTGTTGGCATTTGTTCAATTTCTTCTCTCCTTTCTGTTATGACGTAAGTAGGGTGAGAAGCATGGTGGTACAAATTGTTTTTGGCGGAGATTATGGCTATTGTTCAGGAGTTATTATTGTATTTAAATTAACAAATCAGGAACCTTCCTTGAGGTTTTAATCTAAAAATAATCTGGTTATCGCTGTTGCTAACATTCACGCCATGTGACAGTTTGTAAGGTATGGTATTGTGCTTCAGTCACTTGTCACTAAGAACAATTTGGCTGTTTTATTGGCATGTTGACAGAGGAGTTTCATGGCGGATCCATTCAGCCAGTTCAAGGCGATTTTGGTTGCTGCCAAACAACACAGGCCTTTGATGCAAGGTGATGCTGCATTTGGCGGATAAGGTCTTTACTTCTTAGATTGATGATGTTGACGAAATACTACAAGTGAGAGGTGGGGGGGAAGGTGTGGAGGGTTGCGAATGTTGTTTATTACATATGCTTGGTTGGATATGAAACTGCTACTCTGTTAATTTTTTCCCATTGTTCATATATTTTGTGATGCTTCAGATTGAATTGTAAATATGACTAGAGGAATTATTGATGCATGTAAATATGACTAGATTGAATTATAAATAGATTTAAATGGAACTAATCTGTAAATCATTAGGGTAATAATAATTGTGGCAAGATGTGTACAAATCTAAGATGTATGACATGTACTATGGTAACTTGTATGTTGTAAAGGAATGGAATTGTAAATCTGAAAAGATGACTGCACTGTGTTTCCGGGAGTTGAATTGGAGATGTAATTATGAGACGCTGATTTGTTGTATATGAATGTTCAGCAATTGACTCAATGTGTTCTCCAACATATAAAATTAATTAATCTAGAGTATTTTGTATTTGGTGCTGTAACAGTTATATTGATTTGTTCTGGAGTATCCTTTTGACATTACCCGTTTTAGAGAAGCAACTTACTACACAATTTAATATTTGAAAATTTTATATGTTTAAATTTCAAAATTTTAAAATTTGAAAATTTAAAAAAATAATTTAAATTTTTAATTTTAAATGTTAAAAATTGTTATTTTCTTAATATTATATTTTAATAAATAAAAAAAGAGAAATATTATGTTTAAAAACATAGTAAATTTTAAATTGGACCATATATATATATTTTTTAAAATATTTATATATTTTACACCTACTTAAAATTAATTCGAAAATTAAAGGTGATTTCATCTTTTGAAACCGCCCAGAGCTCCGCTAGCCACTGCCGATCTCCTCTCCGCTCCGAGCTTCTTATCAATCCCGCACTGAGCTCCGCTCCGAGCACAGTCCCACACGTTGCCGAGCTCCTCTCCCGCACAGTGCCTCAGAGTGCCGATCTCCTATCACCGTCGCCGTCGCCTTCGCCATCGCCGAGAGGAAGCATATTTTTGCCGTCGCCGTCTCTCTCGCTCTCTACATCTATCACTGTGAGCTGCCTACCTCTCTCTGCTATCTCTCTCTCTTTCTCTCTCTCACCGTGAGAGATCCCCTCACAGTGAGAGAGATAAGTGTGAGATCGGTCACAGTTAAGCATGTTTAAGCTCTCAAATATTAATAGAGATCATGTTTAAGCTGTAAAATAATATTAGAGTTCATGTTTAAGGAACAGACTAATTATACATGTTTGTATATTTAGCCTGTTTAAGGAAGAGACAAAATAAAAAATTTGTGAGATCGCCCTAAAATATTTTTGTATGCAGACTATTTATACATGTTTAAGTAACAGACTATATAGCATGAATTTTGTATGCACACTATATAGCATGAAAATTATATAGCATGAAATAATAATAGAGTTCATGTTTAAGGAACAGATCCTTATACATGTTTGTATATTTAGCCTGTTTAAGGAAGAGACAAATTATGTATGCAGACTATTAATAAATTTGTTTAAGGATCGTTCATTGTGAGCGATCCTCTGTATGCACAGTGAGGGATCCCTCATTGTGAGGGATCCCTCTGTTATAACAAGAAACTTGCAGGTCACTAGTTGTATGTTTGCTACAAGTGACCATTAATACAACTACAAGATGGAACACTTGTTCAATTTTGGAATGACTCATTAGACAGTCTTGTCACTATTAAAATGTAATTTGGTCATATGTAGTTGAAAGGGCATAGGCATCAAATTAATGTCATTTTCATAAGAGTTAGAACTTAATTTTGATAATACATTACCCAAAATATGAATATCTGATATTCATATTCGATGAACTCATAGTGCATTATGTTCTTCACAGGAGAATGGCCTTCTCTTTGCTACTGGCACTTGTAGTTTTGATGGCCACTGGGAGTGGAAGTAGTCGTGGAAGTGGGAAGAAGAAAGCTTCAAAAAGATCACGGAATGAAGTGTCAACAAGCTCGGAATCTGAACAATCTTCAGAAAATGAGGGAGAATCGGTAATAGGGAAGGGAAAGGCACCGATGCCTTCAAGGAAAAAGAAAGATAGAGAATATTCTACACAAAGAAATTCCGGTGGACCGGTAATTCGAGAGGGGTCTCAAACAGATAGCCGAGCAAATTATGGAGAAGGTGAAACAAAAATTAATTCAATCAGGCGTGGATTATATCAAAATAGAGCATGTCTTGGAGAGCGATATATAAACTTCAATGAATTGTGTCGACAAGTTCCGGAATTTGAAAGGCTAGTAGAACGAATTCCTTTGGGGGCTCTAGGTAGCGTTCCAGCAAATAAGGGTTTCTGTTCCGAGTTAATCAGGGAGTTTTACATGATGGGAGATAAAATTGTAGAGGATCGTGACACCGGGATAATCAAATTCGAAACCTCAGTTCGAGGGGTCAAGTTTGATATAACTCCAGAGGTAATAGGTGCGAATCTTGGTTTGCCTGTTGATACATATGGTAACTATTATACTATGGGTGAAATTCAGAGTAACACTCATTGGGATGTTGTCGTTAATGCTATTTGCAAGGCGGGTACACAGACCAACAGGGAATATGTGGTATCAAAGGATTTAAAGCCGGAATACCACATTCTATCTTTGATTCTTTGCTACAACCTGTTGCCTACGGTGGGGACTAAAAGGATAAGATGGCAACGTCTACTTCTTCTTTATTTACTTGGTCACCCAGAGAGTGCAGCTGGACTTTGTGTCAATATTCCTTATCTTGTTTGGGATCACATGTCGCATGTAGTTGAGGGAACCAATAGCCGTTCACTTCTTCCTTACCCGATCTTCATCACTAGCCTATTGGAAGATCACGGAGTTGATGTCACATGTGACAAATATGACTATGGCTTGGGCGCTATTGATAGAATCACTTTGTCCAAGTCAATTGGAACTCTAAAGACCTTTGGGCAAGCGAAAGGTCGTGCAAGTGATGCGACTACAAGTGCACCGCCTCGTGAGGTGCAACATCAAGCCGCTACTGGATCACATGAGGGAGTGACTGTAGAATCATTACATCGGGAAGTACAAGCAGTTAAGAAA
This sequence comes from Tillandsia fasciculata, assembly GCA_029168755.2. Taxonomy (NCBI): domain Eukaryota; kingdom Viridiplantae; phylum Streptophyta; class Magnoliopsida; order Poales; family Bromeliaceae; genus Tillandsia; species Tillandsia fasciculata. Next base: position 21,156,633 of record CM054944.1, on the reverse strand, counting down.
ATAGTCGAACAAGGGTTCAAGAAGATGGAGGATGGATTAAAGAAGCTGTTTGATATCCTCGGCTGCAAGCATGACGATGTTGTTCCGGGAGCGACTGGAACAAGTACTTCACATGGACATACATCACATGATGATCATGCTGAGGACAGACATGACGTTGTGTGACCCGGTACGCCATATTGTTCTTGCATTTCATTTCGATTTAGTTAGTTCTTTCTTAACGGATACAATAATATCTGACCACATACATGAATATGTTCTGCTTTTGTAAGGCTACAGGGATTTTGTTGTAGATAGTCATATGTAGTTGTGTTCGCCTTATTTCTCTTCTATATATTATTATTATTATTATTATTATTATTATTATTATTATTATTATTATTATTAATATTATTATAATTAATATTTAGGCAGGGTTACATACGTGACGAAGAGTTCGAACCGTAGTGCAATTTACCTTAACATATGTAGTTGTGTTCGCCTTATTTCTCTTCTACTAAATATGATGTATTGTTGCCATTTGTTGAATTTCTTCTCTCCTTTCTGTTATGACGTAAGTAGGGTGAGAAGCATGGTGGTACAATTTGTGAATGTAGGAGATTACGGCTATGGTTCCAGAATTATTAATGTTTTTAAATTGTTTCAATTCTGGAGCCTTCCGTGAGGTTTTAATCTAGATATAATCTGGTTATCGCTGTTGCTAACATACACGCAATGTGACAGTTTGTAAGGTTTGGTATTGTGTTTCAGTCACATGTCACTAAGAACCTAATGGCTGTTTTATTGGCATGATGACAGAGGAGTTTCATGGCGGTTCCATTCAGCCGGTTCAAGGCTATTTTGGTTGCTGGCAATCAACACAGGGCTTTGATGCAAGGTGATGCTGCATTTGGCCGATATGGTGTTTACTTCTTATATTGATGATGTTGACGAAATACTACAAGTGAGTGGGGAGGGGGGGGGGGGGGGGGGGGGGAGGTGTGGAGGGTTGCAAATGTTGTTATGCTTGGTTGGTTATCAAACTGCAAATGTGTTTATTTTTTCCCCATGTTCTTCTATTTTCTGATGCTGTTAATGCTTGGGTAATGTAAATTAAATTTTTCAAGTGAATTATTGATGCATGTAAATATGACTAGATTGAATTGTAAATAGATTTAAAGGGAACTAATCTGTAAATCATTAGGGTAATAATAATTGTGGCAATATGTGTATAAAAGGGGGTCATAAGCCAAGCTGATTGTGATTGGTATATGGTTAATTCACATGTACAAATGTAAGATGTATGACTGTACTATGGTAACTTGTATGTTGTAAAGGATTGTAATTGTAAATCTGAAAAGATGACTGCACTGTGATTCCGGGATTTGAATTCGAGATGTAATTCTGTATAAAGAAGTTTCATGTAACGGGACTGAGTGAGAAGAACAAGTGTACCGGTACATAAATATTGTGTTGCGGTACAGAGAGTCTAACCCTTGGGTTGGTAAATCTGTACCGGTACATAAGTTCCACAGAACCCGACATTGTTCAAACTTGCAATAGTCAAATAGTACCGGTACTTTAATATTGCGTACCGGTACAAATGGTTCCGGTACTTACCCAAGTTCCTCAAAAACCGAAAGTAGTACTCATGGATGATTCCCTCATGTACCGGTACTCTAGGTTGCGTACCGGTACAGAGGGATAAATCCATGAATAATACTTTCGGGTTTTGAGGAACTTAGAAGTGTACCGGATCAAATTGTACCGGTACGCAATATTTAGTACAGGTACATAATGAGCTACCGAAGGGTAAGCCTATCTGTTTGTGAGGCACATGGTTTGTACAAATTTTTAGTACCGGAAATAAGGATTATGTACCGGTACAGAACGTTATGTTCCGGAACGGAACATTATGTACCGGTACGGAAGATTGTGTACCGGTACTGAATATTACGTACCGGTACTAAATAATGAGGACCGGTACTGAATGCCGCATCCGCATCCAATTCAAGTTCATCAGAACCCAAAAGTTGAACAATGTGTACCTGTACAAATTTCTGGTCCTCAAAACCAGAAACACCACACACTTGGATTCCTCACTAACGGTACAATAGTATTGAGGACCTCAGTAAAATTTGTCTTTACAATTATATAAAAGAATTGTATATAGATTAAAATTTATAAATACCAAATTTTGAAACAATTATAATTTAATAAAATATTTATATTTAATATAAAATTAATTTAGAAAATGTAAAATATAGGATAAAATTAAAGTATTTAGGTAATCAGCAATAAATAATCACATTTGCAGCGAATGACTACACAACTCACCATAAAACAAAAACCAATCATAACTAAGATACAATGAATAAATAAAAGGAATCAATACAATATTCATAAAAATTACAACAAATTGATACAATACAATAACAAACTGAAACTGATAAAAACAGGGATACAGAGAATTCATACAATATTCATCTGCTCTACATTCATCTGCTCTACAACGAATCAATACAACTCAACATTAAACTAAAATCAAACTGAACAAAAATGGAATACAATGAATCGTATATATGACTCCATACAATAATCATCGAATATACAACATATTAATACAAGTCAACATATAAATTAAACCAAAGTATTTATTGTACATAATTATCTTGACGGAAGACTTGTATGCATCGAACTAGAAGTCACGCAAGAGGGATCTCGTAAGATTTGGCTCACCATGTGGGCCCGGAAATACGGGGGATATTTTTGATAAACCAAAAGATCGGGAGAGCCGCCTCTTACAATTCTTTCAGCAAATAGGCATGTGTACATGCCACAATCAACCTCAGTCGAACCTTGTTGCTGACAATCAAGCTGACAGATGACATTTGGGTGGCGGATGCGTTGTTCAAAGAAAAACTCAAGATAGGCTGCAAACCACCTCGCCTGCATAAGAGAAATAGTGAAGTCTATCTTCTATTCATATATCAATGTAATAAATATAAAAGTAATATACATACCAATACGTTTGCCGCATCCTTTGCCACACGATGACTCCACAAAGAATTCCAACTCTCAAAATGGGATTCCTTCAAATCAATAACAAGCAAATGCCAATGCCAATTACTATTTACAGGAATAATTATAAATCTATTACAGCTAATACTTTCCGGAGTTATTATTTCCAAAAAGTGCCGTACGGAAGCCGATTCATAGGCAACATTCTGGATGAAATCAGCTGTGATGGCCTGGTCCGGCCCTATTCCTGCCATCTTGTTAAGTATGTGCATCTGGACATAAAAGGGAATATAGTTAAAACATCAATGTAATAATGAAATCCTTCCAATCTTGGTTTTGCTAAATGCTTATCACGACAACAGGGTTGAATGAATGAAATTACGGTGAATAATGCAACATAAGTAAATAAACAAAAGGTAATAAATATTTAATAACTACTGTTATTACCAGTTCCAATGCTTTTATGTTTCAGCATTTTAATTGTGCAATAGAACAGGAATCAGATTTTAAAGTCACAATATAAGAGATGTAAATTGTGAGATTGAGTATATACTAAATTGTAAAATGTGATGTCATATATATACAAAAAAGCTAAATTTCATCTTAAAAAGACACTCTGGGATAATTCCTGGTTTCATTAAGATTATATAAATATAAATGTAACTTTATAAAATTAATATAATACTGAAACAAATATGAAACTCACCGAAACTTCAGTTCGACAAAAAAGAGCAGGATGCCTAAATTTCTGTACACCCTTCATATTCTTCGTATTAAGAATATGAAAATATACATTTATCACCTATATTAGAAAACAACAAGAAATTATGTTAAAACACACACACACATAAACACACACACACCCACACACACACACACAGACATATATATATATATATATATATATATATATATATATATATATATATATATATATATATATATATATATATATATATTGTAATATATATATATATATTACAAGATTTAACTGTATTTTTCTCGTTTTCACAGCACGAACCTCATCGCGGGTCGGCCCTCCAAATAAGAAGTGTCGGAGGATTTCGCCACTAATAGAAGGCGAATCCGATCCTTTGGTGCTATCTTCCCATATAGCTCCCCTATCAAAAAGAATTAGAAATATTATGCTAAGTAATGTACTAATGGAAATAGACATATATAACAATTAAAAGAATATATGATATGGTGGACTAACTTAGTTATTGGTTGTGCTATAAAAAAGTTGATTGCAAAATCATCCTCTTTAGGAATCTTATCTCGACCCGGATATTCGCGACGAGACTCAATAACGAAACCGGGTGAGCTATCCAGAGAGGGTTCATCCGGAACATTGATGGATGAAACTCCACCTTCTGGATCATCATACTCTTTTTTTAATGCCTGTTATCATTAAAAATAATTATGCAACTGTCATACTTTATAAATTTGTTAAGCTTCAATACACCAAACATATTACAATAATACCATAAGGACGTCGGCAATGGCCCCGGAAGCAGAATCTGATGCTGTTGTTTGTTTCGACCCCTGCTCTTTAGAATCAAGGCGGCGCTTTCTAGTATAATATGCTTTACGTCCTCTTGTCCCGGCCGTGAAATCGTCAGATAATTCCTTTCGTTTCCTTTCACGGGCTTTAATCCTTTCAATTCTTGACGGGACTTCGATTCTAATATCGGCAGTGGGCACCACTATATTAATCTCACCACCATCAACGGGATGTTCGAAAGTTCCTTTCCCTTCTGCTGTGTGCTGCCCACCTTCAGCCTGATCTTCAACATTTTCTTTTTCGACATCGAGTGTCGCGCCCCCTTCTGCTGCAACAGCTGAGCCGCTATCAATTTGATCCTGAAGCTTCTTATTTATATCCTTTAACTTGATATTCTCTGCTTCCAAGATTTTAATCCGCTCTTCAAGGACATAAAGAGTTTGTTCCAAATTATTAAGTGAATTTCTGATATTGCTACAATCCCCAGCTGTAGAGGTAGTAGCGACAGGAGTAGCCGGTTGAATCTGTATCAATAAAGAAGAACACAAAGACGGTAAGTAGGGAAATTAGTAAAGTAACCACATCATAACATATATAATCCTTAACTTATACAATACCTGGGGCTGTTGCCAAACACGTGCCATACGATTTAATATATACATTTCTTCAGGACGATAGGTAAAGTTGGGTATAACCTGCATATATATATATATATATATATATATATATATATATATATATATATATATATATATATATATATATATATATCATTACATATTTACATTTAATATTTTAAAGGAGATTTATAAAATTAAAATTCCGTAAAGAATTTATTACCTCTGAAGGAGAATAAGACAACAATTTTTTCCTAAGCTTATCATAGCTCCTAAATGCTACTGAACCTTTCCATTTTCTCATCCGTGGGACAGCTTTATCCCCATCAGAAGTACCCAAACCCTTTATATGCTCATACGCCCAGCTCTACATGCAGAGTCATAATGACTTATAAGTAATGGAATGAACATATAAATATTTTAAATATAAAATATATTCAAACACTAATTTAGAATTGTACTCACCGTGAACGCTACTGTACACCCATCAATATACCCGGCTTTTATTTCGTCCCCTCTATTCCGACGCTTTACATTACGGGATGCTTTCGAAATAGAACTTACAAGAAAATTATATACAGTATGCCCCCAGGCATAGTCGCCTATTCTATGTATATCATCTATATATCTATACAGAGCCTTCGGCACATTGTAGTGGCTAGTGGGAAAGAGAACCGTCGCAAAAACATATAATACGAAAATGGAGACAAAATCGGTGACGGCGTCCACACCCTGCTGTCCAGCAAGAGTGTATAAGATATGACGAAGTTTTCTTCTATCGGCGTGCTTATACTCGCCATTAAAGTATCTATCAAATATATTAGAATTTATACTCTTTTTTGACCATTCTATCGGCTCCCCCTGCGTCGGTAACCCAACCAAGACAGCTATTTCATCTGGAATCAGGGGAATGAAAGTATCTCCGATTCTAACACCTCTGTTCTCCTCATCCCAAAAACTTAGGAGAGTATCCACTAATACAAGGTCTTGCTTTAGAGGTGGAAGATCAATATATGAAGCAAATGGCGTTGTTCTCAAGAGTGCCATTTGTTCAGTAGAGATAACTTCCCTTAGTGCTGGGCCAGCAGTGGTATAGTTGGCCTCAGTCTTGGGAGACTCTTGTACATTCATCGTATTGTATAGATGTTTTGGAAAACATCTTCCACAAACCAATTGAGTCTTCGTTGGGCTCTTTCTCCTAACATGACTACTAGTGCTGGCCTCCTTGGCCACTCTGCTCGATGACATAGCTCTGGTAGAAACCATATCTTCAGCTGCATTATAATAACCATATCAGTTTGTATTGATAAAATCATATCTTAGTACATCATGAATTTATGGACTATTCAAAGCAATATGGACTAGTCAAACATCTCTACATTTCTTTAATTGCTGCATTATAAAGTCTAACAGAAGCCTACTACCATGTGAATTTTGTTTTCAATTCTTTTTTTTTTAAATACTGAATCAAACATTATAACAAAAGCATACTATCTTGCATTATACTTTATTACTGATTCTGGTATATTAAATTCCTTTCTGCTCCATTACATGACAAAGACGATGACCTGAACAACAATGGCATTCTGAATGTTTGGTTCCTGTTAGCTTTGTCATAACTTTGCTGATATAGGTTGCATAATTTGTCTGCTTGTCTATTCTGTGTAATGGTGATGAAACTCTATAAGCAACAAGACTTGGATGCCAGATAGTAACATGTTAATTTTATTGTTCAGATTCTTCAACTTAATGATGGTAAGGCTTTGTCTTGTCGCCTACTAATTGATTCTATGAGGAAATTTCTCTCCAATTGTGAAGCAGGTATGTCTTTAAGCATGTTGGATGTGTTATTCTCAGTGGAAATTGTTGCTTTTCTGTGCTTGTATATTTTCAGCCTTTGAGAGATATGGGCAATCTATATATAGAAGTTGATACTTTAGGCTGTTTTCTTAGTTCTGTAACCTAACATATGCTAATCTAAATGCCGAAACATTGGATGGATTGCACAATCATTATAATAAGCTGGAGGATCAGTTTTGTATGAAACTTAGGTTAAAATTGCAAAATCCATTGTTCAAGGTTTGGTGAGGTATGGAATGAAAAATGGAAGTATGAAATTATCTTCATATCATAAGCTAACCACAATTCACAATAGTTTTACACTCTTGTGAAACTTCTGAACACTCTTGTGTAGCCAGTGTGTACCGGTACACAACCATAGGTACCGGTACAGGGCTTGTGTTCCCCCTTTGTACCGGTACACTTTTCTCTCTACAAAAGAAATGGTCTAATTGGGTGGCAACTTGAATTTGTACAAAACCCATCGATAGCTGTCGATGGAACATATATAACTGTGCTTAACACATCTATATGAATTTGGAATGGAGAGCTATATAGCAGCAGACATAACAGGGATTTATGGGATTGAATGTACCTGTAAATAATCTTTATTTTCAAGGTCGAGAGAGAGAGCGGTGCTCGGGTGCTGCGAAATGCGAGTGAAAGAAACCCTACACCGACGGAGGGGAGAAAGCCCTGCTTGAGAAGTCCTCGGATGGTGTTCGAGAGGGCTAGCAGGCGAGACCGAGTTCGAGAGCCCTAGCAAGCGAGAGAGCGAGCGCGAGAGAGCACTGGAGAGGGAGCGCGAGAGAGAGGGGGGCGGTTTTGGCGGAGAGAGACCACTGGAGACGGAGCGCGAGAGAGTGGGGGGCGGTTTTGGCGGAGGGAGTGGAGAGAGGTGGAGAGAGGCGTTTTAGAGAGAGAGAGAGAGAGAGAGAGAGAGAGAGAGAGAGAAGATAGAAGGGAAGAGGGTGTGAGAATACCGGCTGGGATTTTTAGTTTCAATCCCAGCCGTCCCTGTTAGGGGTGTAGGATATACACCCCTAACAGGGGTGTATCACTAGCACTACTGTTATAATATATATCTAATTTATATATATAGATATAAATATATAATATATATATATATATAATATATATATATATATATATATCTATATATATCTGGCTATAGAATAATTGGCTAGATACAAATAGTTATTAGGTGCTATTATAGTACTGCTTTAAACCGTTGAATTAAAAGATGTGTGCTTAAGATGATAGTGGGCCCCTTGATTTTAATAGGTAGTTGAAAAAATTAAAAAATTTAACGGGTGAAAATAATTAAAGGGGTTGAAGTAACGGGTGAAAATAATTAAAGGGGTTAAAGGGTAGAAAACTTGATAGCACCAAATCCTTAGTACTATCGTAGTATAGTAGAGGACTCATATATATATATATATATATATATATATATATATATATTAGAGCTTATATATTCTTAAAAGCACAAGCAAAAATATGTTTGTAAATTTTTTACCATTTTATTTGCATTGAGATTTATGTTATTACTTATTTTTTCTCTCTCTTTAGTTGACTTTATAAAATCACAAATCCCAATGCAAATCCAATGGTAAAAAATTCACAAGCATATTTTTACTTGTGCTTTTAAAAGCATAAAGCTCACTATATATATATTATATATATATATATATATATAATATATATATATATATATATATATATATATATATACACCCCGCAGGATGGGTGGGGTGTAGCCTGTACACCCCCAAGGGGTGCACAGATAGTTTTTCCCTATATATATATAGAGTGGTGCTATTGGTACACCCCTGTTAGGGGTGTATATCATACACCCCTAACAAGGATGGCTGGGATTGAAAGTAAAATTCCCAGCCATCTATTCTCACACCCGCTCTCTCACACCCACTCTCTCACACCCGCTCTCTCTCTCTCACACCTACTTTCTCTTTTTTAAAATATATAATATTAATATTGAATATATAAATATTATATATTATATAATATATTTCAAATTTATTATAAAATAAAGTAAACCAATATAAACTGGAATAAAATTAAATATTTTAAAATTTAAATATTATAAATTGAAATATCTTTTATAATTATTAAAATTACAAAATGTATATTTAATTTTCGGATCATGTCTTCCTCTCATGGGACATTCTTGGCACTAGTTAATTTAAATTTTAACTTTGTGGAAAAATTTTAATTTAATTTTGTGCAAATTTTTTTTAAATTTAAATTTAATTTTTTAATTAAAATTCTAATTTTTTAAATTTTTATTCATAATTTTTTTAAAAAAAAAATAAATAATAAAGAATACTTGTGACCGGTACATAATGTATCGGTACCGGTAGATTACATTATGTACCGGTACATTACATTATGTACCGGTACCGGTACATAATGTATCGGTACTGTCAATGGGAAAGTAGTGAAAGAGTATTATCTGTAAAATTGGAGTGAAAATATCACCTCCTTAAATTGCATTTTAATCCAAGCCGTCCGTTTACAGGGTGTACGATCTACACCCCTTTAAGGGGTGTACCAATAGACATTTCCATATATATATATATATATATATATATATATATATATATATATATATATATATAATATAATCAGATTTTTTTTCTTAAATGATATATGCCGAAATGCATCTATGCAAATATTCAAAATTTTAAATAAAAAAAATAATTTTTTTCCCACTTCCTGGAGATAAAAACAATTCCTACTCACCCATATTTTTTTTATTTTTTATTTTCAAGTAAAACCAAACGATAAAGACAAACAGAGTTGATAGATTCCATCAAAAGTCAAATTAATCAAATAAGCATTCAAGTGACATATATACATCTTGGAACAATATGACAGATAATAAATGATCACTTCTCAGGGTGTAACACAATTTTTAAGTGTTACATAATACAATAGAAATTATTTCTAATAAAGTAGATATATATACATAGTAAATTTTATCAAATTTATTGCTGCGTGAATATTAGTCATATTAATTAATGCTCGCTTATATTTCTTCAATAATAATATACTATTTATCTTTGAATTAAAATTGCTCGAATCCTTCTAATCTTTGAGTTGTAGCTTGTTAGAGCATAATAAATAATTAAAATTTGTTTGTGATTAATTATTTAATAATATTATAATTAAATAAAATTATAAAATTTACTGTTTAAATATTACAAAAATTTTAAAAATTATTGAAGAAGAAAATCGAATAAAATTCATCTGAAAGCAAAAATTTTAAAAATTGTTGAAGAAGAAAATTAATCTGAAAACGTGTGAGGCACCGTTTTTCTAAAACGAATTTTCGTTCTTCATGGGGACTAATCGAAAATGCTGTTTTAAGTTACGATCGAAATTTTTTTTTTCTTAAAAGCACGATTGTAATTCAAATTAACGGAGATTTTTTCAATATCCGATAATAAAAAATTATTAAGTAAAAAAATATCTATTAAATAAAATTTTCTTTCCGACTTCTCATTTTCTACTAGGTTTATGTTTATTTTTGTATCGAAATATTAGACAAAATTTAGATAGAAATATTTAGACAATATTATGTTTTTGTTTGTATCTAAATATATATTTAGACAATGTTTTCTACCAGGACGTTGGGGTCCCAATATTCAAATCCTCCTACTTAGTCCCTCTAATTAGCCAATAGCCAATAGAAGAAAATGTGAAATAACCAGACATAAATGTGTTAGATTTTATTAATTTATTTATAATTTAACATATGATTTTGACATTTGAATTTGTTGGGTGGCCCAATATGAATGAATTCTATCTGGAAATTCAAATCTTAGCTCACCATTTGTGGTATTTAATCTCATATTAAAAATTTATCATTTATGATAGTTATATTTATATTTTTACTTTCTTGAGTATATTGGTTCTCAGAAAGTGAGAGTTGCGGCTTTTTCTAAAGACATGAACCGGGTCGGACAGCGGTGCGGGCGATCTTAATCCGGTTTTTTTTTTTTTATTAACTATTTTATTTTTATCTTAATCATACCTTGAAAAATGGCTTATTGAGCTATCCAAGAGCCTTATCTTGGAAAGTGCCTAGTGGGCTGTCCAAGAGTCTTCTCGATAAGGTCCAACGGCTAACACGAGATTTAGCCATTGAACCCTGCCTGGAATTGGGCTACTGTGGGCTCTATATATATATATATAGAGCAAGAGTTTGGTTAAGAGAGAGATATTTCTGAATTACAATATAATATACTTGTACATTGAGTTTTACTTTATACCTTATATACTGAGCTTTATTTTTTATTGGATCTCTGAAAGTCGACGGATTCGTTCTGCACCATTCCGGATTCGTGCCGACGGGATGGACAGTATTCGTTGTATCGTTAGGAGTGATTGCCGAAATCTCGCACGTGGAAGGACAATTTTGTTTTCAGCAAAGTGTATCGTACGTCTCGACCTACAGGTTTCATCTAATCCTTACTGTCTATTTTTTTTTAAAGTATACTAGTAATTTCCATCCAAACATATAAATTCATATTTTGAATTTAATTATTTTAAATTAATATTTTATTAAAAAAAATTATAAAAAATATTTTTTTAACAAAATACATAATAATAAAAATAATAAATAAAAATAAATAAATAATAAATTAAAAAATAATAATAATAATTTTCCTTTCCGCTTTCGGAGACCGATGTGGCTCTTATCAAGGTTTCCTGTGGTATTCTAGATTCGGCAGTTGGCCCCCCTCTTGTCTCGCCTGCTAGCAGAAGCGTGGTTGTTTGTCCTGTGGCGGTGGATGCAGCTGGTCTGTAGCGCGATGGAGGGACCTCGGGGGTCCTTAGTGGGGTTTGCTTCTGTTAGTTTTTTATGGCTAGGAATCGTGTCTTCCGCTTCCTGTCTTGGAATGTTCGGGGCTTAAACGATCCTTCTAAATGCTCTTCTATCTTGCCTCTTATTCGGAATAATAAATGCTGTGTGGTGTGCCTTCAAGAGACTAAGTTAGCTTCCACTTCTGTAGCTAACCTTCGCTCTGTGTGTGGTTTCTTCCTGTGCGATTACCATACTCTTGATGCTGTTGGTACCAGAGGTGGCCTCCTTATAGCTTGGAATCCGGTTCTTTTCGACTGTCTTGCCGACTGGATAGGGTCTTATTCGCTGAATGTGGTTCTTAGGAGGAAGGCAGATAACTTGTTGGTTTTGATCTCGAACATTTACGGTCCAACTGGTGGTCACTGTAAGGAGGATTTCTTTTTGGAGTTACTTAATATCAGTAGCCTTTCTCCGAACACTTGGATTACTCTCGGTGACTTCAATGTTCTTCTTTCGATTCAGGACAAGAACGGCACGCCCTCGAATGTTTCTGATATTCTCCGGTTTAGGGGGGTTATTAACAGGATGGGCCTCTCTGATCTCTTTTTTTTGAATCGCTCCTACACTTGGACTAATGGCAGGAGAAACCCTACTCTTGAGCGTCTTGATCGAGCTTTCATCTCGCATGGTTGGTTCTCCTCCTTTCCTAACACCACTCTGAGGGCGCTCCCTCGTCCAAGGTCAGATCATTCACCTTTGGTTGTCACTGCCTTCTCTTTCATTCCCTCTGCTTCACTATTTAGATTCGAATCCTACTGGCTTCGCTATCCTGCTCTCTCGAGGGTTGTCTTTGATGCCTGGGATTCTGTGCCGCCTGGCTTGGAGCCCTTGTCTAGTTTCGCTGCGAAAGTCAATAATGCTCGATTGGCCCTTCATTCTTGGAGTACGGGTCTTTCGTCCGCGGTTAAAAAACAATGTGACTGCTGTCTCTTTTGGATAGAGTGGCTTGATAAAGCTGAAGAAGGTAGGTCTCTGAACGCGTTCGAGCGCTCTTTGAGGCCTCAGTTTAAGGTCAGGTATGAGGAGCTTTGTCTTCAAGAGGAATTAAAATGGAAACAACGCTCTCGAATTAATTGGTTAAAAGCGGGGGATTCCAACTCGAAGTTCTTTCATCGCAAAGCTAACTGCCGCAGGATTAGAAACCGTATCTCTTGTCTCTCGGTTGGCAACTCCCCTCTTTCTTCGCACCAGGACATCGCCACCTATTTACTCTCATTTTTCAGTGAGCAGCTGAGGGGGGGGGATCACACTCCTAGGTCTTCGATTAATTTCCAGTTTCTTTACCAGGCTGCTTCCACGGACCTCTCATCCCTTCTGTCGCCTTTCACTTTAGAGGAGGTTAAAGCTGCTGTGTTTTCTTCAGCTCCGGAGAAGGCCCCGGGGCCGGACGGTTTCCCTTTTCTTTTCTACCAGCGTTTTTGGGGCATTCTCCTTCAGGATATTATGGGTGTCTTCGAGGGCTTCTATAATGGCTCCATCAGCCTTACTAGCATTAATTCTAGTTGGATTTGCCCTATCCCTAAGAAGTCTGTGGTCTCGTCAGCTAGGGACCTCCGCCCGATCAGTCTTGTTCACAGCTTGCCTAAGCTCATCTCGAAAGTGTTGGCCTCGCGGTTGCAAGGGTGTCTACATCTCTTGATCAATCCTTTTCAGACTGCGTTCATCAAGGGGCAACATCTTCTCGATAACTTTTATTGTGCCCAGTTTATGATTCATCACCTTCATTCCACCAAGTCTCAGGCAGCTTTGCTAAAAATAGACTACGAAATAGCCTTCGATCACATAAATTGGACCTTTGTAAGAAAGCTACTTTTGGCGCGAGGTTTCGTTGATCGTTGGATACGTTGGATCGACGAACTGCTCTCGACGGCCTCGGCGGCGGTATTACTTAATGGTGTTCTGGGCAAGTCATTCAACTGCACGCGAGGGCTCCGCCAAGGAGATCCCCTATCCCCTCTTCTCTTCATTCTTTGTATTGATGTACTGTTCAACATGATGCAGTTAGCGACAAACGTAGACCTTTTACCGTCTGTTGGCGTTGGGGACTTCAAGATCCATTCACTACAATTCGCGAACGACTTGCTCCTTTTCGTCGATGGATCCTTGAGGTCGGCGGCAACAATCATGCTGATCCTGAACTCCTTCTCGGAGAACTCGGGTCTCAAGATTAAACTATGACAAAAGCTCTCTTATTTCTATCAATTTGTCTTTCGAACAGACGACGGATTTGGCTAATTTCTTTGGCTGCCCCGCTCAAGCTTTCCCTTAGGATTTGATTAGATTTGTAACTGAATCCTAGTTGGATTAAGATAATATTTAAATCTTAAAGAGATAAGTTTGTTAAGATTTAAATATTAATTAGAATAAAAATCTATTTAGACTAGAATTTGGATAGCTTTTATGTAAGCTATAAATATAGCACATGTGTTATTATTTTAATGTGGTGTTATGGAGATGGTGGTGGTAATACCCATGGAGGTGGTGGGGGCTAGGATTTAGCCACACCCATGTAGTGGTATCTACACCCACGGTGGTGGTAACACCCAAGGAGGTGGTGGGGGCTAGTATTTAGCCACATCCATAGTCTTCTAGGTTTATAGAAGACGAGAGAAGTGAGTCTTCTAGGTTTATAGATGACGAGAGAAGGGTGAGAGAGATTCAGGAGGTAGAAGAAAAGAGGAGTCGGTGTAATTCTTTTCTTAATTAATGAATCTTATTTCATCCGCATATTTTCTGTTTGTTTTTTCTCCTTGGTGATGTGCTAGTTCCAGTTATATTGAGAGGACGGGTTTTATGGTAAAAATCCGATTTGACGTTTCCGCTGCGGAATCCCAACACTAGGCGGTACCGGTGTGGATTGCGGTACCGGAGCGGGTTGCGGATTCAGAGAATCTGGTACCGGGGCGAGTACCGGATTTTTCCAACAATTGGTATCAGAGCTAAAGGTTGGTGATCCTCAGGAGAGATCGACATTAGAGTACTGGATTACCGATCATCACGGGAGGCAATCACAATTTGATCTCGCTAGGCGTGTTGGACTCAAAGGTATGTGATTTTTCGGCTTCAGGTGGAGCTAGAGAGTCCAAAAGCGAGATCGGAGATGCAATCGCTCAAGGTGGAGCGAAGGAGAGCTCGATGTAGCGATTGAAGATTACAAATCAAATCAAGGTGGAGATTTGTTAGGATTTGATTAGATTTGTAACTGAATCTAGTTGGATTAAGATAATATTTAATCTTAAAGAGATAAGTTTGTTAAGATTTAAATATAATTAGAATAAAAAATCTATTTAGACTAGGATTTGGATAGCTTTTATGTAAGCTATAAATATAGCACATGTGTTATTATTTTAATGTGGTGTTATGGAGACGGTGGTGGTAATACCCATGGAGGTGGTGGGGGCTAGGATTTAGCCACACCCATGTAGTGGTATCTACACCCACGGTGGTGGTAACACCCAAGGAGGTGGTGGGGCTAGGATTTAGCCACATCCATAGTCTTCTAGGTTTATAGAAGACGAGAGAAGTGAGTCTTCTAGGTTTATAGATGACGAGGGAAGGGTGAGAGAGATTCAGGAGGTAGAAGAAAAGAGGAGTCGGTGTAATTCTTTTCTTAATTAATGAATCTTATTTCATCCGCATATTTTCTGTTTGTTTTTCTTCTCCTTGGTGATGTGCTAGTTCCAGTTATATTGAGAGGACGGGTTTTTATGGTAAAATCCGATTTGACGTTCCGCTGCGGAATCCAACAATAGGCCGGTACCGGTGTGGATTGCGGTACCGGAGCGCGGTTGCGGATTCAGAGAATCTGGTACCGGGGCGAGTACCGGATTTTTCCAACACTTCCCCCTTAAGTATTTAGGTCTCCCCCTCTCTCCCCGTAAGCTGTGTAAATTGGATTACCTTCCCCTTATCGAGAAATTAGATTGTCGATTAGCGGGTTTTGGAAGGGCTTTATGCTATCAGGGGCTGGCGTCTGGTCCTTCTCAATTCGGGTTCTATCAGGTATCCCTTCTTCCTTTTGTTCTGCGTTCGCTGTCCGAAGTGGGTTTCCTGTGCTATTGACAAAATCCGAAGGAGTTTCTTCTAGGAGGGTTAGGAAGCTAACAAATGACTTCCATTGCTTAGTTTCTTGGGACATAGTCTGTCGCCCCAAAGGACACGGAGATCTCGGCACCAGACAGCTTCAACCGATGAACTCAGCCCTCCTCAAGAAGGGGCTCTGAAAATTTTATAGTTCCCCTTGGTTACCATGGGTTCAGATTTTACGGTCCAAACACTAAAACATAGACCGCTTTCACTAACCAACAGGTTCCCCGTCTGGCTGCTCGCCGATTTGGAAGGACATTCTCCGTCTTGATCTTGCTTTTTCTACCTCGGTCAGCTTCTCCCTCGGTAACGGGCAGGTAGTCTTTGTCGTTTTGGAACGCTCGCTGGGCTGGCGAGTTTGCTCTGCGAAACCTCCTCCCTAACTGCATGCAGCGGCGGCATCAATCACCTCTCCGTCTCACTTGGCTGCACAGATACTCTGGCAATCTCATTTCGGCTTTTAATCATCCTTTCTCTATCATAGAACTGGGAGTTTCATCAACTCGGGCTTTGCTAGCTAATTCTCGCTCTCCTACTCTGATGACTCTCCTACTTGGCGTTGGAACAAGAAGGGTATCTTCTCTACCTTGAGCGCTTACTATTTTCTTGACGTTTAGGCGTGTTACTGATTGCAATAACCTTTTCCTTTGGAACCTCATGGCCCCACTCCGGGGTTAAAATTTTTCTTTAGTTAGCCGCGAGAAATAGAGTTTTGACAGCAGATACGCTTGCTAAGCGTGGTTGGCACGGACCTACCATCTGTGTGCTTTGCAGCAGAAGTGTGGAAAATCTGGATCATCTTCTCCTTTCTTGCAGCTTTGCTAAGTCTCTGTGGAATCGACTCCTCGTTGGGTTGCCGAGGGACACGAGGCTTGGACACAGACCTATGGGGGAGCTGGCTACTAGGTGGGGAGCACTTAGATCATCCATGTCGGGTTCAACCAGAGAATTCTCTGTTTTGCGGCGGCATATTGGGAATTATGGAAAGAGAGGAACGCCAGATTGTTTAACAACAGGTTCTCCTCTGGCGCAGACATTGAGGTGAGAGTGGTGTCTTTGGCTAAGTTCTGGGCCTCGAATCTCATGGTGCGCAACATCTAGAAGCTATCTATCTTTGGATCGTTCTACCTGTACTGCCTTTTCCCCTCTTGTCTTCTCTCTGTAACTCTTTTATCCTACCCCATCTCGGTGTTTTTTCCGTCTTTCTTCTTTCCTCCTTCTTTGTCTATATCTTGTCTTTGCTCAAATAGAGTATACCCCTGTTTAATCAAAAAATAATAATAATAATAATAAGTTTTCACCGACTGTAACTAATTCTATAATCTTCAATAATGATCACTATAGAAATAAAAATCGTACCATTAGGAAGCAAGGCAAAATCCTAATCATCACATCAAACAAAATTTCATATACACGTAAATGAAATGAGTTATGACACGCGAGGAAATGATAACTTGAACTTTAAGAATAAGCATTAGATTTAATCAATTGAAAAAAAAAAAAATTGTTGCTTGGACCTACTCACTGGTTAAATTGGAACAATCCACGGACACCATCCAATTAATCATACGATCCCAATATAATATGTATAAAATTACTGAGAAAAATTCAAAACCAACAATACACGTGACAATCCGCCAACACCATATATATATACAATCACATGATCCCAATATATTATGTATAAAATTGCTGAGAAAAATTCAAAACCAACAATAATAGACATGACATCTAATCCGAAAATTAATTAATTAAAATTAAGATTCCATGAAATTCTTTGTATAATTATTTATGGTACTTTAATGTACCTGTTTGTATAAGATATATACTACGGCTTTTGTGTCGGTCGAAAATTAAAATAAATATTATTGGTTAATTCATTAGTTTTAGTTTTTATTTTTATTATTTAGGCATTACGGATACTAGATATGACATGATTTGACTACAGCAATTCAACAATTTTCGAAAAGATAAGTTAGGAATACAATACAACATGAACATCTAATCAAATATAATATAATTAATATAATAATATATATTTATTATATATAAATAATTAATTTTATTAAAATATTATTATATTTTTTATACAAATGTTAATAAAAATTTTATTGATAATTTCTATATTTTAAATTTTTTTTTTTTACCATACATAATTTATTTATATTATTTAAAAAATTATGTATTTATTAAAAAATAAAAATATTTATTATCTTATATTTTATTATATATGGATAAAAAAATACTATATATATATATATATATATATATATATATATATATATATATATATATATATATATATATATAAACAGGATGTGCTTTTTCGATAAATATAACAAGTTATGTGCTTTATTTAGTTTTTTTAAAAAAAATAAATTCAGTTAAATATATAAAATAACTAGATTTTAAATTTGAAACTTTAAATACAAGTCATTAAACTCTAAGCCAACTGCAGTAGCTATGGTTATTCATGATTCTAGCTAGCTTCTTGTTAAACTACATCATTTCATATTTCAATGTTAAAAATATAATTTGGTTGTAATAGAGACAATTTAGCTCCAAATATAATGGAGCTAAATCGTGAATTTGAGTTGATTTGTAGGTTATTTAGGCCTGATTTGGAAATCAGGCCTAAATAATGTACAAAGATGTACAAGAGTTTTTTATTTTATTTTATTTTTTTTTGGTGGGGGGAAAGGGCAGGGTTTGAAAAGGATCAGCAAAATAGCCCCGTAACTTCGGAAGAAGGGGGAACCTCCTCGTAAAAGGGTCTACAGTGGTCAAGCCCGCGCGACAGTTTACCAAAAACACTTTAGAGCCCAACAATTGTACAGATGGTGTGGTCATATTTCCCTCTTTATGTTTTAGTTGACAATTAAGCAGCATTCAACATCTCTCTCTATATTTAGAAGAAAAAATAATACCTATAAAACTGTTTGTAATTATCATCCAACCTACTATTCTGAGAGTACATATATAATTTTTTAATTAGATCACTTTATTAATTATGATTTGGATGTTCGGACAGAAAAATTTATGGAAGATATTTTAATTTCCTCTAATAATGCCAACAGTTATCTCTCTTGATTAGCTGCATAATAAGCTATGTACAATAGATATTTTAATTTATAAGTTTTGTGTATTTGTGTCCATATGTTTGTGTTCAGTGCTTAGGTCATAAAAAAATTAATTTATTGCAATAATTGGCTACTATAGTCTTATGAATACGATTGACTTCGTACTTATAAATTTTTTTGATGATAAAGCTTCCGAATCAACGATCCATATCGTTAAATATGATTTAGAGTATTCAAAAATTTTTAGAAACTAAATTTTTAAATTTTTAACATCATTTACTTTACGATAAAAAAATTTCAAAATTGATAATTTTAACGACCGTATAGAATGCTTGCTAATTTAACGGTGTAAAAGAACTATAATAGATTGGAATTTTGATAGAAAATTTTATTTACTATATAAATAGAGATATATATCTCCGATCTTAAATTTAAAATTCGATTATCTATTTTTAGGTGGTCATTCAATTGTGACTATTCATTTTATACTCACTTGATAAGCTTTATTGTAATTTTAAAAATTATAAAATTTATTTTATAAAGTTTAAAGTGCTCTATATTATACTTAACGATATGGATCGTCGATTTGAAAGCTCCATCATCGAAAACAACTTATGAATAATAATCCTCATATATATATATATATATATATATATATATATATATATATATATATATATATATATATATATATATATGGCTCCGGCTACTATACAATTATGAGTAAAATTTTTTTCGTACTCATAAGTTTTCATCCCTTGGATGAAGGGATGTGCGATTAGGATCATAGTAGTTCCTAAGATTTTTATTATTTCCCCAAACACCTAGTAAACCCTAGGGGGACCATTATCATCCTAACCGCACATTTGTTCATCCAAGGTGAAAAAGTTATGAGTACAAAGAGGTTTATACTCATAAGAGTATAGTAGCCCTACTATATATATATATATATATATATATATATATATATATATAGTATATATATATATATATATATATATATATATATATATATATATATAGAGAGAGAGAGAGAGAGAGAGAGAGAGAGAGAGAGTAGAGTTTGTATACTTTTAAAAGCACAAGCCAAACTATGCTTGTGAATTTTTTTACATTGCATTGAGATTTGTGCTATTGTAAAGTCAACTAAAAAGAGAGAAATAGAAAGTACAATTACACAAATTTCAATATATATATATAATATATATATATATATATATAGAGAGAGAGAGAGAGAGAGAGAGAGAGAGAGAGAGAGAGAGAGAGAGAGAGAGAGAAAAGGTAGAGCTTATATACTTTTAAAAGCATAAGCCCAATCATGCTTGTAAATTTTTTACCATTAGATTTGTATTAAAATTTGTGTAATTGTACTTTCTCTTTCTCTTTCTTTAGTTGACTTTACAATAATACAAATCTCAACGCAAATCCAAAGGTAAAAGATTCACAAACATAGTTGGATTTGTGTTTTTAAAAGTATATAAGCTCTACTCTCTCTCTCTCTCTCTCTTTCTATCTCTCTCTCTCTCTCTCTCTCTCTCTCTCTCTCTCTCTCTCTCTCCTCTCTCTCTACTATATATATATATATATATTAATATATATATATATAATATATATATATAGTCTAGAATACTATCGATAGCACTAAGTAATTGGTGCAATCAAATTTCTAGAACTTAGATTAAAGATGTGCGTTGGGATTATAGTGGTTCCCTAAGAATTTTACTATTTAACAACCACCCATTAACCCTAAAAAACCACTATCATTCTAACCGTTCATTCTTATCTAAAAGCTAAAAAATTGATAGTATTTCAGGCTAATTTTATATTATATATATATATATATATATATATATATATATATATATAGATATAGTCCATCTAGAATACTATTGATAGCACCAAACAATTAGTGCTACAAGTTTTTAGCCGTTGGATGAAAAGATAAGCGGTGGGATTATAGCGGTCCCCTAAGATTTTTACTATTCAACCACCACCTAATAAACCCTAGGGGACCACTATAATCTCAACCGCATATTTTTCATCTAACGGCTAAAAACTTGATAGCACCAATGGATTGGTGCTATCGATAGTATTTAGCCTAATTCTATATATATATATATATATAT